>CM076573.1:318423374-319023374 GCA_034641835.2 Pinus albicaulis
AAATACTTTTCATCTCAATCATTTCATAAACATCAACTCACTCTTTAGATGTTCCCACAATCCATATTTCATGACAACTACGTTTTTCACATTTTCCATAAATATGCCTATACAAATGCATATTAATCTCTTACCAATAAATGTTATTCAATTTACTCTCCATCAAATATTGGTAACCCATATCGGACAAATGATCAAACCTAGCTTTGAAGTTAGAATTATGCCATACATAAAATAAAGAGGTTTTATTAAGGTTGGGCAGGCATCACACACACCGATATGCAACTTCGTAAGGAATTACAGTTTGCACAAATGCCAAAGGTGAGCTTCCGAATATAAATTGCACAATAAATAAAGAATATATGGAGCAACGTGGGCAGGGCCACTGAGCTTCAATCCACCGGCACTTCAACCTCCATCTTCAATCCGGACATGCCAAGAATCTTGAAAAAATCTTCAACTGTCAAACCACAACCTTTTGAATATCCTGCTTCCTCCAAAACATGACCCACAACTTGCTGCGGCTGCTCTTCAGAAATAAAAGATCCTGTCAAATCCCGCAACACTTCGAGTATATCTTCGAGTGTCACTTTCCCATTGCCATCTGAATCGTAAACCTTGAAAATGAATTCAATCTTTTGTTGAATACTTGCAATATCCAACATTCAAATCAACTCTTCTTTACATCATATAACGTAAACAATATCAGTCAAGGGTTTAACTTCCAACGCTGTATCTGACACTTTGGGTTCACTGGTTTAACACTGGTCAATGCGCTGTCTAAATATAATGTCTGCATCTTACCACTACGGTCCTCGTCATCTAACGCAGCTGAACATGGTAATCAAATGCTTATGCCAAACCAAAATCTCGCTTCTACCTTGGACTTAACTCTTCACTTGTTGCACTGTTGAATACTGTGTATTACCACATTTAAGCAGAATGGATACACTTTCTATTGCATCGATTTCTATATCCAGTTCATACATCGACCATTTAACCGGCGCTTCAGCTCATTCAATATCAGTGTTAACACAAAAGCAAGGTTCGAATTTCATGAATATTGGAAACGCTGTCACTAGTTTATTTCAAATCTGCGTCATTTCTATTTCAAACAGAGATTTTAAAACCTTCACCTGCGCCCAACATAACTCAGAAATAAAACTCGTTCTCATTCAACATTCCTCACAATATTTGCGGCAAAGATTTTATACAAAGTGTACTCCACTGCAATTATAACTTTGCACCGCACATACTGGCCGTTTTGTATTTGCGCCTATCAATTCTTCAATTCTGATCCATCGTTTGTATGGGAACAAATACACAGTGATTGTATCATCACTATTTTATTCACAATTTGCTCCTCAAAAACCTGCAGTTCAACCACAAAACATGCAATAGCGCCCTCATTGCTGGCAATTTACATACACAGAATACTGTCTCCTTGAAGTCGATCCATTATGATCGCTTTTAACTCCACAATTTCAATAAAGGCGCAGTCTAATGACTTCACACATTAATTAATTAACATTGAAGTATTTTTACTGATACTACTGGAAGATTATTGATTCGTTATCGATTCTACAGGTTTCTGGCACTGCTTAAATTGAGAACACCACATTCACCGAATTCAACAATAAACCACTGACCTTATTCACACAGGATCTAATGCTTCTTACGTTCAACGATCACAGTTTTCAACTCAAAATTACCGATTACCATTTATCCCACGATCCACACAATTTTATATAAAACAAACAATTATTCACCCAGCGTTCAATTCAATGTCTTCATAACCAATTTATATGAAACATATATTCAAATATCCACCATTTAATGAATCGAACCCCACAATTCTGAAACACACTGTTTTTACATTAACAAATGCAAATAAATACTTACAAATTTTATTTGGCCTGATATTCCAAATTGATGGCCCTTACAAATTTACCAAAGGCTTACAGCCTTGGTTATTCAAGCTTACTCTTTCACACACTCTCTCATGGTTTCTCTCACAAAAAGCCCTCCTATTTATACAATTTCTAAAAGCCATCACATTAAATGCTCAATCTCTTAAAATCCTCAACAAACCCCTAAATCTCTCAACATCCCTAAAGGATAGGTTTTTATCCCTAGAATCCTTCAATTTATTAAATTTCCTCATATCCTTTTATTAATAAAAAGATATTTACATAAATCCTCACCTTCTCCTATTTAATTCAAATTAATTAATAAAATATTTAAAATCATCACACCCCATATTCATAAATCAAACCCCATATTTACAAATGGGAAAAAGGTCTTGATGCTCCTGCATCAGACTCCCCATGTAAGAAAATTCATGACCACCTGGTCATAAGTCTGGATATTTCCTCCTGGATCCCAGATTTTATTTTGTAAATCTTCCGTGCTTGTCGATTGCTTCACTGCTGTTGTCATCTGCTGTTGTCTTCCAGGGTTCCATATTTTGTGTTGTAGTGCTTCACCTGCTCTGCTCTTGCAATCTTTCACTGTCACTCTCTTGTTGTCGCTCCTTTTCTTTCTTTCGGCTGTCTTTCTCTGGGATGTCTTTATCATTAATCTCCTTATCATCTCAATTTCTTTGTCCAGTATGTCCTCTGTCCGCTGATTGTCCCCAACATCTTCAATAAAACATGTTGCTCTTGCTGTCACTATGGATGTTGCGGCCTCCCAATCTTCCTTTCCCTCTGCAACATTCCTTTGCTTGTCACCTGTAATTTTATCTGCAAATTCTTCTTGATTATCATTTATGACAACTGCTTTGTCATCCTTCTTCAGCAATCTATCCTGGACATCCTTCAGTAGATGTTCTTCCTCTTCTTCTTTCATTTGACGATCCACCTGTGCCAAATATGTTCTAGTGTCTGCAACAACATCTTCAATCATAAGACAATCATTATAAAAAAAATAAGGCCTCTGTACCTCTTTTCCCTTTAGCAACACTTGAGTATGTTGCATTGATTTCTCTTCTTCCGTCAGGTCATCCTTCATCAGCAATCTATCTTGGACATTCATCCTCTGTTCTTCCAATTTCCTCGTTTGAAAGTCTAATTCTCTATATAACTCAATGATTTTACTTGGAGTGGACTTCAGAAACTTTACACGATCTTTCATTTCCTCATATGGTCTTCCTTCTGCTAAATCTTCCTTAACATCCTTCACTAGATGTTCTTCCTCTTCTTTCAAACCTGCAATCACACACAAATCGTTAGTTTTAAAATCGCAAGACCTTACGGTCTTGTTTGATACTTCAGTCATCAAATATTCGGGCTGCTTTGAATCATTCATATGATTCAACTCCTCTAGTTCTTCATCACTTTCAAAAAGTAATGGTCCACTCTCTGGGTAACATATTGAAACTTTAACATCTTCTTCAGCATCTTCCTTTTGCTGTAGCTCAACTGTTTCGAGCTTCTCTATCCTCTGCCTGGCATCAATAACCCGTTCAAGTTCCCTTAGCTCCTTTATCAACTGCATATTCATCTGATGATTCCACTTCTGTTGTAACCTCTGCCATCTCAACTTCTTTCTCATAACATAACCACGCTTCTGGTTTACCTCATTTCTTTGCAACATCTCCATCAGCACCTTAAGCTGAACTGCTATCTCAGCCTTCTCCCTCTCATATTCCTCTTTGCTTAACTGTCTCTGTATGCCAACTGCCTTGGCATCCTTCTTCTTTTGTCTTCTGCTGTGGTTTATTTCAGAACCTTTGTGACGACTGTCACTAGTCATCATCATTTCCATCTCTATGAGCCCCTTACTCACTTTACTACGAGTTGTACTAAAGCCTCTTCAGCAGCAAGTCCTGTCTTGCCGCCACTTACCTCACCAAGCCCTCCTCACTCGGTCTTTTGGCAAGTAATTGGTTCTCTCTCTGGAACCTCCTTTGAGCACTTCTCTTTGCTCTTCCTGGCTTCAACTCATCTGCATGTTCACAACTATCTTCCTTATCCAATCTCTATTGGATTTCCTCAGGTTCTGCCACCAGTTTTCTGTTAGCAATTTTAAACATGTCTTCTATGGATTTTCCTTTTGGGAGTTGCAAAAATACTTCTGCTTTAATGCAAAGACTACAATCTTCAAATTCAAATAAACCCAGATCACCTTACCTTCAAGATCTCAGTCTGATCTTGTCTTTTCATTCTCCTGCACTTCAATTTCATCATTCCTGCAGCTCTGTCCAGCAAATCTTTATGCTTCCTCTGCAAAATCACTGTCAATCAGATTTTAAAATATGATTCTCTCTTCCAACCTTCTGGCTTGATCTGGCAAACTTTCGCTGTCAGCAACAATTCCTTCTTTGCTGAGTTTCTTCTTTGCTGCAATCATCAATTCTCATTCCATTTCTTGTCAGTAAAATTCAAATCAAAATTAACCACACCCAATACCTGCTCAATTCTTCAGCTGTACTCTGGTTTGCTTTGACTGTCAGATTAGAATCTGACCTCCTTTGTAATACACATCTAACATATTCAGTTCAACAAAAACCTTCTTATATAAACCAAGAAGATAAACATTCCAACAGAGCATTCCGGCTCTGATACCAAATGACGCAAGCCTGGAGCTTGCAATACCCAGGATCATCAATACTCAATGTACATAAGAATGCACCTCAACTTTTACCCAAATTTTAAACACCACTCCCTGGCATTTTCTAAATACTTTTCATCTCAATCATTTCATAAACATCAACTCACTCTTTAGATGTTCCCACAATCCATATTTCATGACAACTACGTTTTTCACATTTTCCATAAATATGCCTATACAAATGCATATTAATCTCTTACCAATAAATGTTATTCAATTTACTCTCCATCAAGTATTGGTAACACATATCGGACAAATGATCAAACCTAGCTTTGAAGTTAGAATTATGCCATACATAAAATAAAGAGGTTTTATTAAGGTTGGGCAGGCATCACACACACCGATATGCAACTTCGTAAGGAATTACAGTTTGCACAAATGCCAAAGGTGAGCTTCCGAATATAAATTGCACAATAAATGAAGAATATATGGAGCAACGTGGGCAGGGCCACTGAGCTTCAATCCACCGGCACTTCAACCTCCATCTTCAATCCGGACATGCCAAGAATCTTGAAAAAATCTTCAAACATGTCACAACCTTTTGAATATCTGCTTCCTCAAAAACATGACCCCAACTTGTGTGTGCTCTTGGAATAAAAGATCTCGTCAGTCTAATCTCACTTAATTCTCTTAGTGTCACCCAACTCCATCTGAATGATGACACAGAAAATGAATTCAAATCTTTTTGTTGAATACTTGCAATAATAACGTTAAAATCAACTCTTCTTTACATCATATAACGTAAACAATATCAGTCAAGGGTTTACCTTCCAACGCTGTATCTGACACTTTGGGTCCACTGGTTTAACACTGGTCAATGCGCTGTCTAAATATAATGTCTGCATCTTACCACTACGGTCCTCGTCATCTAACGCAGCTGAACATGGTAATCAAATGCTTATGCCAAACCAAAATCTCGCTTCTTCCTTGGACTTAACTCTTCACTTGTTGCACTGTTGAATACTGTGTATTACCACATTTAAGCAGAATGGATACACTTTCTATTGCATCGATTTCTATATCCAGTTCATACATCGACCATTTAACCTGCGCTTCAGCTCATTCAATATCAGTATTAACACAAAAGCAAGGTTCGAATTTCATGAATATTGGAAACGCTGTCACTAGTTTATTTCAAATCTGCGTCCTTTCTATTTCAAACAGAGATTTTAAAACCTTCACCTGCGCCCAACATAACTCAGAAATAAAACTCGTTCTCATTCAACATTCCTCACAATATTTGTGGCAAAGATTTTATACAAAGTGTACTCCACTGCAATTATAACTCTGCACCGCACATACTGGCCGTTTTGTATTTGCGCCTATCAATTCTTCAATTCTGATCCATCGTTTGTATGGGAACAAATACACAGTGATTGTATCATCACTATTTTATTTACAATTTGCTCCTCAAAAACCTGCAGTTCAACCACAAAACATGCAATAGCGCCCTCATTGCTGGCAATTTACATACACAGAATACTGTCTCCTTGAAGTCGATCCATTATGATCGCTTTTAACTCCACAATCTCAATAAAGGCGCAGTCTAATGACTTCACACATTAATTAATTAACATTGAAGTATTTTTACTGATACCACTGGAAGATTATTGATTCGTTATCGATTCTACAGGTTTCTGGCACTGCTTAAATTGAGAACACCACATTCAATTGAATTCATCAATAAACCACCATTCACACAGATCTACCTCTTAATGCTCAACGATCACGCTTTTCAACCAAATTACCGACAATTGTCTATCCCACGATCCACACAATTTTATATAGCAACAAACAATTATTCACTCCAACGCTAATCTATTCTACAACCAATTTATATGAAACAGGTTATTCAAATATCCACCATTTAATGTAATCAACCCCACAATTTCAAACACACCTGCTTACATTAACAACGCAAATAAATACTTACGCAAATTTTATTTGGCCCGACATTCCAAATCACGGTTCTTACAATTTACCAGTTATGTTACAGCCCTGTTATTCAAGCTTACTTTTTCACACTCTCTCATGGTTTCTCTCACAAAAAGCCCTCCTATTTATACAATTTCTAAAAGCCATCACATTAAATGCTCAATCTCTTAAAATCCTCAACAAACCCCTAAATCTCTCAACATCCCTAAAGGATAGGTTTTTATCCCTAGAATACTTCAATTTATTAAATTTCCTCATATCCTTTTATTAATAAAAGGATATTTACATAAATCCTCACCTTCTCCTATTTAATTCAAATTAATTAATAAAATATTAAAATCATCACACCCCATATTTACAAGTTAATATTATCACACCCCATATTTACAAATGGAGAAAAAGGTCTTGATGCTCCTGCATCATTTAATATTAAAAGCCAAAGGAATTGGTGAACCGAAGGGATAAATATTAAAGACCTAAGGGATAAATAAGGCCAAGGTATCAATATTAAGAATACAAGAAATTAATAAACCCAAATAATTAATATTTCAAACAAAAAAACCTAAAAAATTAATAAACTCTAAGGATTAATATTTTTAACTCAAGATAGTTTAAAACCAAAGGGATTATTAATATTATAAACCAAAATAACTAATAAACCCAATGGTTTTATATTTCAAACCCAAGGAATTACTGAACTGAAGGGATAAATAATAAAAACCTAATGGATCAATAAGTGGAAGGGATCAATATTAAAAAAAAAGAGATTAACAAAGCGTACAAATTCATATCTTAAACAGAAAGGATTGATAAAATCACATGATTATTAATATTATAAACCCATAGGAATAATATTAAAGCTAAGAGATTAATATTATAAACCTCAAGTATATAAAAACCTTTAGATAAATACTATAAACTGTAAAATAAACATGGTTTAGGATGCTTGATTCAAACGTTGAGACAATTATTGTCACAATGTGACATTGGATGAAGAATGATGATGGTTGGCCACGGTTTATTTTCATATTGAGACAATCTTTGTCACAATGTGACATTCGACCATGGAAGACCTTGATCAAATACGAATAACCATGATTAACAATGGTCTCCCATGGTTGGTTTTCACAATGACACAATGTTTTTCATAATATGACATTGCACCATGCATTAATATTAAAGTGTATGACTAATATTTAATGCCTAATATTACCAACCCAAATATTTAGAAAACTCAAAGATTATTAAACCCTAATAATTAATATTTAAACTGAAAGCCTAACAATTTAATAAACCCTAATAATTAATAATTTAAACTAAGGAGGTTAATAAACCAAAGGGATTATAAATATTATAAACCAAAAAAGCTAATAAGCGCAAGGGTTTAATATTATAAACTAAACAAATTCGTGAACCCGCGGGATAAATATTAAAAACTTAAGGGATCAATAAGGCCAAGGTTTTAAAATTTAAAAAAAAAAAGAGATTAATAAACCCCAATAATTAATATTTTAAACACAAAAACCTAAAGAAATAATATGCCATAATCTAATGAATATCTTAAACTCAAGAGATTAATAAACCCAAGGAGTTATTAATATTATAAACCAAAATAACTAATAAACCAAAGGGTTTAATATTATAAACAAAAGGAATTGGTAAATCCAGGAGATAAATATTAAAAACATAAGGAATCAATAAGGCAAAGGGTTTAATATTAAAAACAAAAGAGATTAATAAACCCTAAGAATTAATATTTTAAACATAAAAACCTAAAAAATTAATATACCATAATCTAATAAAAAATTTAAACTCACGAGATTAATAAATCCAAGGGACTATTAATATTATAAACTGAAACAACTAATAAACACAAGGGTTTAATATTGTAAGCTAAAGGAATTGGTGAACCCAACGGATAAATATTAATATTATAAACCAAGAAATTAATAAACCCTAAGAATTATATTTTAAACTCAAGAGATTAATAAAGCATAAGAATTAATATTTTAAACTCAAGAGATTAATAAACCCAAGGAGTTATTAATATTACAAACCAAAATAACTAATAAAACCAGGGGTTTAATATTACAAACCAAAGAAATTGGTGAACCCAAGGGATAAATATTAAAGACCTGAGGGATAAGTAAGGCCAAGGTATCAATATTAAGAACACAAGAGATTAATAAACCCTAAGAACTAATATTTTAAACACAAAAACCTAAAAAACTAATAAACACTAAGGATTAATATTTTTAACTCAAGAGATTTTAAAACCAAAGCAATTATTCATATTATGAACCAAAATAACTAATAAAATCAAGGGTTTTATATTTAAAACCCAAGGAATCGGTGAACTCAAGGGATAAATATTAAAAAAATAAGGGATCAATAAGTGGAATGGGATCAATATTAAAAACAAAAGAGATTAAGAAAGCCTACAAATTAATATCATAAACAGAAAGGATTGATAAAATCACATGATTATTAATATTATAAGCTCAAGGGAATAATATTAAAGATAAGAGAAAAATATTATAAACCTCAAGTATATAAAAACCTTTAGATAAATACTATAAACCGTAAAATAAACAACATGGTTGAGCATGCTTGATTTAAACATTGAGACAATTGTTGTCACAGTGTGATGTTGGACGAAGAATGACGATGGTCGACCATGGTTGATTTTCATATTGAGACAATCTTTGTCACAATGGAAGACCTTAATCAAATATGAATAACGATGATTAACAATGGTTTCCCATGGCTGCTTTTCATATTCACACAATGTTTTTCATAACATGACATCGAACCATTCATTAATATTAAAGTGTATGAATAATATTTAACGCCTAATATTACCAACCCAAATATTTACAAAACTAAAAGATTATTAAACCCTAAAAATTAATATTTTAAACTCAAAAGCCTAAGAAATTATTAAACCCTAATAATTAATAATTTAAAATCAAGAGGTTAATAAACCAAAAGCATTATAAATATTATAAACAAAAAAAACTAATAAACCCAAGGGTTTAGTAAACTAAATGAATTGATCAACCCAACGGTAAATATTAAAATCTTAAGGGATATATAAAACTAAGGGTTTAATATTAAAAACACAAGATATTAATAAACCCTAAGAATTAATATTTTAAACACAAAGACCTAAAAAATTAATATACCATAATTTAATCAATACCTTAAATTGAAGATATTAATAAACCCAAGGAAGTATTAATATTATAAACCAAAAGAACTAATAAACCAAAGGGTTTAACATTAAAAAGAAAAGAGATTAATAAACCCTAAGAATTAATATTTTAAACAAAAAAACCTAAAAAAATAATATACCGTAACCTAACCAATATTTTAAACTCAAGAGATTAATAAACCGAAGGGATTATTAATATTATAAAACAAAAAAACTAATGGACTCAAGGCTTTAATACTATAAGCTAAAGGAATTGGTGAAACTAAGGGATACATATTAATATTATAAACCAAGAAATTAATAAACCCTAAGAATAAATATTTTAAACTCAAGAGATTAATAAAGCATAAGAATTAATATTTTAACATCAAGAGATTAATAAACCCAAGGAGTTATTAATATTATAAACCAAAAGAACTAATAAAACTAAGCGTTTAATATTACAAACCAAAGGAATTGGTGAACCCAAGGGATAAATATTAAAGACCTAAGGGATAAATAAGGAAAAGGGATCAATATTAAGGACACAAGAGATTAATAAACCCTAAGAATTAATATTTTAGACACAAAAACCTAAAAAAAAATAAAACCTAAGAATTATTTTTTTTAGCTCAAGAGATTTTAAAACCAAAGGGATTATTAATTTTATAAACCAAAATAACTAATAAACCCAAGGGTTTTATATTTCAAACCCAAGGAATTGGTGAACCCAAGGGATAAATATTAAAAACTTCAGGGATCAATAAGGTGGAGGGATCAATATTAAAAACAAAAGAGATTAACAAAGCCTACAAATTAATATCTTAAATAGAAAGGATTGATAAACTCACATGATTATTAATATTATAAACTCAAGGGAATAATATTAAAGATAATAAATTAATATTATAAACTTGAAGTATATAAAAACCTTTCGATAAATACTATAAACCATAAAATAAACATGGTTGAGCATGCTTGATTTAAACATTGAGACAATTGTTGTCACAATGTGACGTTGGACAAAGAATGACGATGGTTGGCCATGGTTGATTTTCATATTGAGACAATCTTTGTCACAATGTGGCATTCGACCATGGAAGACCTTGATCAAATACGAATAGCGTTGATTAAAAATGGTCTCCCATGGGTTTTTTTCATATTCAGATAATGTTTTTCATAATATGACATTGAACCATGCATTAATATTAAAGTGTACGACTAATATTTAATGCCTAATCTTACCAACCCAAAGATTTAGAAAACTCAAAGATTAATGAGCCCTAAGAATTAATATTTTAAAACTCAAATGCCTAAGAAATTAATAAACCCTAATAATTAATAATTTAAACTCAAGAGATTAATAAACCAAAGGGATTATAAATATTATAAACACGAAAAACTAATAAACGCAAAGGTTTAATATTATAAACTAAAGGAATTGGTGAACCCACAGGATAAATATTAAAAACCTAAGGGATCAATAAGGCCAAGGGTTTAATATTAAAACACAAGAGATTAATAAACCCTAAGAATTAATATTTTAAACAAAACAACTAAAAAATTAATATACCATAATCTAATCAATATTTTAAATTCAAGAGATTAATAAACCCAAGGAATTATTAATATTATAAACCAAAATAACTAATAAACCAAAGAGTTTAATATTATAAACTAAAGGAATTGGCGAACCCAAGAGATTGATATTAAAAACCTAAGGGATCAATAAGGCCAAGGGTTTAATGTTAAAAACACAAGAGATTAATAAACCCTAAGAATGAATATTTTAAACATAAAAACCTAAAAAATTAATACACCATAATCTAATCAATATTTTAAACTCAAGAGATTGATAAACCAAAGGGATTATTAATATTATAAACCAAAAAAACTAATAAACCAAAGTGTTTAATATTATAAACTAAAGGAATTGGTAAACCGAAGGGATAAATATTAAAAACCTAAGGGATCAATAAGGCCAAGGGTTTAATATTAAACACACAAGAGATTAATAAACCCTAAGAATTAATATTATAAACACAAAAACCTAGAAAATTAATATACCACAATCTAATCAATATTTTAAAATGAAGAGATTAATAAACCCAAGGGATTATTAATATTATAAACCAAAAGAACTAATAAGCCAAAGGGTTTTCTATGATAGATTATGGCTTGACATTTTGGCAATGGTAGACCACATTCAATCATATTATCAACCGAAAAGACTAACATTATAAATCCTTGGGATTAGTATTATAAACCCAATATATTAATATTCTGAATGGTTTATTAAACCCTAGCATTATAAACCCAATGGAATAATATTAATCCTTAGGGTTAATATTATAAACCAAAGTATTATGAACCCTAGGGTTAATATTATAAACCAAAGTATTATAAACCGTAAGATTAATATTATAAACACAATGGGTTAATGTTATAAATCCTTGGGTCTAATGTTATCAATCCAAAATATTAATAAACCCAAGGCTTTATTAAACCCTAACATTATAAACCCAAGGGAATAATATTAAACCATAGGGTTAGTATTATAAACTGTGGGATTTGAATATTATAAACCCACAAGATTAATATTATAAATCCTTGATATTAATATTATAAATCCAAAATATTAATTAACCCAAGGGTTTATTGATATTAGAAACTCAAGGTATTAATAAACCCAAGGGATTAATATTAGAAACCAAACAGATGAAAACAACCCAAGGGATATGTGGGATACATATTATAAATGATTTAGATTAATATTTTAAACTCAAAATATTAATAAACCCAAGAGTTTATTAAACCCTAACATTATAAACCCAATGGAATATTATTAACCCTCGTATTAGTATTATAAACCAAAGTATTAAAAACCCTAGGATTAATATCATAAACATAAGGGATTTACATTACAAATCCTTTGGATTAATAGTATAAACCCAAAATATTAATAAATCCCAGGGTTTATTAAACCCAAACATTACAAAACCAATGGAATAATATTGAACTTTAGGGTTAGTATTATAAAGAATAGGCATGATTAAATATGGTTAAGTAATGTTATGTATTCCGAAAATGAGTAAAAATGATTAACTATGTTGGAAAGGCTTCACCATGTATGACCATGGTTTTTTTTTACCATGTTTTACTAGAATGATTACAATGGTTGACCAAGGATGACCATAGGTTACTATGGTCGACCAAGGATGACCATACGTTACGATGGTTGAGTAAGGTTGACAATAGACTACCATGGTTGACCATGTTTGACCATAGGCTACTATGGTTGAATACAACTAACTATGGTTGTGTATTTTCGAGCATGAGTGACAACGATTAACTATGATGGAAATGTTTGACCATGTATGGACATGGTTGAGTTTTTTTTACTATGTTTGATTAGAATGATTACAATGTTGATCTTAATATTGTTATTTATCACTAATAATCTTAATAGTATTTATATTAATAGTGTAAATTTTATTATCAATAACATTATTTATCACTAATGATTTTAATGCTATTTATATTAATAGTGCTAATTTTGGTATCAATAGTAATATCATTCATAATATTAATCATCATATTTTTAGAGTGAATATAATTAAAAAAAGAATATTAATAAAAAAAACATATTTCTTATTATAAAAAAAACATTATTAATATTATTTATCGATATTAATGTTAATAGGATTTATATTAACAATATTAATGTAATTAATCATATTAATATTATTAACAAAATGTTATTAATATTATTGTTATAATTTAAATGTTATTAATAATTTTAATAAAATTTAATCATGTTGGAAACTTATTGTTATTAATACAATTATGAACATTAATTTTAAATCAACATGGTCAATATTATATTAATGATGTTTTTAATAATATTGTTATTATTAATAATAATGTTACTAATAAATTTGTTTTTAATAAAAATCAAAATTCCATTTTCATTATTAATATAGTTTTTAGTATAAATCATAATCATCATTATTTAAATACTAATTATTAATATTATTTTTAGTGTATATTAAAATGTCAATGTTAATAATGTCATTTTTATTATCGTAGGGTTTTTAATATTGACTTTATAATATTGGGGTTCTAAATTAGAAAACTTAATATTATAAAAATATAAAAAATTAAAATTGAAAAAAAAAACTTAAAATTATAAATTATAAATATATAAAATCATAAAATAATCTAAAATTAAAAAATTAAAATACACTAAATACATTAATAATATTAATAAATAATTGATCACTATTAATACATTATCAATATTAATAAACAATTAATCAATATTAATAAAAATAATACTATTAATTAATATTAATATTGATTAATTATTTATTAATAATAATCAATTAAAACTAATATTATTAATATTAAAATATTAAGTATTAATGTTATTAATATTACTATTACTATTTTATTATAAAATTAAAGGAATTATAAAACTAATTTATGGTTAAAAAACTATGAAAAAGTAATATTATTATAAACTTAATAAACTTATTATTAATGTTATAAAGCTCTCAATAAAACATAATATTATTATAAAGAAAATATTATTTTTAATACATTAATCAAAACTTAATAATAATAATATTAGACTAAATCCAATAAAAAAACTAAATACATAAATACAAATTTAATGATAGAATTTATCTTATTATATTAAAACCTAATAACGAAAAAAGACAAACTACATATCATAATATTAAAAAAATACTATTATAGTTACATTAAAATGTAAATGGAGAGGGCTACGATAATTCAAAGGTCAACCTCATGTTTTACTAGACATGCCAATATTTAAATTTTCAATGTATTTTTAATTTCACTCTTTAATATAAAATGTTTAATATAAATAAAACCTCCCACAATTGTTTTAACTTGTAACACATACTTTAATTAAGAGGAACATAACCATGTTTCAATATATTTTTAATTTCAATGTTTAATATAAATAAAACCTCTCTAAAACTTAAATTTAAATCAAAAGTGTTATAGTAGCTCTGGCCACCATAAAAGTAACACATACTTTAGGTTCTGGGACAACTTTTAGGTAACAATAGCCAAGTGTCAATGTATTTTTATTTTTAATTTGATATTTATCTTTATTTTGCTCTAATCCTCATACGTGGTGATACATAAAAGGCACAGTAAAATTTTAATATGATTTGGTAAAAAAATTACTTTAATCAAGGTTTAAAGATATGATTTTGATTTTCATTCATTAATATATTGACAACGACGAGAATATTCTGGCATCTTTCATTTTAGAAAATAAGATTAAAAATCTTAATTACCAAAATCATTAAAGTGGCAAATTCCAACAAGAGAGATGCATATCAGCCTAATTAAAAAAATCACTTTTAGAGATGAATGCATGACACAAACAAAAATAAATATTATAGTTCAATAAATACAATGTGGAGACACAAACAAAATTAAATATTATATGTATTAAGTTAATGTTGTAAAACATAAATTTTTAATTGATGATATTTTTACAAACTTGCTGTAATAAAAATTTTCATAAACATATACAAGTGTTCAAGAGAAGGTTGTTTAAGTTTGTAAGGTAAATGCCATGAACTCTTTTCATAGTTAGTTTATACTTCCTTTTATAAAATTATGAATTAATTTTAAAATATTTATCGAATTTGAAAATATATATCGAATTTTGAATATTTAAATAATATTTATTATTGAATAGGATATAAAGTGGATTTAGTTAGACAATTGAGAAAAAGGGTGACATTCTTTTTACCAAAATTTATTTTCAAACGCAATATATTGAAATCTTAATAAGAATATTTTAATAGGAGCATTGAGATATTTATTAATAAGCCTGAAATTTTTTATAAAATATACTTTACTCTAGCTACCACATTTTAAATTAGGGAAGTGCTTGATGATTTTGTTTAAGATTGGTATTTCATGAAACTATTTTACACTAATTGTAATATAAATGAAACATTTTTTTTGAATTTGTTGAATATATTCCATAATAATAGTTTTATTTTTTTCTATTTTTAAAATATATATTTTTTAATTTCAGGGACTACTCAATCAGTGATTAAAGTGATGTGTGTGGTTAGAAAGTTGAGATATTCAATATTTGAATCTAATAATTATTATATAATTTATAGAGAAGAGAACAAGCCTTAAAGCCCAAAGTTTTACTAGTTGGTAGCTATGTGTTAGTTATGTGTTACGAGAGTTGTTTACTAGTTGGTAACTTTGTGTTAGGAGAGTTATTGAGATCCTGGGCTATAATATATATATTTTCAATTTTCCACCAATAAATTTGAGAAAAAAAGATTTAAAATTTATTATTACCATTTTCAATAAAAATATAGATGTTGATATTTTATATCTTATATAAATTTAACTTGTAAACTCTAACATTTTAGATTTTTCAATACAAGTGTATTAATGTATATTTTTCAACACTTCTATATCTCTATTTACATTTAGATAAAATGTAAACACTAAAAGTAGTTTGTATGAGAAAACTAAATTAAAATTATTGCATACACAAATATATTTTGTACATATTATCATTACAATATGATATATTTCTTAAGATAGATTAACTATCCTAACTAATAAATCTATGTAGTTGAGAGAATATGTTAATCACACCTAGAAATCATAGCTAAAGACTTGCTAGTTGAAATGAACAATATATTTATTGATGGGGAATATTACACATTAAGCACAAGAAAAATAGAGTTTAATATTTTGAACTATTATCAGGTTGAGTCTTCCTTAACATTTCTAACCATTTTGAAATATTGCAAGTTGAAGTCCATCAAATTATCTCTAACCTTATTAAATACCTTCTTAAATGTGTAGCATTGAATTCCTAAACTCACTATTGAACTTAGATCTCCCAAAACTAATTATTAGAATACACCAAGTCACATAACCCAAGAAATTTCTAGAATCAGTTTCAAAAGAACACCAAATCACATAACCTCACAAACAGAATACACCACTCTTATGATGAGTCTATCCTTCAATTACAATTCTATAATTATATTGATAAATCATTCCCTACATCTAGTTGATGAATCATTCTCTACATCCACAATGCCCTAACCGCCATCCATATGAGCTTTCATACCAATAAATAATTTTTTTATTTATAATCATTGAGCCACATGTCATTCTAGTACGAAACTTTCATATGGATAGATACATGATGCTATCAATTGTAGTGGTCCCCATGATATATATATATATATATATATATATATTAAATGTATCGATGGTCAAAATTACAATATGCACACCTTGATTTGATTTTAAATATTTATTATCATTAACTTTATAAACCCAAATAACATAAAAACATATTAATACCAAGTAGAAAAATATCTTCTCGAAATAAATAAAACTAGCAATTGCACCACATGTTGCAAAGGAAATGCCCTAAGGCAGTAGCATAAGAAAACGAAGGCTACAAAAAAAAGATGTGATAAGTTATATGTGATATGTCGTGGAAGGAGATATTTTTAAAAGAAAAAAAATAAACAAGGAAATGATCATGCATGATACTCTTTAAGACAAACACTCTACAACATTGTTCCATGTAGTAAACTAAGGCCAAAATACAAATTTGTGACTTTCCAATCCATTGCGACAACAATATTGAATTCAAAACATGGAAAAGCATAAAACTTACATTTAATCCTTGATATTTGCAAACTATGAATGTCAAAATCAAATGTCATAATTACCAATAAGTTACAACCTAGACCGAGGAAGATAAAGTCTCTAGATAAAGCATTGACATTTCTATCTACTCTTAGAAAAATTTTCTTGCAAGGAGATACTTTCTTCCAGAGGAGAGGAATAACCCATCTCTAGATAAAGCATTGACATTTCTATCTACTCTTAGAAATATTTTCTTGCAAGGAGATAGTTTATTTTTCTTTCTTTTTTTCCTTTTTTTTCTTTTTTTTTTGGAAGGAAATATCTCTATATGAAATAAAATAAACAAGTAAATGATCCTACATGTTTATATCTAATAAATAAACTCTACAACATTTTTCCATGCAAAAAACTAAGGCTAAAATACAAATTTGTGACTTCCCAATTTCCATTGTGACAACAATATTGACTGAAAATCATATAAAAGCATGAGAATTACATTTAAAAAATGATATTTCCCATATTTGAATGTCGAGATCAAATTTCATAATTTTTGATAAGTTACAATTGAGGACAAGGCAAATAATAAAGTCTCTAGATAAAGCATTTTGTAGAAATTATACAAACAATATGTGTACCAATGAATTCAATCCGACCATGCGATATGCTAAAACAAGATACCAAATCCCTCTACAAATTAATTGTGGAAAATAAACATGATCTCCAATCACACCAAGTAAAAGAAAGAAGAAAATCAATCCACAACAAAAATATTTTTCCTGGGGAAAGTTGGCTGCTCAAAACACCTGTATATTCTATTGTATATTAAACCAAGGAATCATGAAACAATTACAATGCACTCTTCTCACAAGAGTCATTTGCACTCTCACAATTGTCCCACACTGATCCAGACAAAATAAACCAACACTTAGACAATTTCCCGCCTCTACTCAGCCTGCCTCGCTTGCGCAATTCATGTGGAATGATATCCCTATACTTTAGGAATTTCAGCCTTCCAAAACTATGGAATGTTCATGGTCAATCCTATGGGTGTATTATTGCATGCAGGCAGTTTTTTAATAATAAAACTAATATTTAACACCCCTTTAACCTCTGTCGCAACTGGATATTCATCAGAATGGACATGCATGCAGTTATTAATAGTAAATAATCAGCTACTTGAAAGATCACTACATGTGAATTAAATTTGATTTAATTTACTTGACCTCTCACTAGTGCAAGAATGAGTTACATCTAGTTAAACTGAGTTTAACTCAATTAATTGAGTTAACTGATTTCTCATGCATTAAACTAATGCACTAACTGCAACTTGGACTAAAAAACAAATAGAATCACTCTGAATGCCTCACCAACCACTCTCAGCTCAAATTACACGAGCTAACTGAGTTTATCACACTCAGTTAACTACTAGAAGTGATTATGAGATAATATTACAATTTATTGTGCAATTTAATTAACTGAAAATTAAATTAGACACACATTTCTTGTTGAATTTTTAACACTCACTCTCAACAAGAAAGGGATTATCAGCTAACCCTACTCAGAATCTCCTTGGTATATTTTCCTTGAGAAACAAATAGCTCCCCATCACGCTTCCATATCTCCAAACCAAGGAAATAGTGAAGGAGTCTGATGTCCTTCATCTCAAACTCTCTTGCAAGATCCTTTTTCTGAGAACTTATGAGCTTCTTATCACTTGTTAAAATAAGATCATCAACATAAAGTATGATAATGAAAAGCTTCCCATCAACCACAATCTAGTACAGGTTCACCTCTTCTTCACTCTTTGTGAAGCCCAGCCCAGGGAAATAGCTGTCAATCATGTTGTACCAAGCACGAGGTGTTTGCTTCAGCCCATACAATGCTCTCTTGAGTCTGCAAACATGCGACTCACTGTCAAAGGTATAAAAACATCCTGGCTGCTCAATGTACTTTTCTTCCTCAATAACTCCATTGAGAAATGAAATATTCACATCCATCTGATGTATCTTCCACCCCATCTGCATTGAGAGTGCAAGGATAGATCTAATCAATGAGTGCCTCGGAACTAGTGAAAAATTCTCCTCATAGTTATTCCCCTCACCTTATGAGAATCCTCGGGCTACGAATCTAGCCTTGTACTTGTCACACCTCTAATTTTCACATTAAAAAAAAAGTTCTTTATGAACCCGGATTGTTAAGTATAGGTCTATTATGACATTTCACCATTTCATCGTGCTGCTTTTACTCATCATATGCTGTTGAAAGTCAATCCCCTACTCCTACGTCTTGTCTTATGTTAATTTCATTTTAAAAGGGGAACATATTTTTCATGTCTTAAACCTCTACATAGTCTCACATACCCTAGCGACTTTCACCTTGATATTAAGGGTCGATTTGAATTGTAGTTTCTCTGTGCAACGCCGTGTGATCGCTTGCATCCACGTCAGGCTTCATAGTAGATAACTAGGTATTGACTAGTGGTGTAATTCGCCACACCACTTCGCTTCAAGGTCTGGTGAATCCACGTCGAGGTGTTAGCTCGACTCCCGGGATGCACAGTACCTATGCCAATAAATTACAAGACATATCGACTGTAAGTTCAGATTTATATTCCATAAATGCGATACGATGGTCTTAAATTACCACTCTACTCTTGATCCGTGGCTTGGCTCCCACGATGCAGCCAAATGGACGATTGTGATCATCCCTGGTTAGGGTTAAGGCGGTCAACTAATATTTATATAAGTCTTCAGGGTATAGCTGAGTCGGGTTTTCGCATTTTCCAATTCGTGGTGCACCTCTGCGTCGCAGACTTCTACATTCAGTCGAGGGTTTGGGCGTCTCTATTGCAGAGAACCATGGCGCTTCAGCTTCATCCATAAGATCTCAGGTAATTACCTCAGCGTGCAATTTAATTCTTTTTTTTTATTGAATGTTTAAATGATTCCAAGAGATGGTTGCAACTCTGGTCACACGCTGGCTCTGAGTATGCGTTCCATTTTTTTGTAAGGGAAGGCCTATTGGTTCAGGACATACGGGTCATACTTTCAGCGCTAAGTGTGATCAAATTTCTCTTTCATGGTTAGCATCAACCCTAATCTTGCGGTTTAATTAGGATGATACTCATACGTTTTTATGGCCCTGGTGTAGTGGCTTCGCATTCCATTGAACAGACGCCTACCCTATCGAGGATTTTCATGAGGTAATTTCTTGAACTTCTTGTCTCTATTTTAAATTGCGACTTCCTTCTTATGCCGAAGATATGGCTTGTTAATTCATCTCTGTATACAATTTTGTTTACAGGACTCTACGCAACTGGGCTCTGCATTCCACAGGTATGGTTATAGCCGCATTATGAGTTCGTTCTTCACTTATTTCCCTACGTGATCACAAGTTGACTAATTCCCTTTCATTTTGATTGTATTTTTCATTGCAGGTAAACGAATGGTTACAATAAGTTGTAAACTCAGCACGTAATAATTTCACTTGTTAGGGTTACTAACGTGGACCTCGTGGCCTTCCAGGTTGGTACTCTTGTGGAATTTATTACTCTTCTCCTGTTGCGTCGTTCTCATGGGCGTCGAAATAGGATATCGACCCCATATACAGTTGCGCAGAAGGGCGCTTGTTTGGATTATTTTGTTTGAAGTAGGGCTGCAGTTTTTATATTCCAGCCTAATAGGCTCCTTGTATATAATTTGACGTTTTTGGACCATTGTGGACTTCCTATGGTCTTAGGTTGAATTTTTTATATATTCTACCAAAATCTTAAATGAACAGAGACTGTATAATTAATGCATATACTTTCATACTATGGCTTTTGGCTTTGCTAAATTTTCTCGTCTGTACTTACTTCGTTTTCTGGAAATGCTACTGACTTTCCAGATTTCTTAATGGCATACATCAGAATTTACATGTGTATATATATGATGTTTATCTACTCCTCTGATGTGTTTTGGTTCACTCCTTTCTATGTAGATTCTATACTTGGGTAATTATAGTGTAATTACAGTTGACTCTGCTCCTGGTTTCACTGAACTGGTTTTATACCTGACTGTTCAGACATATGAACAGCTAGCTGAATATTTATGAGACCAGTCTGGTTTATCAATAGATGATTAATATGTATGAATGTCTATAATTTATAATTTCTCCTTTTCCAAAGGCATGCAAGCATAATGCTATTCTCCAGTTTCTTCTCATTTTTTCCTTTTGTACTTAGTTACAGCTAGTATCTACCTGTATGTCTGATGGTAGCTGAATTCTGAAGAGATGGAAATGGGATGTATACTCTTTTCACTTTTCTCATAGTCAAAGGAATATTGCTTAAATAAATTCTACTGTGCCATATGTTGGAATTTATTTACTTCTTACTCCTATGCTCCTCAACTGCCTGCTCAAAATTTCTGCATTCTAGATATTACTTCTCAGTAATATAATATTAGCATAAGTCCATGAGACCATTGTCTGGTCCTTTTTCCTATTCATTTATTTATGAATATCTACTGCTTTCCTGTACTTAGAGTAAGGGATTATGGACAGTCTTTGTTGTCTAAGATAATTTGATTTCCTGCAAGATATAAGGAAGTATTTTGCTGAACTTGATGTCAGGTTATTGAGTCTATCCCTCTGTTCCTCATACACAGTAAAGGATGTAAATAATATCCCACTATTATTCTAGTGTACTGTATTAACTTTCTGAGCTCTCTATCATAGCTGATATAAAATTCTACTTAGAAACAGAAGCAGATTAAATACAATTCCACAGTCTTTCATGAACAAAACAAGATTTCCTCAGATTTAGACCCACCCTAGTCTAAAAAATCTGGAGAATTCTACTTTATAGTTCTTTCTTCTACAACTATACAGGATGACCATGTTTTTGCCCAGAAACTATATCCTGTTAAATGTAGACTAGAAATATGAACTAACTTAGAAATAAACTTTGTTTTTATATGTAGCCAATTCATACTATCACAACCAATAAGACAAGTTTTCTCAGAGACATACCACTTGTGCAGTAGACCAACCTCCCAACCTTAGAGTTCTTCTGTCTCCCAGAACTCACCCCCGAGCTGAGATCACCTCCTATAGCAGATTAACCTCTAATCTGTACAAGAGCAGCTTATTTAAGCTATTGTTCCCCAAAGCATGTTTCTAATTCTGCGTCCAGAATTTCAGGATGCTTTTCTTCCTGTTTGCCTAGGCTTCCCACTTAGGGATTCTTTAAAGCTATTTTATGCTTTTCCTCAGCTTTTCCAGCTTTTTACCTCTTCCCAACTACTTTCCTCATCATTGGGGAAATTCAGATTTTTCCTCAAAAATCTAAATTTAAAACTTACTATCTTTCAAGGATTTTTGAAAGATTGTGGGGAAATATTTGCCTCATCCATCCTCAGATTTAGCAAGTAATCTCATCATCTCATTTTTGGTCAATTTGCACCACAATAATTTATTCATTTCCTCAATTAAATGTTTAATTACATTCACCAAATAACTTTCCTTTGGGGTCCACTCCCCTTAGGGTATAAAGTTCAAGCATCTAACTTTAAAATGCAATCACATGAAATGGGGGTGTTACATATTCCCCCTCTGAAAACAAACACCGTCCTCAGTGTTATTATTCAACTACTAGAGTTTACTTTGAAAATAAAACTGGATATTTTTCCATCATTTCAGTCTCTCTTTCCCAGGTAGCTTCTTCAGCAGTAAAGTGCTTCCACTGCACCTTTACTCTGGCTACTGTTCTGCTTCTCAACTCAATTTCTTCCCGCTCCAATATTTGAAGCGGTTCTGGCAGAAACTCCCCTTCTGGTTCTACCTGTACAACATTCCAATCAACTATGTGAGAAGCATCATGCACACATCTTTTTAGCAAAGAAACATGAAATACATCATGAACTCTAACATGGGGTGGTAAGGCCAGCTTGTAGGCCACTGGTCCCACCCTTTCTAATATTTCAAAGGGACCACAATATCGAGGGGACAATTTTGCACAACTCCCAGCATAAAGGGTGCTCTTTTTGGGCTTAATACGCAAATATACATGTTCCCAAACTTTAAATTCTCTATGCACTCTTTTCTTATCTGCATAAATTTTCTGGCGATCTTGTGTTGTCTTAATGTTCTTTTGTATCTGTTTGAAAATTCCTTCCATTTCTTGTAAAGCATCGGATCCGAACATCAGTTTGTCTTCTGGCTGACTCCAGCTCAAAGGAGTACGACACTTCCTACCGTATAGTGCCTCAAACGGACTCATTTTGATGGAGGATTGATAGCTGTTATTATAAGCAAATTCAGCTAAATGTAAGAAATCTTCCCACTTTGAGGGTCTATCCATCACATACATCCTCATCATGTCCTCCAAAATTTGGTTTGTTCTTTCCGTTTGACCATCAGTCTGAGGGTGGTAGGCGGTGCTAAAATTCAATTGAGTGCCCATTCCTCCAAATAACCCCTTCCAAAAGGCTGCTGTAAACTTAGCATCCCTATCGGACACAATTACATTAGGAACTCCATGAAGCCTTACTATCTCCTTCAGGAATACATTCGCCACTTGAGCTGTTCCAAAGGTAGATTTCACTGGTATAAAGTGAGCATCTTTGGTTAAAGTGTCTACCACTACCATTACAGAATCATGCTGGTATTTGGTTTTGGGTAATCCTGTAATGAAGTCCATGGAAACAGTGTCCCACTTCCATTCTGCAATGGGAAAAGGGTTCATAAGACCGGCAGGATGCTGATGTTCCACCTTAACTAATTGACATTCCATGCATCTACTTAATTATTCTGCTACCTCTCTCTTCATTCCTGGCCAGAACAGCTTCTTTTTCAGGGCGGTTAACATTTTCTGATACCCTGGATGGCCTGCATAGGGTTGTTTGTGGTACTCATCTAGAATTTCTCTTTTTAAAGACTCTACATTGGGAATATACAATCTGTTTTTATAACAAATCAGCCCTTTTTGGTTTTGGAAAAAGTCAGTTTTCTCCTTTTTCTATAATTTCATCAAAAGTGTTTCATAGTTTGGGTCTTGGTTGGCAGCCTTTATCACCAACTCTTCTACATCTATCTGAGCACTGCTTCCAATATTATTGATATGCTGACAAGCGTTTCTGCTCAATGCATCAGCCACTTTATTCTCCTTCCCTTTAATATGTTTTATATCCATGTCAAATTCACTTAAAAAGGACAGCCATCTGGCTTGTCTGGCATTCAATTCAGTTTGAGAAAAGAAATATTTGAGGCTAATATGATCAGTCATCCATGTAAATCTTTTTCCAAGAAGATAGTGCCGCCACATTTTCAAAGCATGAATAACAGCTGCTAACTCTAAATCATAGGCACTATAATTCTGTTCATGTATCTTCAGCTTCCTGGATTCATAGGCAATCACAGAATTTTCCTGCAAAAGGACTCCTCCCAACCCTTCTCCGCATGCATCCATACATACCACAAATTCCTTATCAGGATCTGCAATCTTTAGTATAGGGGCTGTGATAAGTTTCAGCTTTAATTGGTCAAAACTGTTTTGACATTTTTCAGTCCATACAAACTTGACACCTTTCCTTTGTATGGAAGTGATGGGATGTGCTATGGCAGAAAAGCTATCCACAAATCTGCGATAATAGCCAGCAATCCCCATGAATGATCTAACTACTGAAACATCAGAGGGTACTGGCCATTCTTTTATAGCCTTTATCTTTTTCCGGATCAACTGCAAGACCTTGTTCAGAAATAATATGACCCAAGTATTGGATCTTGTCCTTATAAAACTCACATTTGCTAAATTTAGCGTATAGCTGATTTTCCTTTAGAGTTTGCAACACTATCCTTAAGTGTTCTTTGTGTTCCTCTGCACTGTTTGAGTATACTAAAATATCATCTATGAACACAAGGACAAATTTATCCAAGAACTTGTTTAACACACTGTTCATCAGACACATAAAGGTGGCAGGGGCGTTTGTCAACCTGAAAGGTAGAACTACAAATTCGTAGTGGCCATACCTGGTTCTAAAGGCTGTTTTGCTGATGTCTTCCTCTTTAATTCTGAGCTGGTGGTAACCAGTTCTTAAGTCAATTTTGGAGAATACTGAAGCTCCTCTCACCTGATCAAAAATATCATCAATTCTAGGTAAAGGATATCTATTTTTAATGGTCAACTTGTTCAGTTGCCGATAATAAATGCACATCCTGAAAGTTCCATCTTTCTTTTTCACGAACAGCACTGGTGCTCCCCAAGGAGACACACTTGGTCTAATATATCCTTTGTCTAGCAGTTCCTACAGTTGCATCTTCAATTCTATAAGTTCAGGAGGACTCATTCGATATGGTGCTCGTGAAACAGGTGTTGCTCCTGGCACCAGATCGATTGAGAAATCAATCTCTCTTTGGGGGGAAGATGAGGGATTTCGTTTGGAAAAACTTCCTTGAATTCTCTTATTACTGGTACAGTATCCAGTAATTCTTCTTCAGTTTTCTGTTCTGTCTCTTCCACATGCACTGCATAAACCTGATATCCCTTGCTGTTCTTTTTAATTGCAATGCGGAAATCTGTCTGACAGAAATAGGTTTTGGTTTCCCTTTGAGAATGAAAGGTTTCCCCTCCTCATCTACACAGTGCAAGGTCTTATCCCAGCAATTCATCAAAGCTTTTTTCTTTTCCAGCCAGTCCATTCCTATCAATAAATCATATGACCCTAATGCTAGAATGTTCAAATTCACTTTTGTTCTAAACTCATTTAATTGGATTTCTGCTCTGGGCAGTTTATGGGTTACATTTCTTTTTGTTCCAGTGGCCCGCTGTACCAACCATGACTATTGAAATTTTTCAGTTTTTAAGTTACATTTTTCTACAATTTTGGGACTAATGTAACTCAAAGAAGCACCTGGATCAATCAGAACAGAAACAGGTAGGTCAGAAATCTTACCCTCCATTTCCACCATGGTTGCTTGATGTTCTGCTTGCCGATTTTCCAGGGCTGCACTGATAGTTGGTATGTTTCTGGCTATATCATTAACTGTTGTCACTTCTCGATCCCTCATGAGTATATGAACATTTCTATGGGGGCAGTCCCTCAAAAGATGGGGTTCTTTACAGCCCCAACATTTCAAGGGCTCCCTCATTCTCACTGCTCCCTCCTTTTTACTGTCTCCATCTATTGGTTTCGATGCCACTTGAGACTGTGCAGTTTGACTTTCTTTGGGTTTACTAAACCTTTTCCGCTGATGATCTCTGCCAAAATTTTTTAGATAGGCAGGTTTTTGTTTTCTTCCTTTGAATTCATTCTTATTTACCCAACTTTTCCCTTGATCAATTTTTCCTTTAAACTGTTGATAACACAATCTATCTTTTCTAACAGCTTCGTCCATTGTTTTTGGGTTGTCAAATTCAATTTTCTCTTTGTATATCATAGGCAAACAATTCAGAAACCGATGTACCTTTGCCTTTTCTTCCCTTATGTAAGGTACATATCTTAATAGATTGGTAAATTTAGTGACAAACTCATCGATAGTGAGCTGTCCCAATCTAAGCTCATGAAATTCTTTTGCTTTGTCATCATAGTACTGTTCATTCAAGTAGCGATTCTTGAATTTTGCCTGGAAATCTTCCCAAGTAACTGTCTTTTCATCTATGGCATGCACCATCTTTGTCTCCTCCCACCACAAGGTAGCTTTACCTTGTAGCTGGTAGACAGCTAATCTGGCCTTCAGATTGCTTTCATATTCATAAATCTGGAAATACTTAATCATATTCAGCAACCAGGCTTCTGCATCCTCCTCCTTTTCTCCATCATAGGAGGGAGGTTTGACTTTTCGGAATTCCCCTCGTAATTCCCTTTGATGCTTATTCTGATGTCGAATAGCATATTCCTCATCAGATTCATCAGTTTTCCTCTTCCCGGAACCTTCGCCTTCGTGGCTGTTCCGTGAGGTTAATTCTCTGATGAGCCTTTCCTGCTCCTCACTGGCTAATGACAATCTGTCATTCTGGCTTTTTATCTCAGCCAATTCTTGTTGCAAATTCTGCAACATAGCCATCATGGCCGCATTGGGATCTGGCTCACCTTGCAGATCTACATAAATTCCACCACCTTCTTTCATTCTATCACCTCACTGTACACTACATAGCACAGGTCAGTGAACAGAAAAAAAAAACAAAACAACAAAACAGAACTTTTTCTACAGCAATAAATTTACACAGTGAGTACACAGCAATCGTGAGCACAAAGTCACCAGCCCAGTTTTAGAACTTGGGCTCTGATAACATTTGTCACACCTCTAATTTTCACATTAAAAAAAAAAATCTTTATGAACCCGGATTGTTAAGTATAGGTCTATTATGACATTTCACCACTTCATCGTGCTGCTTTTACTCATCATATGTTGTTGAAAGTCAATCCCCTACTCCTACATCTTGTCTTATGTTAATTGCATTTTAAAAGGGGAACATATTTTTCATGTCTTAAACCTCTACATAGTCTCGCATACCCTTGCGACTTTCAGCTTGATATTAAGGGTCGATTTGAATTGTATTTTCTCTGTGAAATGCCGCGTGATCGCTTGCATCCACGTCAGGCTTCACAGTAGATAACTGGGTATTGACTAGTGGTGTAATTCGCCACACCACTTCGCTTCAGGGTCTGGTGAATCCACGTCGAGGTGTTAGCTCGACTCCCGGGATGCACATTACCTATGCCAATAAATTACAAGACATATCGACTATAAGTTCAGATTTATATTCCATAAATGCGATACGATGGTCTTAAATTACCACTCTACTCTTGATCCGTGGCTTGGCTTCCACGATGCAGCCAAATGGACGATTGTGATCATCCCTGGTTAGGGTTAAGGCGGTCAACTAATAGTTATATAAGTCTTCAGGGTATAGCTGAGTCGGGTTTTCGCATTTTGCAATTCGTGGTGCACCTCTGCGTTGCAGACTTCTACATTCAGCCGAGGGTTTGGGCGTCTCTATTGCAGAGAACCATGGCGCTTCAGCTTCATCCATAAGATCTCAGGTAATTACCTCAGCGTGCAATTTAATTCTTTTGTTTTATTGAATGTTTAAATGATTCCAAGAGATGGTTGCAACTCTGGTCACACGCTGGCTCTGAGTATGCGTTCCATTTTTTTGTAAGGGAAGGCCTATTGGTTCAGGACATACGGGTCATACTTTCAGCGCTAAGTGTGATCGAATTTCTCTTTCAGGGTTAGCATCAACCCTACTCTTGCGGTTTAATTAGGATGATACTCATACGTTTTTATGGCCCTGGTGTAGTGGCTTCGCATTCCATTGAACAGACGCCTACCCTATCGAGGATTTTCATGAGGTAATTTCTTGAACTTCTTGTCTCTATTTTAAATTGCGACTTCCTTCTTATGCCGAAGATATGGCTTGTTAATTCATCTCTGTATACAATTTTGTTTACAGGACTCTACGCAACTGGGCTCTGCGTTCCACCGGTATGGTTATAGCCGCATTATAAGTTCGTTCTTCACTTATTTCCCTACGTGATCACAATTTGACTAATTCCCTTTCATTTTGATTGTATTTGTCGTTGTAGGTAAACGAATGGTTACAATAAGTTGTAAAATCAGCACGTAATAATTTCACTTGTTAGGGTTACTAACGTGGACCTCGTGGCCTTCCAGGTCAGTACTCTTGTGGAATTTATTACTCTTCTCCTGTTGCGTCGTTCTCATGGGCGTCGAAATAGGATATCGACCCCATATACAATTGCACATAAGGGCGCTTGTTTGGATTATTCTGTTTGAAGTAGGGTTGCACTTTTTATATTCCAGCCTAATAGGCTCCTTGTATATAATTTGACGTTTTTGGACCATTGTGGACTTCCTATGGTCTTAGGTTGAATTTTTTATATATTCTACCAAAATCTTAAATGAACAGAGACTGTATAATTAATGCATATACTTTCATACTATGGCTCTTGGCTTTGCTAAATTTGCTCGTCTGTACTTACTTCGTTTTCTGGAAATGCTACTGACTTTCCAGATTTCTTAATGGCATACATCAGAATTTACATGTGTATATATATGATGTTTATCTACTCCTCTGATGTGTTTTGGTTCACTCCTTTCTGTGTAGAGTCTATACTTGGGTAATTATAGTGTAATTACAGTTGACTCTGCTCCTGGTTTCACTGAACTGGTTTTATACCTGACTGTTCAGACATATGAACAGCTAGCTGAATATTTATGAGACCAGTCCGGTTTATCAATAGATGATTAATATGTATGAATGTCTATAATTTATAATTTCTCCTTTTCCAAAGGCATGCAAGCATAATGCTATTCTCCAGTTTCTTCTCATTTTTTCCTTTTGTACTTAGTTACAGCTAGTATCTATCTGTATGTCTGATGGTAGCTGAATTCTAAAGAGCTGGAAATTGGATGTATACTCTTTTCACTTTTCTCATAGTCAAAGGAATATTGCTTAAATAAATGCTACCGTGCCATATGTTGGAATTTATTTACTTCTTACTCCTATGCTCCTCAACTGCCTGCTCAAAATTTCTGCATTCTAGATATTACTTCTCAGTAATATAATATTAGCATAAGTCCATGAGACCATTGTCTGTTCCTTTTTCCTATTCATTTATTTATGAATATCTACTGCTTTCCTGTACTTAGAGTAAGGGCTTATGGACAGTCTTTGCTGTCTAAGATAATTTGATTTCCTGCAAGATATAAGGAAGTATTTTGCTGAACTTGATGTCAGGTTATTGAGTCTATCCCTCTGTTCCTCATACACAGTAAAGGATGTAAATAATATCCCACTATTATTCTAGTGTACTGTATTAACTTTCTGAGCTCTCTATCATAGCTGATATAAAATTCTACTTAGAAACAGAAGCAGATTAAATACAATTCCACAGTCTTTCACGAACAAAACAAGATTTCCTCAGATTTAGACCCACCCTGGTCTAAACACTCTGGAGAATTCTACTTTACAGTTCTTTCTTCTACAACTATACAGGATGACCATGTTTCTGCCCGGAAACTATATCCTGTTAAATGTAGACTAGAAATATGAACTAACTTAGAAATAAACTTTGTTTTTATATGTAGCCAATTCATACTATCACAACCAATAAGACAAGTTTTCTCAGAGACATACCACTTGTGCAGTAGACCAACCTCCCAACCTTAGAGTTCTTCTGTCTCCCAGAACTCACCCCCGAGCTGAGATCACCTCCTATAGCAGATTAACCTCTAATCTGTACAAGAGCAGCTTATTTAAGCTATTGTTCCCCAAAGCATGTTTCTAATTCTGCGTCCAGAATCTCAGGATGTTTTTCTTCCTGTTTTCTTAGGCTTCCCACTTAGGGATTCTTTAAAGCTGTTTTATGCTTTTCCTCAGCTTTTCCAGCTTTTTACCTCTTCCCAACTACTTTCCTCATCATTGGGGAAATTCAGATTTTTCCTCAAAAATCTAAATTTAAAACTTACTATCTTTCAAGGATTTTTTGAAAGATTGTGGGGAAATATTTGCCTTGTCCATCCTCACAGATTTAGCAAGTGATCTCATCATCTCATTTTTGGTCAATTTTCACCACAATAATTTATTCATTTCCTCAATTAAATGTTTAATTACATTCACCAAATAACTTTCCTTTGGGGTCCACTCCCCTTAGGGTATAAAGTTCAAGCATCTAACTTTAAAATGCAATCACATGAAATGGGGGTGTTACAGTACTTCTCCACACTCCCATCTGCTACTTGCTTCACTTATAGATCCATATAGATGCAACCACTTATTTTGTGACTGGTGTTGGGACAAATTCCCATGAACTGTTCTTGACGATGGAGTCATGCTCATCAACCATGGTGTCAACCCAAGTTGGTTGATGCATTGGTTCCTAAAAAGAGCATGGTTATGTCACAATACACTTTCTCATAAGAGCCATGTATCCAGTAAACCTGTCTAGAGATTGTCTCTGTCTGTGGAGTGATGTAGGTGCTCCTACATGTTTTACCTCATCAAGTCTCAATTTATCAGCTTTTGTGGTGCGCCTCCTACCATGTATGGTGGATCACTCTGCATGAGTGGTTTCTTCTTTTCTCCATGATCCTCTGCATGCGGCTGCTCCACATCTTCACGTTAATACTTTGCAACCAAGAGTTCCTCATCTACATTCAAATCAAGCTCCCTCTCAAGGGACAATCGCATGGATTTCTACTTTTCAAAATTTACATCTCGTCTGACAACAGTCATCATGTTGTTAGGAAAATACACCTGATATTTGTGGAGATTATTATTGTACCCCCAAAACATCCCAATATTAGTTGTTGGTTCTAGCGCCTTTCTGGAATATTTGGTCACATGGCAATAGACGTATGAGCCAAAAAATTTAAAATATGAAACATCAAGTTTCTTAGCAGAAAAATCCTCCTCTAGTGTACTCATGCCAAGTATATAATGAGGACTACGGTTTTGCACAAATACCGCTATGTTGTATGCCTCTACCCATAGATGCAACGATAGGACCTGATCATGTAACATTGCTCATTCCACACCCACAATTGTTTTGTTCTTTCTTTCTCCAACCCCATTCTGTTGTGGGTTATGAGGTAAAATCAACTCTCTTTGAATTCCTTCTTTGGCACATAATTTCTTGAAGTCATTGGAGATGTACTCACTACCATTGTAACTCCTCGGAGCCTTCACATGCTTCCATGTATCCGTCTCAACTAGTTCTTTGAACTCACAAATATTTTAGAACGTTTGATCTTTCTTCTCCATGAATTAGATCCAACACTTTATAGAAAAATCATCAACAAAAATCACATAATACATGTTATTTGTTATAGAAGCTGTAGAGAATTGTCCACACACACCTGAGTGAACTCTCTCAAGGATTTCCATTGCTCGGTTCTCCTTCTCATGAAAACTGGACTTTACATACTTCCCCATGTTACATCGCTTGCACGTATCTATCTGTGCAAGAGCACGATTAGTAAGCCTCGTAGAAATATATTGCATGACATTCAAGTCACCGAGGTATAGATGGACAAATATCATGTGCCTTAACTCACCCTCATCTCGGCTCACCACTCTGTCTTCTTTTCCCATAATTGTTGTACAACCATACACATCAAATTTTTAGATATTCTTCACATGAACCCCAACCTTCTTGACTTGCCCTGTGGCTTCGTGATGAAGGAATTTTTTCCCTTCACTGAAAACCACATCATATCCTCTATCCTCCAACATAGCAACTAGAAATAAATTACTTTTCAAGCCTATTGCATCCATGAAATCGTTTAATAAGAAATATTTACTTGTCTATCTATGGAATGTAACTATACTAACCTGGTAGCACTATACCTCCCGTCATCACCCATTTCGATATGCATCTGGAGATCCTTCTCCTCCAAGCTACTAAGGAGTTGTTTATCTCTCATCATGTGGAAAGATGCACCACTATCCAAGTACCACATTGATCCCATCACACTAGACACGATGCATGCGATGAGTGAGAAGTACAACTTAGATTGGGTGGCCAAAGCCTCACCTACTACAAATACTGAAGCCTTCTTATTTTTCTTCTTCTTCTGTGGAAAATTAGTAGCATAATGTCCATGCTCGTGACAGTGAAGACATTTCTCTCTGGACATATCATGCTTCCTACCTTATTTTTTGGTCTCATATTTGGAATAGGATTTCTTTCCCTTCCCCTTCATTGCCTTACCAATCAAAGCGTAATTTTCCTCATCATCTACCTTGGATGAGGATCCATCCCTGGCTTTCCGCCTGAATTATTTTTGTACCAAATCTGACCAAAGTCGCTCCCAATCTGGTAGCTTCTCCCTCCCATTGATAGAGTCCTAATAACTATAACAACTCTTAGGAAGGCCTTAAAGTGATAGGCTCACTAAGTCATCATTCGCTACAATAATACGAATGCTCCCAAGTGCATCTCGACATTGGATGAACTTGGTAAAATATTTCGGAATAGTGTCGCCCTTCTCCATTATGATTTTAATGAGATTTTCCTTGAGTTCCTATTTTCTATGGTCACTGCCATTCTAAAACAGATCTGTAAAAGTCTTCCAAATTTCATATAGATTCGCTTCGCCATGGAGACTCAAGACAACGTGATCTCGAACCCCCTCTAATAAGATCATCCTTGCCTTTTCAACCTTCTCTTTTCAAGCATCAAGAAGAGCGGCGTCTATTGCTAGGGGCTTGGGAATATCATTTTCATTGAATTCTTTCAACCCACTGTCCTCTACAACTTCCTCCACTCTTCCTTTCCATGCAATATAATTAGAACTTCCCTCGAGTGCATATTTCAATCTTAAGCCATTGAAAGCCATCTTGATCCGCCTGTCGCACCAAAGAATATTTTTGCAAATTTGAATGTTATTCAACACAAACTCAATTTGTTCTCCACTATAGTGACTTCCTATGCTCTGATACCATGTAGAAATTATACAAACAATATGTATACCAATGGATTCAATTTGATCATTCGATACTCTAAATCAAGATAACGAATCATTCTAAAAATTGATTGCGGAAAATAAGCATGATCGCCAATCACCCCAAGTAAAAGAAATAAGAAAATCAATCCACAACACAGATATTTTTCCCAGGGAAATCTTGCTGCTCAAAACCCCTATATATTCTATTGTATATTCAACTAAGGAATCATGAAACAACTACATTGCAGTCTTCTCACAAGAGTCTGCTGCACTGTCACAACTTTCTCACACTGATCCAGATAAAATCGACCAACACTTAGCCAATTTCCAGCCTTTGCTCAGCCTTCCTTGCTTGCAAAATTCATGTGGAATCAATCCCTATTCTTTAGTAATTTCATCATTCCAAAACTGTACAATTCTCACACGCAATCCTATGGCTATATTACTACATGCAGGGATTTTGCTAATAATACAACTAATAGTTAGCATCCCTTTAACCTCTGACTCAACTGGGTCTTCATCAGAACTAACATGCATGCATCTATTAATAGTAAATCATCATTGACTTGACAGATCAATGCTTGTGAATTAAATCTAATTTAATTCACATGACCTCTCACTAGTGCAACAATCAGTTACAACTAGTTAAATTGATTTTAACTTAATTAATTGAGTTAACTGATTTCTCATGCACTAAACTATTGCACTAAGTGCAACTTGGAATAAAAAAACAAATAGAATCACTCTACATGCCTCACCAACCACCCTCAACTCGAATGCCATGAGCTAACTGAATTTATCACACTCAATTAATTGTTACAAGTGATTATGAGATAATATCACAATTTATTGTCCAATTTAATTAAGCGGGAGTTAAATTAGACACACATTTCTTGTTGACTTTTCAACACATTGACATTTTTGTCTATTCTTAGAAATACTTATCTGCAAGGAGATAATTTTTTTTGGAAGGATGTATCTCTATAAGATAGAAAATAAAAAAGGAAATAATATAGCATGATTCTCTCTAAGATAATATAGGTATTTGGTAGATCAAGTCATTCTTTGAGTGGGTTTTTTAGAGACAAACCGAAATAGGTATTTCAGAGCCAAAGTCATTTTTTAAATGGGTATTTTATATTTAAATACAATTAAAACTTGAACCTTAACTCTTTTAAGTGGGCATTTTGATAGTTAAAATTTTGTTAGACATACACCCAGCTCCTTGGAAGACTCCCACCGAAATAAAGTTTACAATGCACAATTTAATGACGTCAGAAGAAATTAAGTTTACATATTCGTGAACGATGCAAGAGTGGGTATTTCAGAGTGTGAGTCTACCCTTGCTCAAATCAGATCATATTCTAGATCCTCATTGGGCATCTCTTGTTGGCACATAGGGCATGAATTATGTTGAGACAACCAAGGAAAAATACAACTTGAAATAGGGCATTTCCCTAGAAACAAAATCCAAAACATAATAAAATTTCCTATTAATAAAAATTTGAAAGGGATTCCAAAAATTACAATGAAAAGCGACAAAAAATACCCTTGCCATCGAAAACACATTTTTTGTGGGTGTGCTAAAATATTGTAACAATGGATTGTTTCAAAAAGCAAGAAAGCATTTTTTGACTACAACAACAACAAACTTACCCTGACATTCTTGGGCAGTCTGAGATTCTGAATTTGAGTTACATTAGTGCAAATGCTAGATAAATGAAGAAGGATTGCACCTAACTTGGGTATTCTCACCACGAGAAGACTGTATGGGTCCATTTTCTCTTCTTGACGATTTCTCTCTCATGATGCCTATATCTAGAATAATAACTCCATTGCTACGTGTATTCATTACATACCCATGTCTTGCAATACCATGCCTTCCACTAGAAAAAATTCCCAGAACAAACCCTCCATCTAGAAGCCTCCATATGGTCATCCCAACCACTAAGTCATAACCTCCTCCTCCTATGCCATGGTCTTTAGTTGCTCAAGCCCAATCATATTCTGGATCCTCAATCAACATCTTCTGCCCATACATAGGGCACAGATTATCTTGAGACAATGAGGGAAAAATATAGTCTAAATGATAAATGTGATTACAAGGCATTTCCCTAGCAACAAAATACCAAGCACAATAAAAATTCCTATTATTATATATTTGAAATGGAGTCCAACATATTGAATGAAAACTAAGAAAAATACCCTTTCCATGGAAAACAATTTTTTTTGAGTGTGCTAAATTTTGGTAATTCTTGATTGTTTCATAATATGAGAATGCGGATTTTTAATACATTACTAAAATCCTTACCCTAGCATCACCTATAAGAGAGATTCTCCCAAAAATTGTCTTTGCATAGATGAATACATAATAAAAATTGGATGTTTTATAATGAACTTAAATATTGACAACTAATATTGCATCCTCATCTTTTATTTCTGCTTAAGAAATGCATGATGAGGTTATTGTCAAGGTCTATAAATGTCAAACCCCTTCTTTACCCTTTTACATTTCCTTTTAAATATCATGTGCCATTTAGTTGAACTGTCTATGTTGTGAACCTAGATTTTTTTGCAAAAGAAAAACATTTACTCTTTAATAGAAGGTTCATAGTCGTAGTGAGGTTATGTGGGTTAAGTGAAGGTGTCAAGCAGTTGTGGGGTTGTGTTAATTGGGCACACAGGGTACCATGCGTGTGACGAGTAGAGAATCACAGGCGACCAGAATTCCATCAAAATGCAGTAGCAAAAAAATTAAAATTAATGGTGAGTAAGTTAGATAGGGAAAATTAAATGAAGAATTTTCACAACCACTAATGAATGTAACTACCTTCCACTGATCCAATGACAATTTTTTTTAATCATTTTACATAACATTGATGACTCACGAAGGCACATAGTGTCTGTAAGGGGAGTTCTTCCCAAAGGAACACCAAGCATAAAAAGTAATGAAATAGTAATTAAAAGTGAAGTCATAATCAAACTCAAAGCTTAAATCATAATCAAATTCAAATTTTAAATATAAAAGGAAAACACTTTAACTAATAGACAAAATGATCCTTTTCTCCATAATTAAATGGTCTTTTTCTCCATAATTTCATGATAAGATTTTGGATGAGATTGTGATTTCTTGTTTTTTAAAATTTGATTTTAAATACATAAATGAATTCAACTTCTTGAAATACCCTAAAACACTTGAACTCTGTAAATTAAAAATATTGATCTTATTATTTTTAAAATATATAACCGATTTTAACATAATTTACTAGAAATAAATAAATAAATAACCATTTTATTTACTAATTAGAGTACATTAATATAAAATTAAAAAAATATTGCAAAATTTGAACAATTAATTTGGAAAATAAAAAAATTATTAAGAAAAGAGTGACTCCTATTTTAATAGGAGAATGGGTAGTATGATATTTTATTTGGGATAAAAATTTGTCAAAAGTGAAAAATTAGACTACATTAATGTAAAATTAAAAACTTATTAAAAAGGTTAAAATTTACTTTTCACATTAAAAACATATGAAGTGTCATTAAAAAAATTTGTTCGGTTTTTTCCCAATTTTTATAGTAAGCAAGTTTTAAGTTACAAATTAATTTTAGTTTTAAATTAAAAACCTTTTCGGGTTTTGGATATGACAATAAATATGAAACGATACTTTCAAAGCAAATAAACTAGATTATAAATAAATATATATAGATTAATTCAGTTGGTCTAGTTGATAACACTGTAATGGCTCTGCCCTAATGAGAGCATTACGTTTCACCTAGACTAGCATATATACCTTTAACTCTACTCGATAAACAAAGAGGCAAATATAATGGGAACATTTGTGGCTGATGACACCTTTCTTGAGGTAAACCTGACTGTAAAGGCTCAACTATAATCAGAGCATCTATACATTTCGCCTGGACTAGCATATATATACGTTGAAGGCAACTATAATTGGACCCTCTATACGTTTTACCTGGACTCTACCATATATAGGTTGAACTCCACTGGATGATAAACAAAGAAGTAAGTATGATTGGAGCATATATATGTTTCACCTGAACTCTAGCATATATACGTTGAACTCCACTCGATAAACAAAGAAGCACTCTCTCTTAAGGCTTGTTTCCATGGAATGAAATGGACTCTCTTATTGTCGTTCTAGTTTCCTGAAATTTGAAGATAGATTTTAAATAATAAATAAAAGTTTTTTTATTGTATTAAATTGTTATATATTTGAAAATAATAAAATAATGTTAATATTAATAAATTAAAAACAGCAATGTCAAATTAATAACTTAGTTTAATTGTAATTTTAATTTTATATAAAAATTACAAATAAACAACTAATTAAAAGTTTTAAAAAATAATAATTAATATAATATTAATATGAAATTTTTGTAATTATTAGATAGCAAGTATATATAATATTAATAACATTACTATATATATTGTTCCATTGATATGTAATATTAAAAACAAATATATATTAATAAAAGAAAATATTTAATATCAGTTATAAATTAAATATTTCATATCTATATTAAATAACATAAAAGACATTTATAATTTATTTTGTTGATATATAAAAATTTTTAAGCTTCATTTAAGTTTGAATACCTAGTATTATTTGTGATCAGAAAAATAAAAATTCCACATGATTTCAAAGGAATTTTCACACATACATGTACAACCATCTACTTAGGTTTGTTAAAAATAAAATAAGCTCTAAAGTCAGCCATGAATGGCTTTGAGTGGGCTGTTTCGATCCTAATTTCATAAAATAACTAAGTCTTGAAGAAGGTCATTTTGGGTGCTTGTAAATCACTACATTTAAAACCTCCTAAAACATGAAATCACTACACTTAAACCCTAACCAACCTAGTACTAGTACTTGCGTCAACTGAAAGAAACTTGAACATAAATCTTTTAACTCAGTTAAACATAAATAAAATATATATATATATATATATATATATATATATATATATAAAAGCTATTTTAGTTCTACACTTTTTCAAACATTGGGAGAAATTAAATCTTTCTACATACAAAACTTCATAAATCGACAATGTGAATTAAAGTATTATAAATATACAAATAAAATTATAAGGAAAAATATTTTTTTCATTAAAATAAAGCATTTCCTTAAAGTTATATATACAATATTCTTCTTCATAATAAAGGTTATACAAATTCATTGTATTTGTTATTTTATATTAGCTTAAAATACAAAAACTTTTCTTTTAAAATTATATTTATGAACATTTTGATACAAATAAACTAGATTCACCAATAACACTTTCAATATTAATCAAATTTGAATTTTAAAATATATATTTATTTCTTTCTTTTTCTAAAATTAAAATATTTTATATACTAACTATATACCTTAAAAAAATAACTATGAAAAATAAAAATTAATATGCTTAAAATATTTTCTAACACTTCACTTCTTGCAAAGTCTGTAAAAAGTAAAGAGTAAACCCACCTGAATGTGATTTCCTTTCATTAAAAATGTAACAAACCGCCCATCAATAACTAAATAATAATTAAATAATACACCTAAGTGGTAAGCAGCTTCTTGTTTTGCTTTTCATGTGTGTAGCATGCCTTCAATGTTTCCGCTATTTGATCTGCTATTCCTACCCCGCCCCCTCTGGACCTCTAAAAACACCAACATTTGTTTTGTTTCTCATGTTTGTAGCATGCATTCAATCGTTTCACCATTTAATCCACTATTCCTACACTGCCCCCTTGGGCCTCTAAACACAACAACATGTAGCTGGCTTAATTCATAGTATTCGCCAAATAGGTAAGAATCTAACCTTTTGGGCTGCGCAAGCAAATTTCAAAGTCACCATAATCATACTTAACTCTACTATTATAAACCTTGGGCCTTAAACACACCAATATTTTCATATTTCACAGCTCGCTTAACTCGAAGCATTCTCCAAACAGTTAGGAATCTAGCCTTTTAGGCTACGCAAGGAAATTTCAAAGTCACCCTAGTCAAACTCAACTCTACTATTATAAAATTTGTAGTTAATAAATAAAATTACCATATGAGCATTATAGGTTGCGCAAGAAAATTTCAAAGTCACCCTAATCATACTTAGGTCTAGTATTATAAAATTTGAAATTAATTACCATATGAACATAAGTGAGCATATCTATATATATGAGGAAAAATAATTATAAGAAATAAAATGTTGGAATTATTGAGGAATTCCAAACGGGGAGAATAAGCTCCCCTCTACAACACAGAGAAATTTAAAACAAAGTTGACAGGAGGACAGAGTTTCCAGACTTTGAAATAAACTTCTATTACTTTCAAAAACTGATACAAATCTTCCTCTAAACAGAGGGATAAAGAATAATGGTGACTGCTACAGACGCAGTGCACAAGATGACTCTCTGTCTCTCAAAACAATACTCCGTCTTCATACATTCAACACACTGTTGTGTATTTCTTTTTCCGCGCTGTTGTGCGAAACACCAAAACAGAACAATAATACAATGCAGACTCATGGTGCTTTTCATTTTATATGCCGCGCATATATATTAACACATTAAATATAAACCATATGAAAACTTAAAACAAAAAATAAAACCAAATACAAAGGAAAAACCTTTGTGGAATTTTAAAATATGAAATGCCAAACGAACGAGTGGGGACCACTTCGCAGTCGGCAATCGGCAAAAAAAATATGTGCAACAAACAAATCTTGTGATTGAGTGCTGTGCGATGTTGCGATTGCGATTGAATCGCATCGCAAACATCCGACGTAACCTACGATGGAACACATGTGATCCACACAATCTTCCGATTTCGATTGGAATCACAGACGCGATCCAGCTATTAACTCCGTTTCATAACATGGTCGGGTCCGCCCTTTGATCAGGGCACAATAAAAAACCGCCGATTAAACCTTGCGATTGAAACCAAGCGATTCCAATAAGTTTCCGCCACGTGGTCAAGTGGACCCACGGGCCTCCACTGCTGTGGGGGTGATTATTATATATGTTTTTGTTTGTATTAAACGTTTCGCTTTGCGGAACTCTCCCATATCAACAAGACACTTGGTTTATAATATATGCATTGCGATTTGCGATTGCAATTGTATCGCATCGCATCGCAGCTCCATCATCAACAAGATATTGCTTCAAAAATAAATTTGGTTGTTGAGGGCTTTAAAGCCCGAAACGACTGGTTTTTTTAATTTAGTCTGCTCCTCCGTAGACTGGAACTATGGGAAATCTTCATTCCGCTGCAAGATGGCTCTGTCCATCACCAAAATTAACTTCTCCTGCAATCTGTGGCTGCGGCCCATCAAGAATTTAATTTCATTCATACTGTTTCGCGATGCTTCTTCAATACAGAGTGCTGCACACTAAATCTCTTCTTCTGCTGCCTTGTACTTGTTTCTTCTTGTCACTGCCCAAGGCTGGCAGGTGACTTTAATATTTTCAACACTCCCCCTTAAAGTCAGTTGCTGGGTTATCCATCATAACCAGGCATTTTCTTAAAAAATCAAAGCTTTTCTATCCCAATGGTTTAGTTAAAATATCTGCATATTGCTCCTCTGTTTTACAATGCTGTAAAACAACTTCACCATTGTTCACCAATTCTCTAATATAGTGAAACTTTGTGTCTATGTGCTTCGTTCTTTTATGAAACACATAATTCTTTGACAATGCAATAGCTGAGCTATTGTCACAATAAATCACAGTGCCTTTTACCTATTCTTGGCACAAACTTCTCAACATTCTTCTCATCCAAATCGCTTGACACGTTGCTGCTGTAGCTGCCACATATTCTGCCTCTGCTGTAGACAATGCTACAACCGACTGTTTCTTAGAAGCCCATGAAATGGCTCCTGAACCCATATGAAAAACATAACCGGAAGTCCTCTTCCGATCATCTACACTTCCAGCCCAATCACTGTCAGTGTATCCAACTAATTCTGAATTTTCTGAAGTAGTATATAAAATACCAAATCCTTTTGTTCCTTTCACATACCTCAGAATTCTCTTTGCTTCTTGCGAATGTGCTTCTTTTGGCTTCTCCATAAATCTAGAAATTAAGCTAACAACATGCATAATATCCGGCCTAGTTGCAGTCAAATACATGAGGCTGCCAACTATGCTTTTATACAAACTTGGATCAAAATCCTTACTGCTGTCATTCTTACTTAACTTCAATCCCATTACTGTGGGAGTAATTGCAGCTTTGCACTCCTGCATGTTAAATCTTCCTAAAACTTGATTTACATAATTTGCTTGAGAAATAAAAATTCCTTTCTCACCTTGCTCTACTTTTATTCCCAAGAAGTATCTTAATAAACCCATGTCAGTCATTTCAAATTCATTTTTCATGACTGTTTTAAAATTCTCAACAAGGCAATCTTCATTACCTGTAAAAATTAAATCATCAACATATAAAACAACAATCAGCATCTTACCATCCTTTTATTTGATGTAGAGGGTGGGTTCTCCCTCACACTTTTCAAATCCATTCTCCATTAGATAGGAGTCTATTATGCTGTACCATGCTCTTGGTGCTTGCTTCAACCCATAAAGAGCTTTCTTCAATCTCCAGACCTTATGCTCTTGGCCTTTCTTCTCATATCCAAGAGGCTGCTCCACATATACCTCTTCCATTAAAACTCCATTTAAAAATGCAGATTTTACATCCATCTGATATACTTTCCATTTTTTTGTGCTGCTATGGATGGCACTGCTCTTACTGTCTCCATTCTTGCAACTGGTGCAAAAGTTTCTTCATAATCAATCCCTTGCTTCTGCTTGTATCCTTTGACAACAAGTCTGGCCTTGTGTCTTTGTATTCTTCCTTCAGCATTGCTTTTGGTCTTGTAGACCCATTTAACTCCAATGACTTCCTTCCCTTCTGGGAGATCAACCAACTCCCATGTTTTGTTCTTCTCTATGGCTTTAATTTCTTCATCCATAGCTTCTATCCATTTTCTGTCTTTAATTGCATCTTCAAAATTAATAGGATCATCAACTTGACAATACAAATCAAATAGGGAATTCATACCTTCGTTTTCTTCTCCTTTCTCATAGATTTCTCTGAGACTTCTGAATCTTGTTCCTCTTTCACTTGGTGTAGCCGTGCTTGATGAAGCACTCGATTCTGCTCCATGTGGTGTACTCGGTGAACTACTGCCGCTTCTTCTCAAGGGTGTTCTTGTTGTTGCTTGAAGCATCCCTTGCTGGCCTTGCGCTGCTGGAGGTTGTGCAACGGATGGGTTATTAATCTCAAGCACATCTCCTTCTTCTTCATCATGAGATAAACAGCTCTTAACATTGATTGTTTTCTCAATGCTTCCATCCCATGCTTCCTCTTCGATGAATTGCACATCTCTGCTAATTACAAATGTCTTTTTGGATGGGTTATACAGTCTGTATCCTTTGGAATCTTCACAGTATCCAAGGAAAATGCACTTCTCCCCCTTACTATCCAACTTCTTTCTCAATTTGTCTGGAATGTGTATGTATGCAACACACCCAAAAACTCTCATGTGTGTGACTCCCTGTTTTCTGCCACTCCACGCTTCTTCTGGAACTTTATTCATCACGGCTTTTGTGGGGAATCTATTCAAAATATATACAGCACAGTTTGCTGCTTCTGCCCAATAATCATTCGGCAAATGCTTTGCCTTCAACATGCTTCTCACCATCTCCATTATGGTTCGATTCTTCCTTTCAGCAACTCCATTATGTTGTGGCGTGTACCTGGTGGTAAATTTCTTGTGAATCACGTTCTCTCTGCAAAAATGCAGAAACTCCTTTGATATGTATTCTCCTCCTCTGTTGGTTTTGAGGACTTTAATATGCTGTCCGCTCTGTTTCTCTGCAAGAGCTTTAAAATGAAAAAAAATTTGAAAGACTTCACTCTTATATTTTAAGAAATAAACCCACACTTTTCGTGTGAAATCATCAATGAAGGTCAGCATGTAATTGCTGCCCGAAACAGATGTTGTTTGCATCGGCCCACATAAATCTGAGTGGATTATCTCCAAAGGTGCTTTCGCCCTTATGCTTTTTCTTGAAGGAAAATTTTCTCTGTGTTGCTTTCCCAAGATGCAGCCTTCACATAGGCTGTCAGGCTTCTCAATCAATGGTAAACCTCTTACCATTCCTTTTCTGTGCAGCAAATTTAATCCTCCGAAATTGAGATGTCTGAATCTCAGGTGCCATAACCAATTTACATCTTTCTCTTCCTTCTGGAAGGCTTCTTGAGTTACAGCTGCTACAGTCTTTCCTTTTCCCTTCAAGTCAGTGTTGAGCTTGAGTGGAAACATTCTATTGCTAGTCATTTGTATTTCAGCAATAATTTTCTTACTTGGAGGTATATATTTTATTGTGCACACATCATCTTTGAATATTAGATTGTAACCTTTGTTTATGAGCTGCCCAACGCTCAAAAGATTACACTTCAGACATGGAACATAATACACATCAGGGACAAATTTCTGCTCACCATTTCTTGCTCGAATACTCACTCTGCCTTTTCCTTTGACAGATATTTTAGTATCAGTCCCTGTGGTCACTTCAGATTTTACTTCTTCATCTAGATTGGAAAACATTGCTCTATTTCCGGTCATGTGATTACTACAACCTGAATCTAAGAACCAAACATCATCTTCTCTGTCTTGTGCTACATTACATGTTAACAGCACATTACTTGGGTTCTTTTCTTCTTTTGCTACATTAGCATTCTGCTTATTTTTCATGTCATTTTGATTCTTTCTAAATTCATTGGCATAGTGCCCATATTTCTTGCAATAATGACACTGGACATTGGATTTTTCATACCTTTGTCCATGAGCATGTTGGTGTTGATGTCCACCTTGCTGGCTGTTGCATTGGCCCTGGCTCTGGCTTTGACTGTTGCTCCTTCCATGTGAATGTGAAGGGCTGTTCCTTCCACCTCTATTCTGGCTTCTGCCTCTTCCTCTTCCTTTTCCTTGACCTCTTCCTCTTCCTGAAGGAATCTGGGTCTTGAAGGCGTGCTCAAGAGATGAATGTTCATCTCTGCTCAATCTCTGTTCATGAGTTATTAGTGAGGGATGAAGTTCATCCACTGTGAACTGTGAGAGAGCTTTGGTATCTTCTATGGTGGTTACAATAACATCAAACTTTGAGGGTAAGCATCTCAAAATTTTCTCCACTATCCTTCTTTCTTCAAGAGTTTCTCCATGGGATCTTATCTGATTTACAATCCCAATCACATGTGTAAAAAATGTGTCTACACTGTCTGACTCTTTCATGCAAAGAGTTTCAAAATATCTTCTCAGCAACTGAAGTTTTTTTGTTTTAACTTTCTCCATACCTTGATAGGCTACTTTCAGAATTTCCCATGCCTCCTTGGATTTCTTAGCTGCTGCTATCCTTGGAAACACACTCTCATTTACAGCTTGATACAAATAGAAGAGGGCTTTAGAGTCCTTCTTTCTATTTTTCTTCAATAAATCCTTCTCTGCTTGAGCTAAGGCATTAAAAGCCTGCTCATCAGCTGGTTCAGTAAAACCATCTTCTACAAACTCCCATAAGTCTTGTGAGACAAACAGGGCTCTCATGGTAATGGCCCAATAATCATAGTTCTTTCCATTAAATTGTGGAAGTTGAACATTTCCAAGACTCGTACCAGTGCTTGGTCCAGCCATTGCTTCAAAACTGAACTCTGACTTTAAACAAACTGTCTTTCCTTTCTCTAAAAGAACAAACTCCTCTTAAATACAAAGCAACAACACTATTATCTTTGACAAATACCTGAAATTTGACCTCTGTTGAGCTTTCACACTGCTGGAGAAAACACTTCAGCAAGTCTTCTTCTTCTTCAGCTTCTTTGAAAGTTTCCTTCTTCAGCTTCTTTGAAAGTTTCAAAGAGCCTGAACTAGCTCCGATACCATGTTGGAATTATTGAGGAATTCCAAACAGGGAGAATAAGCTCCCCTCTACAACACAGAGAAATTTAAAACAAAGTTGACAGGAGGACAGAGTTTCCAGAATTTGAAACAAACTTCTATTACTTTCAAAAACTGATACAAATCTTCCTCTAAACAAAGGGATAAACAATAATGGTGACTGCTACAGATGCAGTGCACAAGATCACTCTCTGTCTCTCAAAACAATACTCCGTCTTCATACATTCAACACACTGCTGTGTATTTCTTTTTCTGCGCTGCTGTGTGAAACACCAAAATAGAACAATAATACAGTGCAGACTCGCGGTGCTTTTCATTTTATATGCCGCGCATATATATTAACACATTACATATAAACCATATGAAAACTTAAAACAAAAATAAAACCAAATACAAATGAAAAACCTTTGCGGAACTTTAAAATATAAAATGCCAAACGAACGAGTGGGGACCACTTCGCAGTCGGCAATCGGCAAAAAAAATATGTGCAACAAACAAATCTTGCGATTGAGCGTTGTACGATGTTTCGATTGCAATTGAATCGCATCGCAAACATCCGACGTAACCTACGATGGAACACATGTGATCCACACAATCTTCCGATTGCAATTGGAATCACGGATGCGATCCAGCTATTAACTCCGTTTCATAACATGGTCGGGTCCGCCCTTTGATCGGGGCACAATAAAAAACCGTCGATTAAACCTTGTGATTGAAACCAAGCGATTCCAATAAGTTTCCGCCACGTGGTCAAGTGGACCCACGGGCCTCCGCTACTGTGGGGGCGATTATTATATATGTTTTTGTTTGTATTAAACGTTCCGCTTTGCGGAACTCTCCCATATCAGCAAGACACTTGGTTTATAATATATGCATTGCGATTTGCGATTGCGATTGTATCGCATCGCATCGCAGCTCCATCATCAACAAGATACTGCTTCAAAAATAAATTTGGTGGTTGAGGGCTTTAAAGCCCGAAACGACTGTTTTTTTTAATTTAGTCTGCTCCTCCGTAGACTGGAACTACGGGAAATCTTCATTCCGCTGCAAAACGGCTCTGTCCATCACCAAAATTAACTTCTCCTGCAATCTGTGGCTGCGGCCCATCAAAATTTAATTTCATTCGTACTGTTTCGCCATGCTTCTTCAATACAGAGTGCTGCACACTCAATCTCTTCTTCTGCTGCCTTGTACTTGTTTCTTCTTGTCACTGCCCAAAGCTGGCAAGTGACTTTAATATTTTCAACATAAAAGTTATCTGGCTGAAAATATTTTCTAACACTTCACCTTTTACCTATATACAGTTTGTAAAAGATAAAAGGAAAACCCAACTGAATGCGATTTCCTTTCATAAAAAATGTAACAAAGCGACACAGCGATGCTCACCGGCCTATGGACCTCCAAACACACCAACAATTTCATATTTCGCAGCTCGCTTAACTCTAAGCATTTGCCAAACAAGTCGGAATCGAAGTTTTTGGGTTGGGAAGATTCTGTATTATGTATTAGAAGTTGTAGATCTGTTCAGGGAAGAGAGATTTTTTGGGTTTACAAAGTTAGTTAGGTAGTTATCTAATGAGCTAAGTTGTAGATAATGATCTAAAATATTTTAATTGTCTAACATTTAATTTCATCAAGTACTAAAAACAAGTACAGGGTAGAAGTACACACTGACAACTCAAAAGAATTATTCTAAAACAAGAACACCTTAATACGTAATAATCACACCACACCACTAAAATCCTAATCCTGGGCTGCTAAATTTGGGTGACAGAAAGGCGATGGCGGTTGATGAGATTGATCTCTTATGATAAATTCAGATATTCTGTCTATTCCTGACTTGTTTCGGCTAACAACAAAATTTACGAAGGCCCACTGTAGGACAAACAATCTTTAACGCTATACCAAATTTCAAAACCATTAATTATAGCATTCATTTGATAGACATGGACATGCATAGAATTCATTCATCTAATGCTCAAATATACATAATATGGTCTATGATTATATTAATACGAGTCTCACACAAGGGATCACCAACACAATCCCTTTATTCAACACAACGATTTATTTTACGTAGTAGACTATGAGTGCCATAAACATATTAATAATAAGTATTTACATATGGTATTAGTTTATGAGATCCATGGAAGTGCAGCGGTCGAAGTAGCAGAAGCAACCCGAGGCGTGGCACTTACCATTGTTGGCTTTTTCTTTATTTATGCAGACCTTCGCGCAGTCATCTTCATCATCTGGAAAATATGCACTGCCCCCTTTTCTGCTTTCTTTCTCGCAAATAAGAGCATAAACCCCAATCCCAAACTCTGCCAAATAAATCACATTAACAAACAAACACCGCCACAAAATTCAATTTCAAATATCAAATACAAACATTCATCATTTTGAATCAAGAAAATCAAATTTACATACCGTTTGAGGCCATCAGTAGCAGCACCAACAAAACGGCCGCTCTGGCCATGGCAGCTGGGAACTTATCTGCACCACAGGTCTTCATTCCTGACCATTCACAGATTTTAAAAAAAATTGGAGGAGCCGACTGGAGTTATAAAGAGAACCATCCAAGAGGAACTGGATTATTCATAGTGTTGGTAACCATGAAGATGCGGAATAATTCAGATAAAGTTAAACGTTAGTGGGAATTAGTTGGATGCATTAAATTTTGGAAACTTCTGGTTATGGCGCACAAAGTACATTGACTGAATGACAAGGAGACAAATAGCTAGCTGTAGCTATTTGTGCAAAACGCTTCAATGTCAACGCATCTCACAAGTCGCTGAGTCGGACTAATAATTCTAGTTTGTATCGAGAGCGACTGTGTAGAAGCATCACTCATTTTTTATACAAAAGGAATGGATGTAATCCCGACCAAAAAATCGTGTAGCAATCTGACAGAGGTGATTGTGATGGTGATCTAAATGGGAGTGGGAATGGAGAGTTTAATGTTGAATTTTATATATTTGTTGCAATGTAACCTATGATTGCAATTTTATATAAATTAATGATTCAGTAATTTAGGTCATTTTTTATATAAATTAACCATCTATTAATTTAAGTATTTTTTTATATAAATTAATCATTCATTAATTCATTTTATGTCATATATCAAATTGATGTTGGTATGATGTTTTCTTGAATCGTCACATTCTTTAAATGTACAAATTTATAGTGGTCATGCATCAAATTGATCTTTGTATTGTATTTTTTTGACTTTTCATTTAAATATATATATATATATATATATATATATATATATATATATATATTTCTTCCATTGCGGTGTGATGAGAAAACGAATGGACAACGGTTGGTGCCACAGAAAGGTGCGCACCTAACCATTTATCAGAGATAATCATAAAGGAAATGTTGCAAAATGCCAGAGGCTTGTACATTACACGATCGACTATTATGGAAAGTAATAAAAACTTTGGAGGCCAGCAAAACCTGTCAGAGAAGAATTGGAAAATGTGCCAGCTGTGGACACGAGTAATGCATAAAAAACAGCTGCAGAGAGGGAATGTTAATGGAAGAGAATTTGAAGATCAGGTCGGAGAGGCTGAGCAAGGTCTGCAGTGACACCGACATCGGGTTAATTGGTATGTAATGGCTCTTTCTACCTTGGTTTCTCAATTCCCTGTTCCACTTCTAAACAATGAAGGCGAAGGTGACGATTGTAATGAAATATGTGAAATGTTTTGTTTCTATAATGGGATAACTCAGTTTGGTATGGTCTTATGTTCTTCTTTTTTTAAAGCCACTAAAGGATCAGTAATTGAGGTTTGCATGTTGCCCCTTATAAATCTTGTCCATGATATCGAACCCTGCTTTAGAAACACATCTAGAGAAAATTCTCAGTTTTGTGCCTAGCTAAATCCCAAGTTAAACACGGAAGGTATCTCTTTAAAAGTTTAAAGTGTGTTATTGTGTTAAAGTATATGGTCTGAGTTTACACTTAATTTTCTCGTATTGCATGAAGAGTCATTTTATGGTGTTAGCTTCCTGGGAAACCATCAATGAAAAGTGCCATCAGCTTTATGAGCACGCTTGCATGTTTAGTAATGACAATCTAAGAACCCTCCACCTGTCTATGCAGTATAAATTGAAATCCCTCCCTCAATTTTTGTGTTGGCCCAGTCGTAATCTGTGTTGCCCCAGTCGTGATTTGAGTTGCCCCAGTCGTTATCTGTGTTACCCCAGTTGTAATATGTGTCTAATAAGCAACCTTTACTATAAAATAAACATGCAATCTCCTTTCTACAAGATGGTCTATGTATTGTATATGCTTACCATACATACTACTGGTCATGCGGCAATGATTGAGGCTCCAACTGTTTATATCGAAGTTGAGGGTTCCACCAACGCTCACCCAAATTATGTTATTGATTTTACTCTGCCATGTATAGGATTGTCTTGTAGTTTTACAAGGGGATCTGTTTTTCAATCTATCATGGCAAAAGGACAACCCGGGAAACGAAAGGGAACAGGAAAAGGAAAGCAGAAGCAACCAATTCAAAATGAGGGTCCAAGCAAGCGCAGAAGGAAAATTAATAAAGAAGTTATGGAAAATATCTTCGATCTTTATGAATATGGAAACCCAACTCAAATTCGCAATACCATTCAAGGATGGGAAAGAGAGAGCAACTATGATGATGAAGATATCAAACAACAGGAGGAAACCATGGACTTCCTCTCCGACCCGGGGAATATAGGAGGAAGGTTATCTATTTTCCATCAATTTGTTAATACTTATTGGAAACTAAAATGTGTCTTGGTGAAGGCCATGACAATCATGCAAGAAACGAAGGGAAACCCAACAGTGGTTTCAGAATTACAGCAAATTAAACAGGAAATCTGAGAAATTGCCATGCCTCAATACCATGTTGCGGCAAGAATCGGGAGGATTAAACGTCAACTTCAAGGAATGTAGCAAGTATAGATGTCACGGTCTACTGCAATAGACCCTGCTCCAACCGACTCTTGTGATGGGTGACATTTGCTTTTAACAGTTTTTAATGATTTTTGCGGCAAGTTTTTATAGCTTTTGTTTAAACTGCAACTTTTATGGACATAGTAAAGTAGATATAGCGGCAAGTAGAAGGAAAAAATAATTCCAATACTGGATGGCTTTTAATTCACTCAGGTGGCAAACAGACCTGGTTTCCCTCGGACAGGTTAAGGTCACTACATGCATTAATACTTGTATAACAACCTGTTTTTTGATCAATAGAAAATAAAAAGGCTCTACAAAATTCAATATATATATATATATATATATATATATATATATATATATATTAGATATTTAAATTTATTAATTTAATTTAAAAATTATTTTTAACTACATTATATTAATATATAATATATCTTTAATTTAAAATTCTAAAAATATATAAAACACTCACTTTATTTATTGTTTTATGTAATTCATTTGACATGATTTGTTATTTTTAAAATTCATTTTTATCATGTTCATCTTTGTAATTTTACTAACAAACACTTTATTTGCCACTTCACCATAACTCATTTACACAAAAATAGAAATACTAATTTCACTTTTCCAAGAATTCGGACAAGATTGACATTGCTTACCGGTTTATCATAATTTATTTCGACAAAGTTTGTATTTTTCAATTTCACCATAATTTATTTCCATAAAATTTGAAAATAGTTTACTTTGCCACAACATAATTTATTTTTGCAAACTTTAGAATTTCTAATTTTATTTTTCATTTTTTTTTTAAATATTAAACTAAAAACTAACTTTATGTATGTAAAAAAAAAAAAAAAAATTGGGTTTCAAAAATTCTCATTAAATTTGATATTAATTATAAGTAAATTTTAATTTACAAGACAGAACATTTTTAAAACTAAATTAAATTTATAATAAATATATATTTTTCATTACAATTTTTGTTTTAAGTTTGATAGTGCTGAGGTTACATCATAGTCATGTCCAAAAATAACATTTGAATAGGATGGGGAATTGAATCAATAAATTAATCGGCTAGTAATGTATTAATGTTAAAAACTGAATTCTATTAATCTAAAAGGGTTCTCCAAGTGAGATACATGGAGAGTACCCAAGAACTCCACATAAAATGAACTGATCCTGCACGCAGAGGAACCTCGTACATATCGATTTGCACACAAAGAGGGCGGTTTGAACCACTCCCTAGATAGTAGGATATGAGATCTAATTTAGAGTCTCGATCCTATCCTCATCACAACAACCATCCAAATCTAGCTTTCTCCATTAATTCCAACATTCACCCTTAATGGAGAAAGGGTATTGAAAAATAACACACGCCTGTTGGTCTCAGTCTCAGCTAGGCTTACATAAAAACACAAAAAACTTGGTAATAGAGGTTTTCATTTTGGTCGTTATGCTTGCAAGTCCATACTTGTTCATTCCAAGTCTAGGTTTCATCTTCACTTTCATTGCCATGAGGTAGTGATATATCTTCTCCTCATTTCTTCCCCAATAGTGGAAATCTTGAACTCTTATTCTCACCCTTCTCAAAATTATGGCAGGCTAGATAGGTGAACTTTTACTCTCACTATTTCCAGTGTCAACCATCTGAATGTCAACAATATTGTCTTCATCATTCATGGATGCAAATTCTGTGTTCTCCTCATAAAGACATGGTGTTCCAAGCCATGCTTCAAGAAACTTCAATTCCTCTTCAAAAATTGTTGTTTTTCCTTATTGTTGTTGCTAACATCTGCATACATAGAAATATTGATGAGATCATCTTAATTTAAATTCTCTTGAGCTTTGTCTTCTTCTGCCACGTCTTTGCAACTAGCTTCATCTGGCTTTCCCAACTGATCTTCAACAATATGTTCCTCTTTACTTCCTTCTTCAAGAATGAATACTGGGTCTCCTTGATCTTCAACCATATGTTCCTCTTTACATCCTTCATGAGGAACAACTCATGAGTCTTCAATCTCACACTATTGCAGAACATATAGTATCTCTCGGTAATCATGGTCATTAATAAAACCACCAAGCCTCATGAAGAAAATATCATCATGATCAAATATCTCTAAAAGTGTAGCCATATTAGAAAATTATAGCTTTACCTTGCTTCTAGATTTCTTTTTGACTCCACTCGATCCTTTAACGAGCTCCAACAACCCCGTTACCACGCAGGCGTGAAACTTTTTCCTTTGGCAGCTCTTCAACTCTAGAACACTGTACATTATGGCTTGTATGCCATGCAACCAAATCTGAAGCAAATCACTGATGCAACCTCACTCGAGTGCACCCTTCAATAATAGTTGTAGCTCCTTTAACACAATCAACCACAAAACATGGCCTTCACAACACCATTAAACAATTCTTCGAGCTCAGCCTTCACGGCCTCCTTGCAAGCTCAACACACAAACATCAACACTGTCGGTCAATTTCCACATGTCAGTGTTCCTCCTTTTGCACATCGAGGAGACCTCGCGTGGAGTAGCGACTCTCTAATATGAAATTCGACACTGAGAGGAGGTGATTTGTGGTACACAAGAAAGCAAGGGATTTGAAAGTCATGAATTTAATTCCTCCACGTCACCTCTTGGGCTTCCTTGATCCTGGCAAGTCAATTCTCCATGCATATCATGTCTCCCAATGCTCAATGTTCACCTTTGCAACCTAATGGTTGGGAACAAAAACTCAATGCTTTCACAAGCTTAACATAGACTAATCATGCATTCCCGTGACCACTAGCTCTAAAAAACTTCACGCTCTCAAATTTTACACACAAACCTAGTCACTCTTCAACATCCAAATCTAATATATGGGGATCAACTAGTTTCCTACTATGAGCCTATGACAAGCAGCAATAGCGATGAGTCAAAATCAATCATGACAAATATTGCAGGTTCATTCTCTCTAGATGTTGATTGTGGCAACGTTTTCATCATACACCCTCATGCAACAACCTCCTACCACAACCTCTGTCACGACCTTCTACAGCTTTCACCAGCAGTGCTCCAGGTTCAGCCTTCACGGCCTCCACCCAGGCTCAGCCATCATGATGCCATGCTGGGCCAAGCTCTCAAAAGCTCTGTAAGGCTCTCACTGGATCAATGCTTTTCTCCCACAGGTCCGTGTTTATTTCACTACCAATGTATCGAATACAGTAAGTAGAGATCGGTAACAAATTCAACAATAACACAATCTCCTCTGCGCTGCCACTCGGTCCTCTGGCAGTCTTAATACACCTCCACCTTGACTCTAGCCAAAATTCCTCAACCGCTATTTTCCTCAGCGCTCGACTATGGCCATGTTGCCACGTGATCACCACTCAGCCCGTTCTCTATGGACAGAAAAATTCATCTAGCTTCTACCTGAAGCTCTGATACCATGTTAAAAACTTAATTCTATTAATCTAAATGGGTTCTCTAGGTGTGATACCTGGAGAGTCCCCAAGCACTCCACACAAAATGAACTGATCCTTCATGCAGAAGAACCTCGTACATATAGATTTGCACACAAAGATGGTGGTTTGAACCACTCCTTAGATAGTAGGATTTGAGATCTAATTTAGAGTCTCAGTCCTATCCTCATCACAAAATACATCTAAATCAAGCTTTCTCCATGAATTCCAACAATTAAAAACAAACTCGTGTATTAATAACACTCCCATAGCACATAATTTATTAAAAACAAACCCATGTATTTACAACACACCCATAGTGCACCCGATCACTATCTATCCAAGGCCCTACCTCTATATCTACTTAAATTAAAACTCACATATCAATATAAATTAAATGGTTGGTAAATGTCAGAAAACATCAAAACACTTACCTCATAATATATCTCACTTTAGCAAAAATTTTAAAAAATCACAAAAATTATAAGTATAATTAAACTATTATTATTAATTATATAAAGAATTAATATATAAATTAAACATGTATACATTAATTAATATATACATTTTAGAGAACAGGTAACAAGTTTCTTAATGATGGAAACTCGCCTCACTTTACCATAGACATGTTTAGTCTATTAAATGGATATAAAATGCATAATTTCTTTAGAGAAAAAAATTAGACTTTTAAGTTCTGGTTATTATTAAGAACACTTTGTGATTATATTAAAAATATTCTAAAATATTTTGTGGAGAATGAATGTCTCCCATACACTTAATAGTTAATAATAATTAAATTAAAATTCTAAAAATTGTTTTCCAAAATAAATACCTCTATGGATGAAATTAGAAGTCAATAAGAACTTTGCACCATCCTAACTACATAATCACATAAAAGAAAATGTATCATTTCAATATATTTAACATCTATTTCAGTAAATTTCATTAAATTTAGATCAATAAAAATCTAAATTTTTTTCTTTGAAGGTGGGTATTTAACCTCTGTTTCATTAAATTTAGATCTAAGTTTTTTATTTGAAGATGGGTGAAAAACAAGCTTTCTAAGCTTCAAAATTGATGTTTCTAAAGAGAAAAGTGTAATTCCAAAATTGCCAACAGTTATGATATTGGTATTTCTGGAGTCAATATTGACACTTTTGGCAGATTTGACTTTTCCAAAAGCCAATATTGGCACTTATGATTTTGGAGTTTTGAAAACTAATATTAACACTATTCATGGAACTATTGCAATTCATGTACGTTCCACTTCTCTCGCGTTCCATGCGGTACTGTGATTAAAGCGGTGGGATTAATTTTTGGTTGTTATGCTAAGATGGTTATGCCAAGTTTTTATGGTGGGATTAATGTAAGATTAAATCGGTGGGATCACGTTCAATGTCATATAAATGAAGGATCTCACAGATTGCTGTTTGTTATGGAATAAGAAGATTCTTTACTCGATATTTTGGTTACGATAGGTAATAACATGGAATATGTTTATAGCACAGTGGTGTTGTTGAAGAGGACTTGGTCGAAAGGATGGGATGATATCAAGTATATATTTTCTTGCATTTCTATGTGGTACCTTCTTCATAGTTCTCTTAATAATGTAATGAATGCAATGAAAGATCAAATTTGTTTTTTTCCAATAATATAATTAAAAAAATAAAAAATTTATTGTAATCTAAAGTAAAATAGGTAATAATAAGAAAATGTTTAAAGTATTAAATAATATTTACATTAAAATAATCATTTTATAAATTTAGAATCATAATTACTAGATTAAAAATTAAAATATATATATATATATATATATTTTAATTGTAATTAAGAATTAAATTTTCTATTTTGTATGTTTATTAATTTGTTTGGTCTTAAAGTTATTAATATCAACAATCAAATTAGTTGTGAAAAAAGAATACATGAGTTTGATCTTATCAAAATTATATTAAATTACAATTGAATTGAATGTGGAATGTTTAATGATTAGATGTGAAATTAATTTCATATGTATGTATTAATTAATATAAAATTGTGTTTGCATATTAGATTTATTATTTTTCAATTACTATTTTTAATACATTTTTAAGTGGACATTCTATTAAATTATGTATAAGTTTAATATTTATATATTTTATGGATAGCAAAATGCCTAAATACATTAGTAACATTTTGTTTTTTAATTTACATCGTGGCTAATAGATAGACTTGTTATGACACATTTGAAATATGTAACGAATAAGAGTATTAGTTAACAGGATATGAATATATTACTTTTTAAGTTAATTAATAAATTGCCTTGAGGTAAAAGAAAGTAATTGATTGGTAAATGATTCCAAAAACCCAGGGTGAAAAGGTAGAGAGTGTTCTGAAGTTACCTCCCTAAAAGGATAAAAAGTAAATCCTAAGAGGGGGATCCTTAAAAGGATAAAAATGAAATCCTAAGAGGAGGAAGGGGTTATGTGCAGAGAGGATGTTGTTATGAGTCATCCAGAGCTGGTGAGAAATCTAGTGGAGCTCAAGAAATACCCAAGAAAAGTAAAGACTAGATTCAGATCCGGAGGTCTATGTACTTTTGTGAGAAGCATGGGGGGAACAAAGAATGTGATTGCCTCACTCAAGGTTGGGAGGACTACCAGTTACTTGAAGAATCCTCTGAGATAGGAATTTAAGTGTTTTGGTTTTTAGATTTAAAATAACTAACATAAGGAAAAAAATTTACTGTTATGCTATAAAATGATACAGGAATTGTTTACTACTATGTTGAAATATTAAATAAAATATTAAAAATATAATACATATTCTGTGTAAATCCAACCTTTAGGCAAAACCTATACATATGTGTGGAAATCTAGTATTTTTTCAATCAAATGCACTGGTAGACATTTGTTTTCTTATCAAAATTAAAGAGTTACATTTAGAACAAATATAGCACATTACTAATATAAAATATAAAAACAATAGGGTTCCAAGCATAGTAAGTCAAATTCCACTGGTTTAGCACCTAGATCCATGGAACATGTTCAGGGTCCATATCCCCTAAGCCCATGACAAGGGATGCGAATCTCCACGGAAAACTAATCAAAAAGCTAAAAAGATAAAACAAGGATGTGTAGTGAGATTCCATTTCAGAATTTAAATGATGAAAACGTTACAGTAAAACTAGATATTAACAAATAGACTGCAATTATGTAACCTGGAAATATGCACAATAAACATTCTTCATCTATCAAAAATGAATCCTTTACATTGTCAATGGATAACATAGATACTTGAAAAGGAAAAAATTATTAATGATAATGAGCATATGCATGAGTAACCAAGATTTGAAAAGCTGAAATTACTATATGAAGCATCGAGACTCTTATAACAATAAACTACTTCAAAATTTTAAGAAAAACCAAAACAGAGTCCTGATATCTGACTCAATGTTCAACGGATAGACTTGCCATCAAAACAACCTTTCGAATCAATATTGAAGAACAAAATCCCTTTCAAATCCACTTATATACAGAGTAAATTAAAAATGAAATTTGAACAGTGTTGTGTATAGAGGCCGAGCCTCGAAATTTCCTTGGGAACGATAACCCTAAAATTAGAACTCATGGCTATGCTTGAATTTTTAACACTATGAAACTCCAAGATGCTGCATTAGGTGGGAGGGGTGGCTATGGTTATAAAATTTTACATTCGACAGCTAAAAAAATAGCCAACGATGGTCTATGGGAAGACTTACCTCGTAGGGCTTTGCAGGAATTCGAAGACAACTCATAGAAAAACCTTAACTGGACACGCAGGTCCTGCAATACATAGCTATGGGTGTTAAACCCTCAATCACATGAATCAAAGTGCATGAATGCTACCAAAATATAATCGGGACGCTTAAGAAACAAAACAGTGTTTTCAATATTACCTGCTCGGGTCGAGCTTACAATGGTGACACAATATCTTCTCTTTGCAAACCCAAACATAAAATGGCATGCCTCAATTCATGGTAGATAAACATTGGCATGGTGAGTGAACCAGCAGGAATTAGTAGACAATCATAAATTTCTCTAATTTACAATGCCATCCAAAGGAAAACCAGTGTTAAACTGTTAAACTGTTAAACTTTGGAAAGAAGGATGAATCACCTGAACGCAAAGCCGCAAGGTTACCCTGTGGCAAGGACCAAAGTCTCAGTCTCCTCATGTGTTATCAGTAGAATATAAATAAACCAAAATGATAAAAAAACCAAGCAGGTGGACAGGAATGTTACCTCGGATAACTGGAAATTCCAATATGCCATGATCATACTGGAAAGAAGCACTTGCATGCAGAGAAACCATACGACAAGAGTCACAACGGAGAACTCATATTGTAGAGGTGAAGTGGGAGGACAAGCAGCGAAGAAATTGAACCAGAAGATAGGGGATGGGGTAGGTGGTTACCCTAACCATCCCCACATTTCATGTGCACCGTCAATCACCGAGGACAAATATCAATGGCAGGACGAGGTCCAAGGGATAGTGCGGGATAATGGGTAGCTACAGAAACAGACAGGTTGAAAGCCAACACATTGAAGGAGACAAGTTGGTGATTAAATTAATTAACACACAAAAGAAAGTTGTACCAACAATCAAAATTAATACCATATCGAATCATACACCAAGATCATTTCTCAAAGATAAGACTTTGGCAAAGGTCAAAGCATAAATGAATACATAAATTCGAATTAGGAACCCAAAATGATTCAATCAAAGAGTAATGAAGGTATAAGGAAGGATATTTAATGATCTCCATAATAATTCAAATTTTTATGTTTGAAACATGTATATATTCAAACCATAGACCCTATTGGATATATATGTCAATCGAGAGCTAAGTGCATGATGAAACATATGTATACCTATAAATTAGTAAATTATATCTTATTTATAGTACATATATATATATATATATATATATATATATATATATATATATATATATATATATATACCATGAGAAATGGATTTAGAACCTTGCAATGTATTTTGAATATGCATAAGTTATATGACAATGAAGGTATCAAGTTTTTTTTTTTTATCTTGCTATAATTAATACAGTTGTATGTGACGAGTGGTATCAGAGTGTGGTTACACACTGGGGCCAGATGGGCCAACACAATAACGTGGGTGTTTTCATTCTGTTTATTGTTGAAATTGTGCACAGTACAAGAAAAAGATAGCAATAATCTACCATGAGGAGAGGATCTAGTCATCATACACCCAAGAACACAAGGGAAACACATCCCTTAACCAATCCTAAAGCCATCCCAAAGATTTGGGTACAATTAAGCGTAGACCAGCACCAACAAAATAGTAGAATGTTGGAAGAACAACAACGACAGAAAAATAGATTGCTTGATACTGTACAACGACTTCAGACAGAGATGGTCAGGGTTTGGAGTGATAATGAAAGGTTATTGAGGGAGAAGGAAAGGATACTAAAGAGCCTTTAAAATATACAAAACCATCCCACTTCACAGCCCAGTCCTGAGAGACACTAATGGAGAAGGAGAACAACAACGAAAAATTCATGACAATCCTGGAGGAAGCCATACACAACGGACTAATAAAAGTAAAACCTATAATGAAGTTGAATCTGGAAATATTTCAGAACAACAAGAGCTGAAGAAACAAAAAGAGGAATGACAGGTTGAATTCCAGAAGATCAAGCCTCCTACCTTTGATGGAGAGGCTGAAGAAATGGCAGAAGCTTTGATAAGAAATATGAACAAGTTCTTTCAAGTTTATGAATATAAAAAAAAACTTAGATCTCACCTAGCCATCTACCAACTACAAGAGAAGGCTACATTGTAGTGGGAAGACATGAAGAACGTGCATGGAACTGAAGATCAAGACACAACCTGGGATGAATTTCAGCAATATTTCAAAGATAAGTATTTGAGTGAATGATTCTATGATGAAAAATCAGGAGAAATCCATGATGTAAAATTGGGGCAAATGTCTATGGATGAATTTATCACAAAAAATTACCTCATTAAGATATGTAGCTTATTTTTGTGATGAAAAGGTAAAGGTGCAGTGGTTTCCAAGTAGCTTGTCAATACACATGAAAGAGAGGATGGAGTTTGAAAACCCAAAAAAAAATGGACAAAGCGATAAGGAAAGAATGGATATCCTATCATCAATCCAAGGCCAAGGGAGAAACTGGGAAAATTTGGCCACCCTAGAAAGGGCAGAAAGCCTTTTCCAATGTTAAAAATAACAGGTCTGGAAATTACAAGAATGTTGCAAGGAATTTAATGAATAGACAGAATAGGAAAATTCAACAACATACCAAATGTGCACGTAAGGAGTGGCATACTAAAGCCTCTAATAGGCTCGACATAGGATAGTCCCAGAAACCTCCATTAAAGTGCTGGGGTGTGGGGAGGCACATTATTTCAAAAAATGTCTTCATCGAGGGATAAATGAAGTGGCAACAAACTTGCAAGAGCCATCTACCATGGGAGATGTAGTGTGAAATATACCCAGAATCAATGCTGCTATGGAGGATCGACAAGTATATTTTTAGCCAACCATGATATAATTAGAAGGTAAGCTAAAAACCTAATATGTTTCTATTTTAATTGACCGTGGGGCCAGTTTGAGCTATATACGCCCCCATATAGTTGAAAACTATAAATCACAGAATCATATATTTAAGAATCCATGGCTAGTACAACTGGCTACAGGGGAAGGAAGATGATTCAATGCCAAAGTATCAAACTGTGAATTGGTTATTGGAGACCAGCACATAATTGTATAAATTTACATTCTACCTATAGGATCCTACGATATTCTATTGGGAATGGATTTTCTGGAGAGACATTGGTCATTAGTAGACTGCAAGGATAAAGTCATTTACTTTAAATCGAAGGATGGTACACATCAAGAACTGCAGGGAATTAGGAAGCCACTTCAATTATGACCCAGTATTGCATCTCAACTGAGTAAATGCATTAGGAAGGGGTGTTGGCACTATGCAGTCCAAATAGGGTTCTCTAACTCCAAGGAAAAGACCCTTATGCTAGAAAATATTCTTATTATTCATGAATTTCGAGATGTGTTCGATGAAGAAATTCCAGGATTACCACCGAAAAGAGACATAGACTTTATGATATAATTAATACCTTGGGAAGCACCTGTGTCACGAGCTCCATATAGAATGAGTGTACCTTAATTAAAAATATTAAAAATGCAACTTCACGAATTAATGGATAAAGGATACATTCCGCCATGTGTCTCCCCTTAGGGAGCACCAACACTATTTGTTAAGAAGAAAGATGGTACTATGCTAATTTGCATGGATTATCGACAGCTCAATAAGTTGACTGTCAAGAAAAAGTATCCATTTCCATGCATAGACGACCTATTTGATCATGTGGAGGGAGAAATAATGTTTTCTAATATTGATTTAAGGTTAGGGTACCACCAGATACATATTAAGGACAAAGATATATCCAAAACATTTTTTCATACCCAATACGTACATTATTAGTTCGTGGTGCTACCATTCACATTAACCAATGCACCAACAACTTTTATGAGCTTGATGCATGGAATATTCACTACAAGGAAAATACCCTGTAGTGGATGTTTCTGAGGAACCCCTTATAAGAATACCCCAAACATTCGTTTCTAGCAGAGGTTACTAGAGGAGGTTGGTGGGTGGAGGTTATTGCGGATTTTTTTCATTCGGTGCGCTTATCAACCTAAACTGCACGAGTACGTTCGATAAGGGAAAGCACTGGAGCACACAAAACATTGGCACACCAGACATAGTGTGCTCCATACAAACCTGCTCAGTGTGTCTTATTACTGTAGTGTACCGGTTCTTTACAAATATTCTGCACCGGTGCGTCATAAAACCCCGCGCCAAAACAAAAACCACCCTAGTGCACCTATAAAACCCTGCGCACTGGAACATGGTTAAATAAATAAAAAAACTATGGCCAAAAATCTACATTTTTTACTGTTCTCAGTGCTCTAGAGCTCTCAAGCATAGGTGCAATTTATCTTTGTCTAAGCCACCCTGACATCGGTTCTCCCATTGCACCCATTGCACACACTGCTGTTGTGCATTTCGCACCAATCTCCAGCTTGAATTTTGAAAAACGGTGGGAAATTTTTCTTTTTCAAATTCTACAGCCAATATGCCTCCTTGACAGCCAAATGTACAGGTGTTTTTCTTTTTTTTCCATAATTAAACCTTTTAGCGGATTAGAATTTCAAATTACCTTAAAATTAACCATTTAAAAGAAAGGAAAAAAATTTGTCGCGCGGTGCTGCTTGTAAATTTACAGGCCGCACTGCAACTGATACTAATGGCATCCACACCAGTTTCAGGGCAATACCTAAGGAGGACCATGTCATTTTAAAAAATTCTAAAAATTGCATTGTTTTCGATTACCCGACTGCATCGTTAACCATGTAGAATAGCAGCAACGCGGTGCATTGACTTAGATATCTGCCCTGGGGTGGATATTTTTTCAGCGCACCGCATTCCGCATTTCGACAGGGTCAACAATGCATCCTAGTAAAAGACTGCACCATTGACTAAGTAATTATGTCAGGAGGTCGGTGTGCTGACCGAACTATACGCCCTGGGGCGTAGCTTTTAGTCAGTGCACTGCCCTGCTAGCACCGTACATAGTCAATGGTGCTCTCAAAATATTCAGGTGCACCACTATTGGTGCATTGAATATTATCTATTACAGCACCTCTAGTGCATGACAAAAGCAAGACGCACCAGAACCGGTGCATGCCCATTTTTTGTGTCGCACCGACTGTTTTTTTTTTTTTTCCAAAAAAAATTATATATGTTTACTCCTAAATACATGTCTCATTTAATAAAAAAAGTTGTATTTACTATGTCAATAACTCAGAGACATTAAATCAAAGAAGAGGTAGAACAACAACAAAAACAAGAAGAGTAGTATGCCATGGTTCACCTGTGGGAGGCACGAGAGAGGGAGAGAGATACATACCCTTGCCCTATTACTGTAGCTACCCAGGGGCTCCTAAGGCATGTATGCCTCCTCAAGTTCTATGAGGAGGCTACTTCCTAAAGGGCCATGGTGTGTTTTTGAGACATCTTATCCATAGGTGTAATGCCCACCAATAGGCTTTCCGGGTTGGTCCTAACCAATGGTACACACCCACTAAGGATGACATATATTTCGTTACAGGGATATCAAGGAGAGGGGTGGATTTTCCCTCATTCCTAGAGGCTCCAGTTGGCTATGTAGCAGGGAGTCAGTTGGTGTACTCCAAGAGATACATTAGCACAGATATACTGTGTCCTTTAGATTTTCAGGTCTCTGGATGTCAATTATGTATTAGTGCATTTGGTAGTTAGGAGGTGAGGTGCCTCTCACTTTTGATTTCGACCATTTTACACAACATTAGTGATAGGCAACACATTATTTGCTCGCTTCTATATTATGTTGATTCTTTAGTACAAGAGCCACAACATGTCAGGTCATTTGCCATTTTTTTGTGGCAGTTCTGTACAGCCTTAGATAGATGTCATTCTCATGCAAAAGGGAGGGTCAAATTCCATTTTTCTTCAGAGATTTTTTGTTTATTTTTTCATAGGTTTCCAGAGACGAGGCCTACTTTTGTTCGACAGCCTCGTAGGCCGATGTTCGAGGCACTGATGCACATGTGGGGGTAGATGATGCCCAAGATGGGTCGGCCTTTGTTTTCAGTGAGGATATCACATGATGCACTAAAGTTGATAGCTAGTGTTGAGGAGCATATATTCATTATGGTCCCCTATCCTTATGCTTGTTTGGATTGGCGAGGGTGTGCCAACATCCTTTTCACAGATGATGAGCCGTCAGATGATAGAGGTAATATTACTGTTTTATTTAAATTTATTCTAACATGTTTTTTAACTTGTTTTTATTAAATTGTGTAATGAAATTGTATAATTATTTTTGTGTACTTGTATATATTTTGCAGACATTGGGTCTTTTGATGGCAAGGACATGCTCACACCACCACATGTTCCAGGTGTGGATCCTAATGATGATCAGCGTATGCCAGATGTCAAGGATCATTAGGAGGCAAGTGCAGAGAGACCTTCTCCTGCTGGTGCACCAGTACTGCCTTTTTATAGGCACGGTCAACTTGATAGAAGATACAGGATCGAGTTGGGTGACCAACTCACTACATTGATTGTTGAAGTGGGCATTAGGCCCACTAATATGAGAGACATATAGGCCAACGGTAGGTTGTTACATATGTGGAGAGGCATGTCGCATGATATGTACAGCCTAATGCGGCATGTCGTAGGAGCTATGACCTTAGTTACACGGGTGAGGTCGATTGTTGCATGTTATAGGTATGGTTGAGATGTAGCATGTGATCGATGGTCCACAAGCAGTGACTCATTACCTGATGATCGTTCACCTTGCGTCGTGTTATATGAGCATCATGTTAGGGTCCTATAATAATAGGGTTCATAAAATTTTCAGTTGACTTTGATAGTCTTGTAAATATGTACATACCTTGCTTTCTGCAAGTTTTTTTCCCATATTTTGAAAAAAATGAAAAAATTATAAAAAATCAGAAAGAGAGTAAAAATTCCTAAAAGAAAGATCAAAGGACTTAGAAAAAATATAGACCCAAAAAGAAAAAAGAGATAAAATAAGACATGAAAGTGAGAAAGTCCAAATTCCACTACTTTTACTTTCACTACAAGAATAATGACTATGTGAAGAGTGTCAATAAATGTTATAATCCATGATAAGTTAAACTCCTTAATCTTAACTTTTCATGTTTTAGATATTGAATAAAGATTTATCAAACAGTTTAAACATGATAAATCATTAGATAGGTAGAAAATAATCAGGAGCTCAACATTTTAATCTAAGCCCTCGAATAAAATAAGGTAGACTTAGATATCCTTCTGCTTTGAAAGAAAAATGTTCTAAAGGTGCAAGCCTAAATGCACCTACAAAAATGAAGAAACAATGTTAGAAATAATCTTGGGTAGGTAGAAAGGAGTGGAGCAAGAATGTAATAAAGCCTCATCGAGCAAAAATCACTAATTTCCCCTCCCCTATAAGTATTTAGTATTCTAAGCTATCAATCAAACAGGCTTAGAGCATTTCTCTGACTTTTGTTGGGACCGGACCCAAGGCTCAGTGACTCATTAGTTAAAAATATTGATTTGTTATGTTAAACCCACATTTATCATAATTCACCCTTCATTCATATATTAAAACCCATTTTTCCTAAGAAAAGACACATTCTCACTTAGTAAAGCTAAACCCCAAATAATTAATTTCATCCCTTCAAAATCATTCGTAAAAACCCTCAAATTACATTTATCTTAAGTATTAGTGAAGTAAATATAAAAAATGAGCAATACTTTATTTTATACTTTACTTAGAGATAATATGTGTTTTGTTTCAATTTTTCATATTAACACCTAAATTATTATAATAAATCCCTAAAGCTACACCTAACCGTAGATATTAATTCCCCTATATCTAAATTACCCCCCAAAACCCACTATTTTAAAGTTTAGACCATAGTTTATTATCCCCACATGCATAAAATAAAAACCCCGCGTATAAACCCTTTGGTCTAAACCTATCTCTATTGAAATACCCCGACCCCTATAGTTTGAAAAATATTAAAAGGTTTAAAAATATATAATATAATATTCAGCGCCCAGATATGTTTTTATTAAACATTCCATAAATGTTTTAAGTTAAAATATATTATATTTCTCCCCCTGCCATATTATATAAGCCTAAAGGCTTAAGCTTTACTGAAACACACTTTTTATAAAGGCCAAACTACTTTCCGCTACATATAACTAAACAACACGGTCCCACCTCCCATTTCAATGCAACTCTCAAACCAATCTTGATCATTCACTCATGAACTCCAGATCTAATGACACAAATCCGATATCATGTAAAAAAGATGCGCGACCACCCAAATCTCAAAGCTACATGAAATGGGTACTTTTACATTTACGTCTCTCCTCCACGTGCCCTTTTTCTATTCGATCGTGTGGGTTGAGCTCAATACCGCTTACCACCAAAAACTTGCGCAATAACCACCAGTTTTAAGATTCGTTGAATCCTAAAACTGTCATTCCCGCTGATGTGGCCTGCATTCAATGCCAGATTAATACATCCAATATGTTTAATAAACCTTCAGAAATGCATTCATTTCACACCCCTCTTGCACATTTAACCCACTGCATAGCCTCCCTGATTGTAAAACATTTTTTTAAGCCATTTTCCACCATCTTTATGCCTAAAGCCTGCAACATTTTCCCTAAAACCTGTGAAGATTGCCGAGGAGCTTCATATTTCTCTAGATAAGCTACTGAAGCCATCAACTCAACCAGAACCTCAAAAACTCTTCCAAAGCCGATACCTGCAATACAAAAGGTATCTTTTCTAGAATTTGAACCTGTAAATCTTGTTGAAAAACATTTTTGAAAGAAATAAAACACAGTTAAAGCTAAAAAATTAATTAAAAAACTACCAAAAAGTCCCAAAAATAGGCCAAACTCTCGTAAAATTTTTCCAAAAACACTTTTTCTCTGTTGTGAGCTATTTTGGAGAAATTTGTGAGTTTTTTCACAATTTAATGTTCTATTTCAAGCTCTGGAACAAGCCAGAAAACCTCTGTAGGTGCCCTAAGCCTCTGTAAAAGTTTCAAAAGAGTTTTTAAGCCCTATTTCTCAGTTAGATACTACCCTTTTTTTTCTATTTTAAGCGAGTTAAAATCTTCTAAATTTCTTTTCATAGAACTATTTGGAAAGAAATCTCAAAGAAAAGCCATAATTAGCCAAATTTGTCCAGAAGATCCTCTACAAAAAAAATAAAGACCTATTTTCACAGACCTATTTGGAATGAAAGCCCAAAGAAAAGCCATATTTAGCCAAATTTGTCCAAAAGATCCTCTGCTAAAATTAAATTACTCCTGCCAACTGTTTAAACTTGCAAAAGTAGCCCAAAAATGTCTAAAAATCAAAGTACAAGCAAACCTGAGGGTTCCAAAATACCTAAACCAACCCCTGCTCTCACTTCTAAGACTTCCATAGTGGTAAATCCTCTTCAACCACTTGTTGTTGATGTTGAAAATTTCCCCCTAGCGATACTGATTACAAGATAGTTGATCCTATTGTGGAATTTAACTTGATAAACATCCATAACTGGTGTTTTGAGAAATATCTAGATAAGGAAGAAGAGATTCATATTTGAGAATCTCATTTTCCCAAATATGTGGCTCCATTAACTCACCCAGGCCAAGAAGTTATCATATTATGTTAGAAATATTATGTACTTGATCAAAGAGCCATAATGAATGTTGATAAAGAAATACTTTTCACTATCACTGCTCAATCTATCAACCAAATGTTACAGCTTTAGCCCGATCCCCAAGTAGTCCCTCTATCCATAGAGGCCTTATCCTAGCTATATATCGGCCTAGATTTTCCCAAGAGATTCATGATTTTTCAAACATTCATGCCCTCACATGTATAAATTCCAAAGATAAATCCCCCATATTCTACTCACAAATTCCCAGAAGGTGCAAGACATGTAATCTCCATGCTCTCCTTCATCCTTGGATATTTCACTGATGAGAACACTAATTAATCAATCTTGGGGTTCTTATCCACCTTTACCCCAGGGAAACCCCCATCAGTAATTTTTGACTATGCTAGTTTCATTGCAGACAACATCCATTATTAGTTGACCAATTTTCCAATTGAAGGACTATTCAGATATACTTCTTTCCTTTTCCATGTGTTTCTATATTTTCAATTAGACAAATTTCTAGTTACTTTACAAAAACTTGTCATAGAGGGAAATCCTCCATTTTTCATCTTTTGGACTACATTTCTCAGGAAAGAGTGAACATATTTCACATATTCAGAATTTTCAGAGTAAATATTTTTGTATCCAGTAATAACAATGTTGACCAAAGCAGAGTAGCCAAGAATTAATGAGGAAATGAAAAATATTTTGCAGTTGTCAGAACAGAGTAAGGTTGATGATTGGTACCTATATGAGAATTATATTGAAATCAGTGTATTTGGGTAAAACTTGTTACCTTACAATTTTCCCAAGCATGTTTCAATGAGGATATTTTCCTTGGAGTATATCAGGCAGATCCTTAATTCTGATTCTATTAATTTCATGGTAGCTAAGAACAAAACCCTATTCAAGTTAAAGAATCAAATAGGGCCATTCATACGCAATCACAAGGATGTAGAGAAAGAGGTAACTAAACAATTGTTGAAATTTAGATTTGAATAAATTTTCCCATGGAATTATGATCCACAAGGGATCTTGAGTAAACTAAGTGTCAAATGTAAATTAACACCCTTTATCCATGAATCAAAACCGGGAATAGAGAAATTTGATAATCAGATTGAGTGGGTTGAAAAGACCTTAACAGATACAACAAACCAAAGGGATAATAGTCACACTTTGGAAATTTCCAAATAGCTAGAGACATCCACTAAGAGATTCAGGGAAGAAGGAGCATATGTTGCAGAAAATACAACTGATACTAAATTCAAAATAATATACAAAAAAAGGCCCAAGCTAAGCTCATTTGGTAAAGAGAAGGTGAAAATTGACATCGATGATACAGGTACACCAGAAACTAATGTTGATACTACAACAGTCATCATAAATGAATCAGCTCCTAATAATTAGAATGAAGAACAGGTCAACAATGCAGATACACAGCTAATGCAGACTATAATATTCCAAATTTTTCCTTCAATAAATTGGAATATTAATTTTTTCTATTTTCACTTAGGAGATGAATAATTGTGTAAGGAGGCCCAATGACAATAAAAACATAGATAAAATCCCTCTAGTATGAAAATGGATCAGCCATGGAACTAGATTTCACACCCTCATGTGTGAAAGGAGACTTTTGCAAAGAGGCTTGGTTAAGTTTGACCAAGTCAAACAGTGCTAGATATGAGGTGGAAAGAACTACATGGGACAGCATAGATATAGAGGAGGGAATATTCCTTTATGGAGGAAACCCTAATGGATGGGGCCCATGGAAAGAGAGCCTTCACGTGCTATATATGTAGAGGAGGAGAGCCAATGTTATTCATGCCTATGATTATTCATTTCATGTCTATTCAGACATTGAGCATTCTTTGTTGTTTAGCAATAATTGCCATGGAATTCTTGTTTATGATTTCCTCACCTTCTTGAGAGGCCTCTTGAAGGTTGGTTCTTCATTCTCCACATCTCTTGGGTCAAGGCCAAAGCATCCTCCTCCAGGACAGCGTTATTGCTACAACATCATAACTCTGTGTTGCAGGGTGTTGCAGTGGAAACTCCGCAACACCTCTTTCATCTCATCCTTGATGGCAACCTACTCGATGAAGTTGTCCTTGATGGAATCCTACTTAATGAGATGCCTATGATAAGAAACCTATGTGTTAGATATGTAAGGATGATGTAGCTACAGATTATTTCAGATGTGACAGAGAAAATAATTTCAGTAAGTGCCAGAGTAATGATGAATAAGATATGTCACAAAGCATACGCGGGTTTGTAAAGGAAAAGTAGTGTATGTACGCGTAAAAGTACCTACCAAGTAACGTATTCCTATTTGCGCTCTAAATTTATAAAACCAGGGGACATGACCATGGTATTGGCACACATTATTGAGTGTTGGATTATATATTTGATTTCGTCCAGGAATACCATCAGCGGTTAAGTGGTTTTGACTCATGGTATTGACAAAGGCTAAATCTATATAAGGAGAAGAAGATCATAGTGCAAGAGGGTGCATAGGTCTGGGCTTTAATGAATACTTCACTCTGAAGTATATCTGCATGGAATGGGTAATAGTTTATTTATTGATCTGAATTAATAATGCCCCTATGAAGAAAATGATGAAGAGGGATCTCTAGATTTGAAATGACTATGTATTTTCTAGATCTGTTTATGGAATGTTTAGATCTGTGATATGGCGAATCTTTGCTGAAGTAAAGGGTAAGATCTGAGCTATTTATCTGTCCTGAATATTTGCACAGCCCTAAAATGTTTGCAGATCTATACGCAGGTTCGTGGCAGAGAAAGCGCGTATATACGTGGGTTGGTTTTAGCAAAATCGCGTATGGAATATGAGGTCAGTCCTGAAATATGTGCAGATGTATACGTAGGTTTGTCTTTGTGAAAGTGCGTATATACGCAAGTTCAGTGAAGTAAAAGCGCATATGGAATCTAGGGTTTTGCTGAAGTATGTGGAATTAAATGTCTAATCTATTTTTCTGTTTTACTGCTATTTGTCAATGATGTATTCATACAGATCTGGGTTGTTTGAATGTTGATTATGCTGTTGATTATGTTGATTAAAGATCAAGTTGTTGGTTTATTGGTTGATGAATTGATGGGGTTATAAGTTTCAGACTGATGTATGTTGAGCTTAAATGTGTGGAGTGGGTCCAGTCTGAAAATATGATGAAAAGTGGCCTACAAGGTATTTTGTGTGGAAGTTGTTGGATCCAGTATGAAAATTGATGAAACGTGGTCCACAGTGGTGCTGAGGGTCGAAGCCTTTAGTGAGGGGGGTGTAGCTCCCTTCCAGTGGTACCTGGTAAATGAGAGCAGGGGGTAGTAGCTCCCTTCCAGGAGAGGCTGGTAAACGAGAGCAGGGGGTAGTAGCTCCCTTCCAGGAGAGGCTGGTAAATGAGATCAGGGGGTTGGAGCTCCCTTTCAGTAGTGGCTGGAGAACGAGAGAAGGTTGCAGCCTTCTGCAGGTGGGTGCCTGCGTGCTGGTATGAGTCTGTGCCAGTACAAAATTTTAAGAAGTTTTCTTTATAATAAATATTGAAGACAGAGACGACAACAGCGATGGTTTTCTCCTGAATTGGGTTTCCACCTTAAATACTGGTGTTCATGTGTGTTTCTTATGTGTAATGGTTTATTCTATTATTACTTCACATGCTTACATCTTACTAAACATCTGATGAATGAATGATGCAATGATCTAAGTAAAGAATTAAATGCATAATAAGATCTCTGGACATACACAAGTTTTATTAAGGATATCTGCGTGTATACGCGAGTTGGGTTCAGTAAAGTAGCGTATGGTTTTAAGAGAAAGAAAAATTAAAAAGTTTTCAGTCAGCTCTAAATACTGATTCACCCCCCCCCCCCCTGCTCAGTATTTTTCCCAACAATAACATTGTCTTTCCTTGGTATGTTCATGTCTTGTTGTAGTCCCATTCCTTGGGAAATTTATGAAGGGAACTAGGTGTTGGAGGCTTGTCTCACAATCCTAGAAGAATTTCAATGGCCCCAACTCTTAGATTTCAATCTTAGACACATTTATCTAAAGAATCCAAGTCTTGGTATCAAATCTTGCTGCCTCCATTTCTGGAAAATGCGTTTTCTAGCCATGGATTGCTAGCTGTCCGGATTTGGGAACATTGCAATGGTATCAGATAAACTTTCTTGGCTCAGCCTGTGATTCTAAGCCTAAGAAGATCATAATGTTGAATAAAATGAGTTTACTCTCATCTATTTTCAAATCCAGAGGATACCTCTCCAAGGAGGTCAATAACATTGAATAAGAAGAAGATGAAGGACCATGCACTTCCTATTCTCATCAAGCAGACATTGAGCATGGAAGATACTTGGATCATCAGATTCTAAGTGATTACCTTGTTGAGTATAAATCTCAACCTAGAGCCTTCAAGGAGACTCTATATTTTCCTCATTTCATCCAGCTAAAGGAAGAGAAGAGACCCTGTAGTAGAAGAGAAATCAAAGGCAATATATTTCTGTTGTCTACCTTTGATGGGCTATCTACAGCAAGAACTTGGGTGAGAGAGTTGGAGGCATTTTTCTTACTACATCCTGTAGTAGAAAAAGAAGCTATTGAAATCTCAGCACTGCACTTGGAGGGTGAAGCCTATGATTGGTGGAGAAGCCACCTGAGCCATGCAAGGGAGAAAAAATTTTCAAAGTTCATCCAAGGGTTGACTAAAACCTTTGATGGTGAAAGGGAAAAATAAGAGAAGATCACACCACCACTTGAGGAGCCTTATGATAATGTTGTCACACTCATGGAGGAGCAACCACATGCATCAACAGTTGGAGCAGCCAACCCTTTTGAGAAGGGAACTCTTACAGCCCTACAAGAAGTTCCAAATGCACATCTAGGTATGAAAATATTTCCACAATCTATTGTTGCAGCAACTTCTTTTGAAAATTGTGGAGATTTGCTTTTGAATGACCAAGGGTCAAATCACACTGCTACCATAGAGAAGCTTGGTTGCACTGCGCTGTGCAACATGGAAATATTCAAGGGAGAAAACCATCATTCTCATGAGCCATTTTTGGATTGCACATCACATTTTAGGTTGGGGTTTGAAGACTTGATGAATGATAGTAGACATCTTGGAGTGAGAAACCCTTTCTCCTTTTAAGATGACACTTTCTCAATGAGATCCTCTTAGCTCAAAGAGTAAATTCTACTTTCAGATCCAAGACCTCATTGGTTTTGGAAGACTATTGATGAGAGGGAGGTCTCAAGGAGAGATATCATCAGAGGTGCACTTCAACACACCATGGAGTGCAAATATTTTCTTCCTTTCTCACAAGAGCAGATAGAAGATAGAGGACATCTTAGGATGGATAACATCTCTCATGCTTGTGTTGGACATTCTTTGAGCCACGCACATCATGATGGGAGGTTTTTTCGTACCACCTATTTGGGTCTTGATAGGGTCTCATTGATCCTCGAGAAGATTTAATTTCAAAATCCCATGAAGTGAAAAGACAGGAATTTGATTTGGGAGGATGGTAGCCGTCATGGGAGGAATACCAAGATGAAGAGAAGGTGGAAGCATCCACAAGGGGTTGAGTGGATGTGGTTGATGAGAAAGGAGTTGGGAGGCTACTTGAAAATATATGATACCGGGCAGCAGGAGGCTTGATTGTGCTGGTTACTCTTGAAAGTGGTTGGCCATCACTTGGAAAACACTATTCTTAGGAGTAGGAGGATGGAGAAGAGATGGTAGGATACTTGCATCATTGAGCACTATAGAGTATGGATGCATGGTGTTGATGTTATACGTTTATCATTCATTATGTCTTCATCACATGAGTTGTATGGTGGAAGTATGGGGAGGCAGCAAAATCTTTTGTTGCTTTGCTTGTTTTTGGGAGAGAAAGAGCAGATTTGATCTCACACTTTGCATGATGTTGCAGGAGGATGAGATGGAACTATCTCCTTTGTCTTTGATTATGATTGGGAAGCACTTCCATCTTGGGAAGTATTCCATATTTTTTACAGCATTATTAGAGGAGTCTTTCATAAGGAGCACGTCAAAGAACAGAGCTTGCTATTGACAGGAGCTTATTGGCATGAGCTCACAACGCTATCACTTTGGAGCAGAGATTTATGGATGGAGTGTCCCCAGGATCACTTCACATTGTATGCACTTGGTGAACAAGGAAGAGATGATGATGACATAGTAGTGGATAGAGGCATCTATCAGTATGGCATATTCTTCTTGACTTGGGTTTCCAAGCATGAGGAGGATTATCTTCTTGCAGCACATGGTTCATTCTTCTGCATAGCATGCCACACCACTATGGAGGACTCACTCATGAATCCATGTCCCATCTTAATTCCAGCATATGGTAAGAATTTTGTTTATCCATTCATTTATTTGCACACCCTTACCATTATTGTGCAGTGCATTGCTTCACAGGAGGGCAAGCTTGTCACATTGCTCCATGATCATTATTGGGAAAATCTATATGATGGAGATAGCCATCTCTTATGTGGCCTTGGGAAAATGTTTTATCATCACATGTATGTTCATCTTATGTACTCTAACATGTATCATATGAAGACATGCATGATTAACCATGTAAAAGGAAACATTTTTCCTTGTACTTTCCTCAAGTAGCAGCCTGTAAAACTGCGATGTACACACTTAGGAGACTGTTGGTATCTTCAAGAATCACATGAATCCATCAATATTTTCTTAATTTTTTTGTTTATCATGCCTTAATTTGATGATATGGATCAGATTTTTATAAGAAGCATGATTATGAGAGAGGCACATGAGTTGGATGTGTCCTTGAGTGGGGATAATTCTCATATTTTCTGCACTACATGTTCTAATGGGAGCATGGGAGAAGATATGGCCACCACTACTACATATGTGTTCTCTTTTGAGGTGGACCATGGACTTGATATTCATCCATTGTACAACCATGGACAAGTATTTGGTCTTGTATTGTTGTTATATTCAACCATTTACTATTCCTTAATAGATGTGATGGATTTTGTATGTCACTTGCCATGTTCCTTTAAGAGATTGCAGTGGATGAAACTATGTTGTATCCTTGTGAGACATTTTTTGTATCATGTATCATCATGTATAACTTGCAGCAAACTTCTCATTGGGATACTCTATGATGATCTTGTCCTATTCATCATGGATGGATTGTTTTGGGCCAGCTTGTTCTTAAATGTTGGAGGAGAACTCTTTGGAGGTTTTTTATTCACATTTCCATTTGAGGGAAATAATTTTGCAGCCCAAGATCAGCACACACTCTACACTTATCATGAGTGGAGAGAAGGACAGCATGGGGTGACCTATGATGCTTTCCAAGTTTAGATTTTTAGCCCACCTTCATTTCCAATGCTTGAGGTGGAAGGAGATTTCCAGGAGTTGCCTTGTTGGGAGGTGGCTCATTTTGTTTAGATGATTGCTTGGGGATGGAGGATCCACATGGGGGAGATGTTCCTCATCACATTTCAGACTCCATGCCTTGAGTGGATATTTTCCAGCTCTATCCTTGCAGTTGCTTAGGGACATATTAGCTGAAGCTCCCAAGCTTAGAACATTTACAACAACTTTAAATTTTATTGAAAATCCAACCACTACACCAAAATCTCGAACATTTAGTGAGGGCAGCATCCCAGGGTGTTAAGGGTGGGCCTAACCCCACCGTAGCATCTGAGGGTGGGGGTTCTTACGCAACACCCCTCATTACACAGACCCAGACACGTGGATGTGAGCCCTACCCACACATGGGATATTACAACCCACCACGCTCCATGAGTCTCAAACTCAAGACCTCGGCTCTGATGCCACGTAGATCCAACCACTACACCAAAATCTCAAACTTTTAGTGAGGGCGGCATCCCAGGGTGTTAAGGGTGGGTCTAACCCCACCGTAGCATCTGAGGGTGGGGGCTCTTGCGCAACACCCCTCATTACATACACTTGGACACGTGGCTGCAGGCCTTACCTGCACACGAGATATTACAGAGAGATAACAAAGCATGGAAGCTTATTCCTTACAAATAGCTAAGGAAAAATATTTGGATATTAAAGAGAAATATAAACAGATCAGATTGAAGAATGAAGAAATCAAAACTGAAGTTTATTCTGAGTTTTTGAAGAAAAAACTAGGTAATCAAAACATGTTTCTATTAGCCTTTGAATATTCAAGCAAAAATCTGATCATGTCATTCTTGCAACCCATAGTATCAATGCCAAAGATAGTTGCTGATTATAAAAAATTGGATCTTGAAGTAGCTATTGACAATATCCATGAACTAGATCAGATAGAATTTCATAGGCAAAGCTCAAAGATGTTATCTTCCACAGTTACAACCAAGGATATGAGTGTTCAAAAGCTTGAGAAAAATATCATCAACATGCAAGATCAAATGAAGATGGATAAAGCTTCATTATATGCCAAGGATATAAGGATAAAAGCCTTAGAATAACTAGTTTTGTAGGTGGGATATGACCCTACTAATATCAAAGTAACAGAGTTATTGTTAAAAAGGAAAAATGAAGATATAACATCTTTTAGGAAACAGCTCAAGCTTCCTCAAAGTGAACATCCTAAGAAAAAAAGAGATCATACAAGAACAAAATGAAAAAGATGACATGATGAATATACTCTTACAGTTGACAGCCAAAATTAAAGAGATGGAAATTTAGATGGACAAACTTGTCCAAGAAAAGGAAACAGTAAAAGAACCAGAAGCATATACAGTTATTCTCATGGTCACTACTATTGTGCCTTCAACTCTAGCTGAAGAGTTGGAACCAAAAGCTCCACTGGCAATTGCAGGTCTAGTGATTTCATCCACTACATCAGCTGTTGAGTCATCTTCAACAACATTATAGCCTATAGATGAGGCCAGTAAACTAGTGAAAGCAATGGAAGACATGTCTTTAAAGACAAATGAGATTAATAGGTTGACTAAAATGGTAGAAAATCTTGAAATTTTAAATAAATTGGCTCAGATAAGTTCCAAAACACATGAGCATAAGGCCATTAGATTAAATGAACAGCTAAAAAAATTGAAAGATGGGTTAACCTTAATAGAGAAAATATCATACATCAAAAACTACCTTTGGAATAATGTCATTGAAGCCATCCATGATTTATGGCCTTCAATTTAGGTAATTTTTTAACAAAGGGAGTTATTACTAGCAGCACAAGCAAAAATTCAAAAGATACAAAGTGAATTGGCTGATAAACCGTAGAAATGTTTAAGGCTTATCACTTTCCTTAATAGAAAAAATAGATAGGAGTTGGAAGAGCTCAAAATCACTGATAGGTCAGCAACTATCCTAGAAATTAGGAAAGTCACTACAAAGAGAAATTTGATGAGGCAACTTGAAGAAAAATGTGAAACTATGAATACCTCCATAACTAGATTCATGGTCAGGTTCACAAATTTGAGGCAAAAAGGACTGCCTGACATCATGGTTATTAATGACAATTTGATGCCTCAGAATGACTATGATAAAAATATAAGATAATTTGCCAAGGAACAGGTAAATAAGCCATAAGGACAAGGCATTCCAACATGGAAAGTATTACTGAAAAATGTTGAAGACTTGTTTTATTTACAGCATGAGATCAAACATTTGTTTGTCATCAAGCTAGCATTTTATAGATATACTGAAGCTTATGAGAACTTCAAGAAACTAAAAAATATACAAATTCCTAAAAATGAGGATTGGAAAGCACTCACAGATTTATTATGAAGAATACATGACAAACAAATGAAAGAAGAATAATATGGTTGCTGATTTTACTATCAAAACAGATTTTATAGCAGTAAACAGTTTGACTAAAGGTTAAAGAGTATCAGTGAATAAATAGTATCAGAGGAAGAGTATCGAAAAAGGCAGATCAGATTCCAAAAAATATCTAAGAGCCAGCAAGGAGGACACCTAGGAAACCAGCAGCTTCTTATCCTCAAAGCAGTTTATATTTCTTTTGGATAAAATAGGACAACTTGTTGATTTGTTAAGCAGTTGTCTCTATTATTGTTGTGAAGATATTTTATTTTACTAAGTTAATTCCTAGAATTTTTCTAGGATATTTTGTAAAACATTATGTATAAATACTTCAACTTTAGAAGTATTTTGCGTGGAATAAATTGTTGGGGAATGTTATAGTCTTTTTTTCTTGGACTTAAAGCTTTGTGTTTCAAAATTCGAGTAGCAGGCTGGATTAAATAATTGGCATCATACTTTAGGATCCCTTTGATGAGCTATCTAGAGTGAATTATTTCCTTATTTATCATTATTTCCTTTCTTATTTGCATGCATCCATCTATGTTTCTTCTAAATTTGAATGTATAACTAGGAGTATTACTATAGGATTTGTTAAAAGCACCCTATTTTTAACTAGTTATCATTTTTATGTTTTCCTCTGATTTCTAGTGTAGAGAATTCTTAATTTCTCTCTCACTCGTTTGACTTTTTCCTTCTACTTCCCTTTCCAGATTAAAGGATTCTTAAGTTGCCTTTATCCCAATCATACAACCTCAGAAAAACCATTTTCTAAGATCTCCAAGGGTTATCTATATTTCCCTCAATACATTTGACCTTTTGGCCTTGATCCCACTTCTGCTAGCTTAATTTAGACTCCATAGCCCAATGGACAAGTATATTTCCCACTATCCATAACTTCAAGTGATTTTTCCCACTAAATCATTCAAAACCAAACCAAAACTGCCCATTCATAACTAGCCTAACAATTACAAATCAAACAAAGATAAATTTTAAAGAGACATCCCTCTCTGAACCCTAGGAAGGCTAGATCATAGAGTTTGTAGTAGTTTTGTGGTTACCTCAAGTATTATTTGACTAAAAACCAAAAATATCGCAACTTTTGAATTACTAGAGTGATAACATTACTGGCAACCATACTGGGGAATTAACCAATCCTCAGTCATAAAACTAGTCTTGAAGGAAAATCATTTTATTCATCCTTTTACTTTAATATTACTTTTATAAGTTGTGGGTATTGAAAAATTGTAATTCTGGCTTCTAGGAAAACCAACTATACCAGGTCTAACTCGGATCCTAAACCTGTTGTCATAGTAGATAACCCAAACTAAATTGGAAAAAAGAAAAAACAGTTAGAGAATTTAGAAGCTGAAGTTTCATTAATAAGAGTCAATTAATTACCAAAGGAGTTAGTAAGTCTGCAAGACATTGATTTTGATTTGAAATTTGAGCATTATTTATTTAAAAGTAAATCTGAAAGTGATTTGAAAACTTTTTTTTTAGATCCTATTTTTATTTCATTTTTTAATACAAAACAAAGAAATATTTCAGTAGAATCTAAATCAAATAAATTTGAATATCAAACTAAAGTTGAAGAAATTAATGTTACTATTCTCAAGGATATTGATGAAGGTGTTGAATTAGCTCAATTTTTAACCTACGCAAACATACCTCCAATTTGTCAATTACATACCAAAATAATACCAGCTGAAGATTCATCTCTGTATGTTGTTACATCATATATAGATACTACTACCAACTCATCTATAGATTCATTTATCCCTAGGTTGCCTTTAAAGCCTAAAATACTATTTCCACCATCCACTTCATCCACTAGTTTACCTTCTAATTTTGCAAACACATCATTCTCATTCCCTAGTAGTTCCACATATATTCCAGTTTCATTTCCCAGCACCTCAACTAAAATTTTTAGTTCATCAGCTACCATTACTATTTCAGCCCCAATCACTTCTACTTTTCCTCTTAGCCCAGCTAAAATTCAAGCTATGGCTACTAGGTATGCTCCCCTTGTCCTACCACAACGGATTCATGATATACCTCAAGAATATCAGAATAAAATATCACATTTTCATGGCACTACACATTATACTTCTCAGCAACACAACTAAAATGACAGACTTCCTTGAAATTTATGAAATCGATGACTCAGATGTTCAAATGAGGTTATTTGCACAAACTCTGACACGAGAAGTTAAGAAGTGGTTTAAGGATATTGTTGCAGGTAGTGTAACTGATTTAGCTACATTTTATAGATTGTTTTTAAATAAATGGGAAAAGAAAAAAAAACCTTCCAGATATTACCTAAATTTGATGCAATGAAAATAGCCCCAAATGAGTCAGTCCAAGATTACTGCACTAGGTATAATACTGTCTATAATTCCATCCCTGCAAATCTTAAACCAACTCCTTATTATGTTCTGATCAAATTCACTAAGGGATTTGATGCAGATATGGCTTATCAATTAAGGGAAAGAGATCCAGACACCTTAGAAAAATGCAAATAGATGTTGTTAATGTAGAAATAAATATTTTAGCCAAAAAAGCTAGACTTGGGAATGAAATAAGAGTGACTATTAAAGAAGAAACTTCAAATTCAGATGTGAAAATAGGAAGCTTAGCTAAAACCTTAGAGATGATGATGGATAGAATAGATAATATAGAAATAATACCACAATGGGATAATAAACAACAAATCAGAAATCCCAATTTTAGAAAAAACACAAACCAAGGAAAGGCAAAAGAAACAACACCAGACCAAACAATAAGGCCCCTATTCCAAGAGAAATATGATGAAATTTCTCATAATAATGATGAAGATGAGGATTCAATCAATAATATAATGGGAATAGATGAAAATAATACTATTTTCCTCACTTAGGAAGATCAGGAATTATTTGAGCTTCAATAACTCAAACTAGATTCTAGTGAATCGTTTGATTATAAACAAGGTTATGAATTTGCCATAAATTAAATACATAGTCAATATAACCTTAGAAATAAGAAAAAAAATGAGTCTTCTACCAAAAAAACTTCCCAAACTCAAAATAAGAAAACAATAGAAGCTCCAAAAACAAAATTTCTGAAAATTCTCCCAATGGAAAATAAGCAAAGCTTCAATTCTTCCCCAAACATTTCGAGTCCTAAAAAAGAATCAAGTCCTAAAATTGTTGATATTACTGATGAAGTTGCTTAAGGTTCAAAAGATTCATAGAAATCTGTTGCTGCAAAAGCTTCTAATTCTATTAAATCAGAAAATTTAGATCCTAAAAAACCCTCTGGTGATCCTAAATCAGAAAATCCAAAAACTGATACTTCAAAAACACCTGCTGAAAGTTTTAAGTCTGAAAAAACTTCTACTGCTTCACAAAAAACACCTGAAAATAAAATTAGGAGTAGTAAAACTCAGGAGAATAAAACAGAGAATGATAAACCAATTGAAAATAAAAACATAACTGTAAAAACCCAAGATAGACCAAGCCAAACTATAGTTACCAAAGAATAATTAATTCAAATCAGTAAATCTCAGCCTTCATTTAATAATCAAAATGAAATTGCAAAGTTGAAAATACCAATTCCTTTAACAGAATTGGTAAAAAATTATGTATATAAATCGACTATCACTGAAACACTGAATATAAATGATGGTGAAGATGTTATTAATTTTAATGATGATCAACCAGATTTGATATTTGGCCAATATGTGAATGGAAAACATGCAGATGGAGCATTCCCTCCATTTTATATCAGTCTTACCATTCATGATCAAATTCTACATAACACTATTCTAGATTCAAGAGCTTCTCGTAATTTGATGCCCAAAGCCATAATGGAAACTCTGAATTTAGAAATAACTAGGCCCTACAAATATTTGTTTTCATTTCATTCAAGTAAAGTTAAATGCTTAGGATTAATCAAAGATTTGTGTGTAACACTAGTTCAGTATCCTGGTAAGAGTATATTAATGGAAATCGTAGTAGCTAATATCCCACCTAAATATGGAATTTACTTTCTCGCTCATGGGGAGCAAAGTTAAAAGGATCTCTACAATTGGACATGTCTTATGCTATTATATCAGTGTTTTTTCAACCTAAAAAGTTACATAGGGAAACATTGATGAAGTACATGGTCAATAGTGCTGAAAGATCTGTAAATTACCCAATTTATTCTACACCAGCTGACCTTGATTATTTTATCCTCTGTAACTCTGTAACTAATGAGATCCAAACTAAACTAATAGAGAGAAAGAAAACACCAAACAATGATAATATATTTCATGAATCATTATGGAATTTATACTTTGATGGTTCAGTGAATAAATTAGGAGTAGCAGCAGGAGTTTGGATAACAAACATGGAAACTAATCATTCAGAAGGCCATGATTTCGAGGTTGATTTCAAATGTACTAATAACATGGCTGAGTATGAAGCCTTAATTGTAGGACTTCAAATCATTAGGAACTCAGGAGGGAAAATAATATTAATCATGGGATATTCAGAGTTGATCATGAAAGAAAAAAATGGAGTATAATCTGTTTACAATCCTAGACTAAGCTAGTACAGAGAAATTGTGATAGATTTAACTGATGATTTATTGGAATGTAAATTTTTTGTTATACTTAGAAAACAAAATATACAAGCTCACTATCTAGCTACCTTTGCTAGTACATGCAATTTACCATTCCAACCTAATCACAGATATATTGGTGAAGTCAAGCATAGGCCAATAATTCCAGATAATCTTAAGTATTGGCAAATTTTTTCTTAAGATGAACAAATTTACAAGTTTATGAACAATGAAGGTGAATTTGATAACTATAAGATAGACACAGATTGTACTATAGATAAAGATTTATATTGTGAAATAGATTTAAATAACATATATGTAAATAAAGTTAAGTTTGTTAAACCAACTAGATTTAGTCAACCAGATGTAGATAGCTTAAAAAAGGTAGAGATTGAAGAGATTGTTGATGATCAATTTGACATGTTAAATCTTAACGATAATTTCTTACCGAAAGGTTTAACTCCTTTGGAATTTTTTTTTTACTCTAATGATGTAGCTAGAAAACCAAAAATGGAGCTAGTTAGATTTGATATATAAGAATGAAATATTGGTGCAAATTTAAAACCTAAACGAATAAAAATTTCCAAAAAGTTACCTCAACAAGAAAAGCATAAATATATTGCTCTTTTAAAGGAATATCAAGATGTTTTTGCTTGGAGTTATGAGGATCTAAAATCTTATGATACAAACATAATTCAACATAAAATTCCAATAAAAGAAGATCAAAATCCATTCAAACAAAAGTTAAGAAGAATTATCCCTGTACTATTACCTTTGATAGAAAAAGAAGTTAAAAGAATGTATGATGCTCAGATTATTGCACCAATTAGATATTCTGATTGGGTTTCCAACCTAGTTCCAACAAGAAAGAAAACGTGAGAGATTAGATTATGTGTCGACTTTAGAAATCTTAACAAAGTATCCTCAAAGAATAATTACCCTTTACCTAAAATGGATCACATATTACAAAGGGTAGTTGGATCTTCTAGGATTTCTTTGTTAGATGGTTTTTCCAAATATAACCAGATCCTAGTCCAAAAAGAAGATCAGGCTAAAAAAACTTTCACCACTCCTTGGGCCACTTTTATGTATGTAAAAATGCCTTTTAGTCTAATGAATGCAGGGGAAACCTTTCAAAGGGCTATGGACATAGCTTTTGCAAAGGAAATGCATGACTTCTTGGTAATTTATTTAGATGACATTACTTTGTTTTTCAAAAATGATAATGAACACTTGGATCGTTTGAGACAAGTTTTTATTAAATGTAGGAAATTTGGCATCTCTTTAAATCCCAAGAAAAGTCTATTTGGATTAGAAGAAGGAAAGTTACTTGGACATATAATTTCTAAAGAAGGAATCAGAATATATCTTGCTAGGATAGAAGCAATTCTAAACATCAGTCCCCAAGAAATATCAAAGAGTTACAAGATTTCCTAGGTAAGATTAATTTTTTAAGAAGATTCATATCAAATTTAGCTAGGATAATTTGAGAACTAAACAACATGATTAAGAATGACTCAGTTCTTAGATGTACTATTGAGGCCAAATAGTCATTTGAATCCATCGAAGAGGCCTTCGAAAAAACTCTAGTCCTAATAAGTCCCGATTTTAAGAAAGATTTCATAATTTTTTCATTTGCTTCAGAACACACCATTGTTGCAATTCTACTATAGAAAAATGACCAGGGATTTGAACAGCACATAGATTTCTTTAGTAAGACCCTTAGATATGCCCCTTTGAAGTATAACATAATGGAGAAACAAGCCTTAGCTTTGGTGAAGGCTATTAAAGACTTCAGAGTTTATATTCTGTATTCTCACATAATTGCTTATGTCCGAAATTCTGTAGTAAAAGACATTCTTACTCAGGATGGTCCTGATGGAAGAAGAAGTAAGTGGATTTCCACTATCCTAGAATATGAAATAGAGATTAAACCCACAAAACTCATCAAAGGTCAAGGATTAGCCAGACTTATGGCTAAATCTAACTGTAATAACCTAGATATAAATTTTAATTCTTAGGTGGATGACCGAGAAGAGATGGAAACTCCAATGATAAGTGAAGCCTTCACAGATTCACCTTGGAATTTAGATATCATCTTTGTACTATAAAACTTACAATATCCTCCTATATTTTCAAGAACTAAAGCTAGATTTCTAAAACTTAAAGAAGTAAGATTTTGTATCTTAGATAATGTAATTTTTTGGAGAGATCATAGTGGGATTTTATTGAATTGTTTACTAAAGGAAGAAGATGACAAAATACTTGAAGAATTTCATGTAGGTGATCGTGGAGGGAATTTCTATTGGAAAAATATCGCTAACAAGATCTTCAAAGCTAGTTTTTTCTGGCCTACCTTGTTTTCTAATGTCAAAAAGTTTGTTACTTCATGTCACAAGTGCCAAATTTTTTAAGGCAAGAAAAAATTGTTACCCCTACCTTTAAGGCCTATTTCAACTGCAGTTCCATTTCAACAATGGGGTTTAGATTTCATTGGTGAAATTTACCCTCCATCTTCAGGACAACATAAGTGGATTTTGACGATCACTAACTATTTCACAAAGTGGATTGAAGCCATACCCTCCAGACAAGCCACTGACACACTCATTATTTCCTTCCTAGAAAATAACATTCTTTCAAGATTTGGATGTCCCCAAAAGATAATTACTGATAATTTAGTAGGATTCAAATCCAAAAATATGATTTCCTTTTTTCATAAATACCATATTACCCTAGGCCATTCTACTGCATATTACCCTCAGGGTAATGGCCTAGCTGAATCCTCAAATAAAAGTCTTGTGAATATCATTAAAAAATTACTGGAAGATAACAAGAAGTTAGTCAATGCCTTATGGGAAAATAGACTTACAACTAACAAATCTATTGGTACATCTCCTTACTAGCTTGTTTATGGAATCAATGTTGTTTTTCCGTCCTCCTTAGGAGTGCCAATGATGAAAATTATACAAGAATTACAGGTTGAAACTAATGATATTCAGAGAAGGAGTAACCAAGCTATTCACTTGCAGCAAACAAGGGAAGAAGTTTATGTTAAATCCCAAGCTATCCAGAATAAAATCAAAAAAAATTTTGATAAAAAAAGTAAAGAGGATGACTTTTACATTGGAGACTAAGTGTTAAAGTGGGATTCTAGAAGAGTAGACAAAGGTAAACATGGGAAACTAGATTTTTTGTGGAAAGGACCCTATGTGATTTATGGATATAGAGGTAATAGTGCCTTATTTTTGAAATAATTAGATGGAACATATATGCAAGAAGGACTAGTTAATGGCATAATGTTGAAGCACTACTATTCATCTGAGTTAGCAAATAGTTAGTTTTAATTCACTTTGATCATTATACATATACATTCCAAATTTTAGATTGGATTGGATGTTTTCTTAACAAAGTTGAAGCCTGGAGAGAAGGCCCTAAGCTTTGAGAGGTAAATATCATAATTATGAATAAATTTCATATATTAGGAGACATTTTACGAGATCATCACAGTCAAATTCCAAAGGCTACTAGTCTCATAGTTCTTGATATTTCACCAGGAAATGTCATCCCCATGTGGAGCCACTATTAGGGTCCTATAATAATAGGGTTCATAAAATTTTGAATTAACTTTGATAGTATTGTAAATATGTACATATTTTGAAACAATGAAAAAATAATAAAAAATCAAAAAGAGGGTAAAAAGTCCTAAAAGAAAGATCAAAGGACTTAGAAAAGATATAGACCCCAAAAGAAAGAAGAGATAAAATAAGACCTGAAAGTGAGAAAGTCCAAATCCCACTACTTTTACTTTCACTGTAAGAATAATGATTATGTGCAGAGTGTCAATAAATGCCATAATCCATGATAAGTTAAACTGTTTGATCTTAACTTTTCATGTTTTCAATTTCATGTTTTAGATAGTGATTAAATATTTATCAAACAGTTTAAACTTCATAAATCAGTAGATAGGTAGAAAATAATGAGGATCTCAATAATTTAATCTGAGCCCTCGGATGATATAAGGTAAACATAGATAGTTTTATGCCTTCAAATAAAAATATTCTAAAGTTGCAAACCTAAATGCACCTATAAAAATGAAGAAAAAATGTTAGAAATAAGCTTGGGTAGGTAGAAAGAAGTGGAGAAAGCATGTAATAAAGCATCATCAGGAAAAATTCACTAATTTCCCCTCCCCTACAAGTATTCAGTATTCTATGCTATCAGTGAAACAGGCTCAAAGCATTTCTCTGACTTTGGTTGGGACCAGACACATGGCTCAATGATTGGTTAGTTAAAAATATTGAGTTCTTACGTTACACACACGTTTATCATCATTCATCCTTCATTCATACATTAAAACCCATTTTTCCTAAGTAAAGACACATTCTCACTTAGTAAACCTAAACCCCAAATAATTAACTTCATCCCTTCAAAATCATTCATAAAAACCCTCAAATTACATTTATCCTAAGTATTAGTGAATTAAATATAAAAAATGAGCAATGCTTAATTTTATACTTTACTTAAAGATAATATGTGTTTTGTTTCCCTTTTTCATATTAACACCTAACTTATTATAATAAATCCCTAAAAATACAGCTACCCATAGATATTAATTCCCCTATATCTAAATAACCCCCGAAAACCCACTATTTTAAAGTTTAGACCATAGTTTACTATCAATGTGCATAAATTGAAAACCCTGCCTATAAACCCTTTGGTCTAAACCTATCTCTATTGAAATACCCCACCCCTATAGTTTGAAAACTATTAAAAGGTTTAAAACTATATAATACAATAACTGGCTTCGGCATATGTTTTTATTAAAACATTTCATAAATGTTTTAAGTTAAAATACATTATATTTCACCCCCCTCCATATTATATAACCATAAAGGCTTAAAATTTATTAAAAAGCACTTCGTATAAAGGTTAAAGTACTTTCTGCTACATATAACTAAACAACCCAGTCCCACCTCCCATTTCAATGTAACTCCCGAACTAATCTCTACCGTTCACTCATGAACTCCAAATCTAATGGCACAGATCCGATATCACGTAAAAAATATGCGCAACCACCCAAACGCCAAAGCTCCGTGAAATGGGTGGTTTTACATTTACCTCTCTCCTCCACGTGCCCTTTTTCTATTCGATCACATGGGTTGAGCTCAATACCACTTACCACCAAAAACCTGCATGATAACCATTCGCTTTAAGATCCGTTGAATCCCGAAATCGTCCTTCCCGCTGATGCGACCTGCATTCAATGCCAGATTAATACATCCAATATGTTTAATAAACCTTTTGAAATGCATTCATTTCACACCCCTCTTTCTCATTTAACCCACTACATGGCCTCCCCAACTGTAAAATTTTTTTTAAGCCATATTCCGCCATCTTTATGCCTGAAGCCTGTAACACTTTCCTTGACATCTGTGAATATTTCCGAGGAGCTTCATATTGCTCCAGATAAACTACTGAAGCCATCAAATCAACCAGAACCTTAGAAACTCTTCGGAAGCCGATACCTACAATAAAAAAGGTATTTTTTCTATAATTCGAACCTGGAAATCAATTTGAAAAACATTTTTAGAAGAAAGAAAACAGAGTGAAAGATAAAAATTTGATTAAACAACTACCAAAAAGTCCTAAAAACAGACCAACTCTAGCAAATTTTTCCCAGAAATCCAGTTTCTCTGCTATAAGCTATTTTTGAGAAATTTGTGATTTGTTTCACAATTTAATGATCTATTTCAAGCTCTGAAAAAAGCTAAAAACCCTTTGTAGGTACCCTAAGCCTCTATAACCATTTCAAAAGAGGTTTTAAGTCCTATTTTTCAGTCAGAGACTCAGGAAACCCTTCTTTTTTGTTTTAAATCAGTCAAAAGCTACTAAATTTCTTTTCACAGACCTATTTGGAAAGAAAGCCCAAAGAAAATCCATAATTAGCCAAATTTGTCTAGAATATCCTCTGCTAACATTAAATTACTCCTGCAAATTATTTAAACTTGCAAAAGTAGCCCAAAAATGCCTAAAAAGCATAGTACAAGCAAACCTAAGGGTTCGTGGAAAAACTAAACCAACCCCTACTCTCACTTCTGAGACTGACATAGTGGTAAATCCTCTTCAACCACCTATTGTTTATGTTGAACATGTCCCCCTAGTCGATACTGATTACAAGATAACCGATCCTATTGTGGAATTTAACTTGATAGATATCCATAACTGGTGTTTTGAGAAATATTTAGATAAGGAAGAAGAGATTCATATTTAGGAATCTCATTTTCCCAAATATGTGGTTCCATTAACTCACCCAGGCCAAGAAGTTATCAGATTATGTCAGAAAATATTATGTACCTGATCAAAGAGCCATAATGAATGCTAATAAAGAAATAATTTTCACTATCATTGCTCAATCTATCAACCAAATGTTACAACTTCAAACTTATCCCCAAGCAGTCCCTCTAGCCATAGAGGCCTTAACCCAACTATATATTGGCCTAGATTTTCCCAAGAGATTCATGATTTTTCAGACATTCATGCCCTCACATGTAGAAATTCCAAAGATAAATCCCCCATATTCTACTGAAAAATTCCCAGAAGGTTCAAGACATATAATCTCCATGCTCTCCTTTATCCTTGGGTATTTCACTAATGAGCACACTGATGAATCCATCTTGGGGTTCTTATCCACCTTTATGCCAGGGAAACCCCCATCAGTAATTTTTGACTATGTTGGTTTCATTGCAGAAAACATCCATTATTAGTTGACCAATTTTCCAATTGAAGGAGTATTTAGATATACTTATTTCCTTTTCCATATTTTTCTATATTTTCAATCAGACAAATTTCCAGTTACTTTACAAAAACTTGACATAGAGGGAAATCCTCTATCTGTCCTCTTTTGGAGTACATTTCTCAGGAAAGAGTGCACATATTTCACATATTCAGACTTTTCAGAGTTACTTTTGCATCCATTAATAACAATGTTGACCAAAGCAGAGAATCCAAGAATTAATGAGGAGATGAAAAATATTTTTCAGTTTTAAAAACATAGTAAGGTTGGTGATTGGTACCTATATGAGAAGTATACTGAAATCAGGGTATTTGGGTCAAAATTTTTACCTTACAAGTTTCCCAAGCATGTTTTTATGAGTATCTTTGCCTTGGAGTATATCAGTTAGATCCTTAATTCTGATTCTATTAATTTCATGGCAGCTAGGAAGAAAACCCAATTCAAGTTAAAGAATCAAATAGGGCCATTCATATGCAATCACAGGGATGCAGAGAAAGAGGTAACTAAACTATTGTTGGAATTCATATTTAAAGAAAGTTTCCCATGGAATTATGATCCACAAGGGATCTTGAGTAAACTAATGATCAAATGTAAATTAACACCCTTTATCCATGAATCAAAACGAGAAATAGATAAATTTTCTAATCAAATTGAGTGGGTTGAAAATACCTTAATAGATGCAGCAAACCAAAGGGATACTAGTCACACTTTGGAAATTTCCAAACAGCCAGAGACATCCACCAAGAGATTAAGGGAAGAAGGAGCATATGCTGCGGAAACTACAACTGAGAATAAATTCAAAATAATATACAACAAAAGGCCTAAGCTAAGCTTAGTTGGTAAAGAGAAGGTGACAATTGGCATAGATGATACAGGTACACCAGAAACTAATGTTGATACTGCAACAGTCATCATAAATGAATCAGCTCCTAATAATCAGAATGAAGAACATGTCAAAAATGGCGATACACAACTAATGGAGAGACAACAAAGCATGGAAGCTTCTTCCTCACAAAAATCTGAGGAAAAAGATTTGGATATTAAAGAGAAATATAAAAAGATCAAATCGAATAATGAAGAAATCAAAATTGATGTTTATTTTCAGTTTTTGAAGCAAAAATCAGATAATAAAAACAAATTTCTATCAGCCTTTAACTATTCAAGAAAAAATTTGATCATGTCATTCTTGCAACCCACGGTATCAGTGCCAAAGACAGTTGTTGATTATAAAAACTTGGATCTTGAAGTAGCTACTGATAGTATCCATGAACTAGATCAAATAGAATTTCACAAGAAAAGCTCAGAGATGTTATATTCTATAGTTACAACAAAGGCCAAGAGTGTTCAAAAGCTTGAGAACACTATCATCAACATGCAAGATGAGATGAAGATGGATAAAGCTTCATTATATGCCAAGGATATAAGGATAAAATCCTTAGAAGGATTAGTTTTGCAGGTGGGATATGACCCTGCTAATATCAAAGTAGCAAAGTTATTGTTAAAAAACAAAAATGAAGATCTAGTAGCTTTGAGGAAACATCTCAAGCTCCCTTAAAGTGAACATCATCAAACAAAAGAGATCATACAAGAACAAAATAAAAAATATGACATGATGAATATCATCTTATAGTTGATAGCCCAAATTAAAGAGATGGAAATTCAGATGGAAAAACTTGTCCAAGCAAAGGAAACAGTAAAAGGATGAGCACCTACAGTTATTCCCATGGTCACTACTATTATGCCTTTAACTCTAGCTAAAGAGTTGGCACCGAAATCTCCACTAGAAACTGCAGTGCCAGTGATTTCATCCACTCCATCAGCTGTTGAGTCATCTTCGACAACATTACAGCCTACAGATGAGGCTAGTAAACTAGTGAAAGCAATGGAAGGCATGTCTTTAAAGACAAATGAGATTAACAGGTTGACTAAAATGGTAGAAAATCTTGAGATTTCAAATAAACTGGCTCAGATAAATGTCAAAACGCATGAGTAGAAGGCCATCAGATTAAATGAATAGTGGAAGAAATTGCAAGATGAGTTAACCTTAATAGAGCAAATATCATACATCAAAAAATACCTTTGGAATAATTTCGTTGAAGCCATCCATGATGTATGGCCTTCAATTTAGGTATTTTTTGAACAAAGGGAGTTATTAATAGCATCACAAATTCAAAAGACACGAAGTGAATTGGCTAATAAACGAGAGCAAAATTTAAGGCTTATCACATTCCTTAACAACAAAAATAGACAGGAGTTGGAAGAACTCAAAATCACTAATAGGACAACAACTATCCTAGAAATTGGGAAAGTCACTACAAAGAGAAATTTGATGAGGCAACTTGGAGAAAAATGTGAAACTATGAATACTGCCATAACTAGATTCATGGTCAAGATCAAAAATTTGAGCAAAAAGGACTACCTGACATCATTGTTATTAATGAAAAGCTGATGCCTTAGAATGACTATGATAAAAAGACAAGAGAATTTTCCAAGGAATAGGTAAATAAGCCACAAGGATAAGGCATTCCAACAGGGAAAGTCTTATTGAAAAACTTTGAAGACTTTTTTTATTTGCAGCATGAGATCAAACATTTGCTTGTCATCAAGCCAACCTTTGCTAGATATACTAAAGCTAATGAGAACTTCAGGAAACTAAAAAATATACAAATTCCTAAAAATGAGGATTGGCAAGCACTCACAGATTTATTATGAAGAATACAAGACAAACAAATGAAAGAAGAAAAACCTATTTGCTGATTTTACTATCAAAACAGATTTTATAGCAATAAACAGTTTGACTAAAGGTTAAAGAGTATCAGTGAATAAAGAGTATCAGAGGAAGAGTGTCATACAAGGTAGATCATATTCCAAAAAATATCTAAGAGGCAGCAAGGAGGACACCTAGGCAGCCAGCAACTTCTTATCCTCAACGCAGTTTCTATTTCTTTTGGATAAAATAGGACAACTTGCTGATTTGTTAAGCAACTGTCTCTATTATTGTTGTAAAGATATTTTATTTTCCTAAGTTAATTCCTAGAAGTTTTCTAGGATATTTTGTAAAACGTTATGTATAAATACTTCAACTTTAGAAGCATTTTGTGTGGAATAAATTTCTGGAGAATGTTATAGTCATTTTTTCTTGGACTTAAAGCTTTGTGTTTCAAAATTCGAGTAGCAGGCTGGATCAACCAATTGGCATCATACTTCAGGATCCCTATGATGAGCTATCTGGAATGAAGTATTTCCTTATTTTTTACTGTTTCCCTTCTTAGTTGCATGCATCTATCTATGATTATTCTGAATTTGAATGTATAATTAGGAGTATTACTACAAGATTTAATAAAAGCACCCTGTTTTCAACTAGCTATCATTTTTATGTTTTCCTCTGATTTCTAGTGTAGAGAATTCTTAATTTCTCTCTCACTCATTTAACCTCTGCCTTCTACTTCCCTTTTCCAGATCAAAGGATTCTTAAGTGCCCTTTATCTCGATCATACCACCTCAGAAAAATCATTTTCCAAGATCTCCAAGGGTTATCTATCTTGACTTGAATACATTTCACCTTTTGGCCTTGATCCCAATTTTGTTAGCTTGACTTAGACTCCATAACCCCATGGACAAGTATATTTCCCACTATCCATACCTTCAAGTGATTTTTCCCACCAAATCAATCAAAACCAAACCAAAACCGCCCATTCATAACTAGCCTAACATTTACAAATAAAACAAAGATGAATTTTAAAGAGAGAGCCGTCTCTAAATCCTAGGAAGGCTAGATCCTAGAGTTTGAAGTAGGTTTGTGGTTACCTCTAGTATTCTTTGACTAAAACCAAAAATATCACAACTTTTTAATTACTATAGTGATAACACAACCTCCACTAGCCTCTAGTAGAAATCATCATGGAGAGCAGGTTGGACCATCAGCCATGTCCAATCAACAACCTATGGCATCCAGGAATACTCATGATCATCAGTAGGTTGGACCATCGACCATTGAGGCTGCACCATTGACTGGGCACACCTCTACTAGTACTTTTATTGATGATGTACCACCATCTGGTCCATGACATTTATATTACAGTTGTATATTTTTGACACCATTCAATGATATATATATATATATATATATATATATATATATATATATATATATATATATATATATATATATATATATATATATATATATATATATATATAATCCATATATTTTATGCTCATGTTGCAGTTGTACTTAATTTACATGTTAATGATCATCATGATGTGTATATTGTTAGGTCATGTTAGATATGTTCATTTAATGTGCAGCTTGCAAATAGATGTGTATGTGATAGCATGAGTTATTTGACATGAGATGGATATTTGATGTTTGTGTTCTGATGATGTTATACAATGCTAATTGTGTTTTGTTAGATGATCATGATCACGATGATGTTAGTGAATTTGAATGTGGTTTTTAGTCGAATATGATGTTTGTATGATGGTTATCATGATTGTGATGTTTATTAACTAATTTAATATTAAATGTTTTGTCGTGATTGTAATTGAAATTTTGTTTTTATTTTTATTTTTTAACTGTAAAATTGTATTTGTATTTGCAATTGTAATTTTAACTGTAATTCTATGTAAAATTTTAATTGTAATTGTAATATTTAATTTATTTTGAAATGATTTTAATTGTAATTGTAATTGTAATTGTATATGTGAAAAATTGTAAAATTTTAATTGTAATTCTAATTGTATGTAAAATTCTAAAACTTTAATTGTATTTACAATTGTAATTTTAGTTGTAACTGTATGTAAAATATTTTTAAAATTGTAATTGTAAATTTAATTATAATTCTAATTGTATGTAAAATATTTGTAGAATTTTAATTGTATTATTGTGAAATGATTGTAGTTGTAAAATTTTAATTGTAATTGTAATTGTATATAAAATTCTAAAATTGTAATTCTAATTGTAATTGTAATTGTATGGGAAATTGTAAAATTGTAATTCTAATTGTAATTCTAATTCTAATTGTATGTAATATATTTGTAAAATTTTAATTGTATTAATGTGAAATTATTTTATTAAAAATTTTAAATTTGTAAATTTGTAAATAATTGTAAAATAATAAATCTAGAATAATATGAATTTTTGTAACATAATAATGTTTAGAAAATAATGAAAATAAATTCATGTACTTTAGATTTATCATTATTTTATTATGATCTTAGATACCAAAACAAATTAACTTTATATAGTATGTCATTTTTATTGAGATCAACATAATTGCAAATTATCTAGTGAAATATTGATTTTAACATTAATTCAAAATAAATATAATAATTTTTATAAAAATCCAATTTAAAAGGTATAAATATTGATAAATTAATAGCACATGTACCATTTCACATGTACTAATTCCATTGAACAGATTTTAGAAGAATTTGAGTATATTACCATTGTGTTGCCTCTTATAGATGCTAATTCCATGAACAGATCTTAGAAGAATACGAGTGTCAAGAATGCAACAGAAAAAAGAAAAAAGAAAACATTTTTCAACTATTTTGTATTTTATTAAAAAAAATTGAGATTTTTTGTGGGGTTTATGGGTTCATGCGAAAATAGATAATACCGACCCTGCCATATTGGTATTTCAGTTGAATTTTTCCTATCAGCAATATGACTGAATCTTGTAGCTATGCATTTAACAAAGAACCCATATATTTTGAGAATATGATTGAACACTGTTGTCATATACTTGAGCACTATTCCATTTCTTCACCATATTAGCACAAAATAGAAGGAATAGTTCCTTTTACCATAATAACACACAACTTTCAAACAAGAAAACACTACATTCTATGTTTTGAGTCATTTTACGCAAATGATATGCATTCCTATGTATTTTTATCCATATTCTGCAATTTAATGAGGGTTGGAGGGAGCTTACAATTATATCATAAATATATATGCATGTCAGAGGCTCCTATTGGCACCTTTTCTTGTTGTAAGTTGTGGAAAGGTTCAAGTTTATTTTTTCTGAAAGAAGAAGAGGTTTAGTTTTGAAAAGAAATGGGCCAAATATTTTCACAACAAAATGTACATTTCCAACATGTCTAAAAACTAAAATATCTACAACTTCAATAAACTGCTCAGAAACAAAACTTTCCCAACTATTTTTGAAAATTGCCCATGTCTTAGCGCCATAGTACAGGTTCACATGCCACAATTGCCCACTTGGGCCCTGTAGTATTTCATCTTCACATGCCCCACATTGCATTCTCTCCACATAATCAGTGAGGACCTACTGCAATAAACAAAATTCATTGGAAGAATAGTTATTTCCATCAAGAATTTATCCAATTCTAACTGTCAAGAATAAACAAAATTCTAATTCTAATTCCATATTTGCATCACAAATAAACAAATTTCTAATTCTCAATTTCTATGGTTGGAGTTCACTAAATTTTGGTGTAAACACCTAAAACTAATTTTGGTTCCTTAACTACAAATCGGTGCTAATGTACATATAACCACACCGTTGCCTTTTAGTTACTGCACAATGGAGAATTTTAGTTACTACACACTAGTTTCGTGTTACCAATGGATGCACTGATGACGAATAACAAAAAATAAAAAAAGGCAACTCTATTTTTGTTTAAGTGAAAAGAAAGCAGTAAATTGAAAAATGAGTAGCAAAATATTTTCGAAAATCTAATTTCATAAAACAATTCTTTAAATACGAAACACTTTTCAATATTTCACTATGTTTGTAAAAATTTTCAGCCAGAGATTTGCAGGAGACATACCTGGAGCAAGAGAGAACAAGAGCATTGTGGAGTAGTGAAATAAGTTCAAATATAAGTATTTAGACAATCAAAATTCCAAACCTCTAATGATTCAAACTCTCTAGCATAGAATTTCAAACGATCTCGTGATTAAATTTGATTATTTTTTTACTTTTTTTCTGCAATTTTTTTATGAATTAAAAAACAAATTTCAATTTGTTTTTCATTTTCAGAATAAAAAATAAAAAAATTCCATTTTTACCCTAAACCCTTCATTCTTTTGGTTTCTGCCCTTTCTTCTCCATGTTTTTGCTATTTCATAATTAGGGCTTTTCATTTTAGATTTATAGGGTTTGTATTTTGTAATGAAAATGCTTTTGGATCCATTGCATTGAGTTGGATTTTTTCTTCCATCGAAGTTTAGAACCAGCTACCGAGGTTCATCATCAAAATAAGATTGACATACAACCCACGTGACGACTTGCATAGTCGGATCCCAAACCATGTTGGCCCTTGCGTGAATTTTTGAAATTTTTTTTTTTATTGGTGTGCCTTGCATAACCTAGCACACTGGTGAACTGTAGATTCCCAGCGCACCGTGAAAGTACTGTGTAAAAAAAATTAAAAAACAATTTTTTTTAATCAGTGCGCCATATGTAAAATGGGGCACTGGTGCACTACTTCATTATGGCACACTCCGAACGTGTTGTTTCCCAAAAATATGTTTTACTGTGTTAATCGGTGCACAATGTAACATATAATTCATCGCACCGGGTCTCCTAGTTGACAGAGAGCACCATATTGTGGTCCCTTGTTTACACAGGGCATTTATGCTACAAAAACTAACACTGGACAATTTTTATTATTTTATCTGTGTTAATTGGTGTGGTGGTTAACATGTAATACACTGGTGCTCCTTGTTGACATAGAGCACCATACAGTCTATTATACTATTTGGGTGGTGTTTTTATAAGACCCCCATGCACCGACGTTGGTGCGTACACCATGAATGGTACACCGCTTTCTTCAGATATTTTTTTTTACTTGAAAAGTTGACAATTTATTTATAAATATAGTGATGAATGATATGTTACAGGTTTTATTTTGATAAAGAAATGACTGGCAGGAGATCAAGTAACAAAAATACTAATAACACATCAAGAAAAGCAAAAAAGGCAAGTTCTTTGTAAATTCTTTACAAAAAATATTTTTTTTGAGCTATATGTAAGCTTAAATAATATGTATTGTTTACTATGTAGCATGCAAAGCGAGAAAATGATGAAGCTCAATAAGATTATTTCTGATCTAGGACCAGAAGAGCATATAAGCTTGATGGAAAAATTGCAAAAGGATGAATCAGGTGAATGGAAAAATACTATCGATCCAATATGAGTTTCCTTTTTTAATTTTCATTAATAATATACTTAAAATTATTAGATAACATGTGTCAAACAATCAATTAATTCACATATTTTCAATGTTCCACATGGACCAACAACTCAGAAAAGGAATGCTGTTATAATAAGAGAAAAAAAATAGAATATGCAAATGAAAATGAATTGCTCCTTAGCTCATCTGGAGTGGTGTTGGAGGTTAACGAAAGGGGAAAAATTTTTATAAAATTTTGGGGAATCTAGTGGAACGAATGTTGTTAGGTCCCTATATTATAGTATAGTCTTTTATTATTGTCAGTGTAACCCACTTATTGTTATTATTGTACCGCTGTAACCCCCATATTGTTATTATTGTGCCCTTAAATTATTATTGTTAAGTTGGCTAGGATTACATTGTGACCCCACTAAGATTACATTGTGGCTCCATGGACTCCTATATATAGAAAGGAGGTTTTGTAATTTGTATCATCCAAGACTTTTTCATTCATGTAATGTATTGGAGGTTTCCCCCTAGAAGTGGCTTATTTCTAAGGCATTGATATCTATTTTCTTCTATTTTTGGAGTTGGTTTCACAACATTTGGTATCAGAGGTTTGGATTCTAGGGTTTTTGCTGCTCCAAACCAATGATCGTGGAATTTTCGCTATAAATATTTTTCTACGAAGGTTCAGAAGCTAAAATTATTATAGTGTGAAGATGAAATCCTGAGGAACATCGTCGCAAAACTTCAGAGCTTGGTTCACAAAATTTACGGAGATATGGAATGTGGAAGTTAGGGCTTTTTGCGGGATCCTGAATTTAACCTAAACAGGTCATCACGGAATTTGCACATCTAAAATATTTAGAAGATTTAGAAGATGAAATATTTAGATAGTGAAGCTAAAATCTTGAGGAAAATCTTCACAAAATTTCAAAGCTTGGTTTGCAATAGTTTCGGGGATATGATCGGTGAAATTTAGGTCTTTTTCAGGCTCCCAAATTTCATCTCAGAGAGGTTATCATGGGAAAATATTCATAACTCTCTCTCTGAGCATCAGATTGAAATGCTGTAAAAAGTGGCTATAATTACATAGACTGTAGCTTCCTATCTATCAATTTTAGAGAAAAAGGAGGAAAAAGTGACACGTGGCAAGACGTACAAGTTTGCTCTACTGAACCAGTCAATAATTGGCAACCATAGTGGGAGACGAAAACACACCCTTTTGAGATTGGACATAACTTTTCCTTGAATAATCCAAATCAGTTCAAACCTATGACATTTGAAAGAAGCTTTAGAGGGCTACTACAAGGCCGAATTTCAAATATTGAGGATTTGCAATTATAGAGATAATTCAATTTCAATATAGAGCTCCTCAAAAGCAAGTAAAAGGTGTGTATTTTATTTTTCCCGAATTGTATGAGTCTTGTTTGAAGAATCAACTTGAATTAATTACAAGGGCATATTATAGAATAGATATCAGTATTGGATTCTAAAATGGCTCCTAAAAATAATTCAACACCCATTGAGCCTTTAGAAGGCTCTACTATGACTCATGAAGAAGAAGAATGGGAACATGACATATCAAATTTACAAGAGCAAGTGCAGCAAAATTTTCTCTCACAAAGAGAAACAAAAAATGACATGGAAGTTTTGAAGAAAGGCATGGAATCTAAGATGGATGGTTTGAAGAATGGCATGGAAGCTAAGATAGATGGCATGGAAGCTAGCATGAATTCTAAGATGGATGACATGGAAGCTAAGATCGTTGAAAAAATGGAAAACATGAAGAATGATCTAAGAGCATACATGGAAGGTTTGACAAATTTGATACAAAAAATGTTTCCTAATCGTGAAAAGATAGTAGAGGAAACTCATGATGATAACAAAATAAATGTTAATTGTGATTTCATAAACTCTAATGTTGGCGGGAAGAACCATCATTTTCCACAAATGGATATGAAGAAGTTTGATGGAAAGGATCCTGTAACATGGATACTATAGATGGAGAAATATTTTGATCTCAATAATGTGAAAAATACACAAAAGGTACGCATTGCAACTTTATATTTAGAAAAAAATCCATTTTTTATGGTATCGATGGCTTTTCTCCCGTAAAAAAATTGTCACTTGGTCAATTTTTACGGAGAAAATGATAGCACATTATGAGGATACAAAGAGAAAAACCTTCTTTAGCAAATTGATAAATCTAAAAAATAAGTGTTTAGTGGGGGAGCACATTGAAGACTTCCAAAAATTGAATATAAGGGCAACTGATATTCCAAAGGAACATAGGATTGATCTCTTCATAGGTACTTTAAAGGATAACATCCAACATGAAGTTCACATTTTGGAACTTGATTCATTAGAGAAGGCATTCAGGTTGGCAACAAAAATTTAATGTAAAATTATGGCGACAAGGAAGCCTACCACTCACTTATATAAAGAGGGAAGTGTTGCTACTCTTAGATTTCTACAACCTACAAGGTTGACACCACAAAAATTGGAAGAAAAAATAGCAAAAGGGTTTTTCTATAGTTGTGATAGCAAATACACTAAAGGTCATAAGTGTGCTAAGAAGAAATTATCTTACATATATTGTGAAGAGGAAGAAGAAAATGAACAAGAAGAGTATATACACTAGGAACCAACCCTAGAAAAGGAAGAAATGAGTCCGACCATATCGTGTAATGCATTGGCAGGAATTACCACTCCTCAAACTCTTAATATAGAAGGACATATCAAGAAGAAAAATGTAATAGTGTTGATTGATTCAGGTAGTACCCATAGTTTTATTCATTGTAAGGTAGCCAAGGAATTGAATTGTTTCTTATACCCAGCACCAGAATGTCAAGTGATGGTTGCAAATGGAGGAACTATAAATTTCTCTGTAAAATGCCATACTATAAACATAACCATGGGGGAATATGTGTTGAATATTCCAATTTTTTCCATTCCTATGGGAGGTGCAAATGTTGAACTAGGAGTACAATGGTTACAATCTTTGGGGACGAAAGCTTTTAATTTTCAAGAACTTTTCTTGAATTTTTTTAGAAGGAAAGGAAGTTGAATTATAGGGTATTTTAGGGAAGCGAGGAAAGATAATAAGCTCTAATTTCATGACAAATCTTCTAAAGAAATAACAACGAGGCGTAATTGCACAATTATTGTCAGTAGAAGTTCCAACATTAAAATAATCTATTTCTGCAGATCTCCAAAAAGTCTTGGACAATCATTCTAAGGTTTTTGAAACTTCCAAATGACTCCCACCTATTCGTGATCGTGATCATGCTATTCGTTTGATTCCAGGAAGTGTTCCTCCAAACATTAGGCCTTGTAAATATCGTTATGTCCAAAAGAGAGAAATTGAACGTATGATTGCAGAAATGTTAGAGGTTGGTATAATTCAACCTAGTCAAAGTTCTTCCTCTGCTCCTATAGTATTGGTACACAAGAAGGATGGATCATGGCGCATGTGTTTGGATTATAGGGAGCTCAATAAGCTCGCCATTAAAGATAAATTTTCCATTCCTATGATTGATTAATTATTGGATGAATTACATGGAGCAATTTATTTTACCAATTTGGATCTTCATTTAGGATATCATCAAATTAGAATGAAGACTGAAGATATTCTGAAAACAACATTTCGAACTCATGAGGGTCATTAAGAATTTTTGGTCATGCCTTCTGGCCTTACCAATGCACCTTGTACATTTCAACGCTTGATGAATTCCATTTTCAAACCCTTCCTTAGAAAATTTGTGTTAGTATTTTTTGATGATATACTAATCTATAGCAGGTCTTGGAAGGATCATGTTCAACATGTTGACAGGGTGCTCAAACTATTGCAGGAGAAATAATAATATGAAAAAACATCCAAATGTTTCTTTGGAGTACAAGAGGTGGAATATCTGGGTCATATTGTATCTCATGAGGGTGTTAAGGTAGACCCTAAAAAAATTAAAGCCATTAAAGAATGGAAAGTCACCAAAAACATAAAGAAATTGGAATGATTTCTCGGGTTAACAGGGTATTATCGCAATTTTGTTAAGAATTATGGGAGAATAGCAGCACCTCTAACAACATTATTGAAGAAAGATGCATTTTCAGGGACTCCTGAAGCAACTAAGGCCTTTGAAAATCTTAAAGAGTCAGTGTGCCTAGCACCGGTCTTAGCTATGCCAAAGTTCACAAAAACCTTTATTGTGGAATGTGATGCCTCAGGAAATGGAATTGGTGTTGTTTTAATGGAAGAAGGAAGACCCATTACTTTTTAAAGTCGTCGAATCAAAGGAACGTATTTACAGAAAGCTATTTATGAGAAAGAAATGTTAGAAATACTGCATGCACTAAAGAACTAGTGAACTTACCTAATGGGAAGACACTTCAAGGTAAAAATTGATCATGATAGTCTTAAACACTTTTTGGAAAAAAGACTATATTCAGAAGATCAGAAAAAATGGGTCACAAAGATGGTGGGTTATTACTTTGAAATAATCTACAAAAAAGGGAAGCTAAATGTTGTTGCAGATGCACTCTCAAGAAAGAATGAAGACGTGGAAGCATTTCGTTGTGCCATTTCTATTATCCAACTAGATTGGATAACCGAAGCAAGGGATGAATGGAAGAAGGATGAAGAAGTGTGGACACTCATTCAAATGTTGCAGCAAGATCCTAGTACATCGTATACATTTAGTTGGAAAAATGATTCCTTATGGTACAAATATCGCTTATATATTTGTAATAATTCCCAAATAAAACAAAATATTCTTTTGGAATCGCACACTTCTCCTTTAGGAGGACACTCATGATTTTTAAAAACTTACTATAGTGTGAAGAAAGAATTTTTTTGGGATGGGCTTAAATCTGATATTTAAAAGTTTTTGGCCGAATGTTTGATTTACCAGAAGAATAAATTTGAGACAATTATGACCCTGGGTCTTCTAAAACCTTTATCCATTCCAAGTCAACGTTGGGAGGAGATTTCAATGGATTTTATCATAGGTTTACCTAAGTCTGAATGTAAGAGTGTCATCATGGTGATAGTTGATAGAGTTACCAAGTATGCACAGTTTTTTGGATTATCTCATCCATTTAAAGCAAGTACAGCTACTACTACATTTATGGACACAATTCAAAAGCTACATGGAAACCCAAGGGTTATTGTGAGCAACATAGATCCCCGTTTTACTGGAAATTTTTGAACGGAGTTATTTTATTATTTGGGTACTCAATTAGCTCATAGCTCATCTTATCGTCCTCAATCCGATGGTCAAACTGAGATAGTAAATAACTATTTGGAAGGGTATCTTCATTGTTTTGTATCTAATAAACAAACATAATGGGTCAAGTGGTTACCTTTCGCTGAATGGTGGTATAACACTTCCTTCCATATTGAAGCAAAAATTACCCCATGTATGCCACTTTATGGATATCATCCATCATCCATCACATCATCTTTAAGAGAAAATTTGAAGGTTCAAGTAGTGGAAGATCACATCAAGCATCAACAAGAAGTTCTCCAGCTCTTAAAGGATAACCTGAATTTGGCACAAAATCGAATGAAACGACATGCAAATCAACATCGCAGCAAGAAAAGTTTTGATGTAGGAGACTAGGTATTTTTACGGCTACAACCATACAAACAAATGTCCCTCAAGTAAGCTAAGAAGTATAATAAATTATTGCCGAAGTACTATGGTCCTTACAAGGTGTTGCAAAAGATTGGTACTATGGCATACAAATTGGAGCTTCCTGCTTCTTCATGAGTGCATCCAGTTTTCCATGTTTCATGCTTAAAGAAGGTTATAGGTGAAAATATTCTAGTTCAAACAATATTTCCAGAACTTGATGAGGAAGGAAAAATCATATTGGAACCTGAAGCAGTCATGAAAATAAGAACTCGACAACTACGAAATCAATCAATTTCAGAGTATCTCATCAAGTGGAAGAACTTACCCACCGAAGATTCTACATGGGAGGATGAAAATTTTATACAGAAGCACCTAGAGCTACTCAAGCGTTGAGGACAATACTTTTTTCAAGGAGACGGACATGTTAGGTCCCTATATTACTAGTATAGTCCCTTACTGTTGTTAGTGTAATCCCCTTATTGTTATTATTGTACGCCTGTAAACCCCATATTGTTTTTTTTTCCTAAATTTAGACTAATTCTATTAATGGCACAAAAAATTACATGGAGGCACCGGCCTCTACGATACTGGCCTAGCTATGGGTATTCTCAATCTAAGAGCCTGACAGCTACCAGTTTGCCAAACATACAGAAAATTAGCCGCCCACACAAAGGAAATCGGCTCTTCAGCAGTTTCATATAACAAAATTAACAGAATTATCAACATGTCATTATACTCAGGAGTAATCCAAACATTGGAAAAACAAAAACCCAAAAACCTGCAAATGCTAAGCATGCTAAGGAACATGAGGAGAGGGAGGATATTCTTCAACAACTGGGCACTTGTAGGTGTCCATATCTTCCTCCACTGTATGACAATCATTGTTGGTCTTGAAGCTTCTATGTTTGTCAGCCACAGCATCCTCGCCTTCGCTGCAAGGAGCCATCCTCTTCATGCCGGCACGTAGAGAGTCACCCTGGTTCATCTGATTAAAGAGGGGAGGAATAGCAGAGCCAGAGGGATCTTCTTTGAATTCCATAGTGATAATGGCTATGACGCATGGGCAGTTCAAGGAGCTCTGAAAGCGGAAATGGGCAGTTTGCAACAGAGTCAGGGGATTAGTAGAGGTGGCACAGGTATTAGGGGAGAAAGAAAAGCCCCTGTCAGAAAAAGAAGTGTCATGACACCCACAACCATGACCACTTTGGGTTGCAGGATAATTCCCAATGAAGTATTCAGACGATGGAGAGGAGGAGCTGGATGGAGACAAGGAAACTTGATGCCTGGCTCTACCCCAACTACTTCCTCTCCTACAGCGCATACGTTGGAGAAGGCGAGGTATAATTGCAGGGTCAGGAAGCGCAACAAAAGGGTGGACTAAATCAGTGAGCAGTGTCACAGAAGTGCGAGACAGGGCCGGAGAAGAGCGGGCAGGAGAGTCCACGGCAAACCAATTGAAGCGCAAATATCACAGAGAGTTGTGCGAGAAGTGCATGCCGGTTTCAAGCTCTAAGCAGCAATAAATTGCACAGCGCCTCCTTGTGATGGTGCGGGAGCATGGCTCCGCTGCGACAGGAGGGCAAAGACTGTGCAAAGCATGCAGAATAGGGACGAAGCTATCAGACACCATCTTATGGAGGAGGGCGAACAGTTCTTGGTGGGCGAGGTGAGTTAATGCAGGAGGATGAGAGCGGGTGAGCGACTTAAAGGCAGTCAACTTGAGAGCAGGGGTGGCCATGTGGTAAAGCCATGTGCCAACCCCACACAAAACCCAAAGCCACCAGCTAGTGGGAACTCGCATCCGGGGGTAACCCCTGTTAGTATGAATCCTTTTTCGTAAAATATCACTTTAGCTACGCATAAAAATAGCCCTAACATCAATTATGGCTACAAAATATCTTTAAGTCTATTGCACAAATTCAGATCTAAGCACAAAAGACATTAAGCAGATAAAATATAATATGGCTCCATGCATCCAATAGACAAGACAAGAACAAAGTGTTTAGAAGAATGATTTATATTATATTAAAGAATGGGGCACCTGAGAGGAAAACAAGAAAGGTGTTTTCCGGTTCTCCTCAATGGGATGGGTCCTTGAAAGTCCTCGGCGTTTCAGATCTAAAATTCCTCTCTCTTATTATGGTAGAAAACCCTGACAAACATAGAACTCAATGGGAGCTCACAAAGCAAAAAATGTAAAATGGTGACCAAGAATAGATCTAGGGTGATCTAAGGCAATGACGGTGACTAATGAATGGGGAAAGCCCTTCTATTTATAACAAAATATTGGGGTGTTCTAGAACTCGGTGCATGAATAAATATTATTAATCAAATTCTAGAATCACCCTTTGGGAATATTTTATTATATTTGTTGGAGAGAAAAGGTCTTTTGACTGGGGTCAATTCTTTTATTTATAAACAATAAATAAATAAATGATTTATTTATTATTTTAGGGAGATGGTGGGAATATAATTAAATAAATAATTATTTATTTAATTATTTATAAATGATTTAGTCAAATTTAACTAGGAATATTACTACATAATGATTTGAATAACTTATTCCTAGGAAATAATTAAATAAATAATGATTTATTTAATCATTTTCCTTGTTTTGGGTTAAATATGACTAGGAAATATAGACAAAGGTTATTTTATATGGTGAAAGCAATTTTACTTAGGGTAAAATTGGTCTTACATGGTGTACTTGGGTTCATCTAATGATAATGGGTTAGATGACCAAAAAATGGTGTAACAACCCCCATAATGTTATTATTGTTCCCTTAAATTATTATTGTTAGGCCGGCTAGGATTACATTGTGGCCTCACTAAGAGTACATTGTGGGCCCATGGAATCCTATATATAGAAAGGAGGTTTTGTAACTTGTATCATCCAATAATTGTTCATTCATGTAATGTATTGGAGGTTTCCCCCTCGAAGTGGCTTATTTCTAAGACATTGATATCTCTATTATTCTATTTTTGGATCAGGTTTCACAACAAATGTATAGACATTCTTTCCACTTACAATACAAAAGCCAATCCAATCATTCTAAGAACCAAATTTCGTTTAAACTACAAGAAGAGTTTCCAAAGAATTGGTTAATGAGACATGTCAGACTTTTAATAGAAAAAATGTACAACAACAAAAAATAAGGAATGAAAAAGTAATATTACTTTAAATGTTTGTCTAGAATTATTTATAAATATCACCCTTTTTATATTTACTTTTCATATATCAATATAAAAATTAAATAGTTTACTGTCATGTTACATTTTTAGGAAGATTATGAAAATTTCAAAAGATGAACAAGCAATATCAGAAATATGCTAGTAGGAATGTCCAAAAAGGTGTACAAGGAGATGGTCAAATAAATGGACAAAATTGCATCATAGGAGCAGCCATATCAACAACAACGTGCTTCAAATGTAATATGTAATCATTGAATTTTTCGACCATTAGGTACAATAAATAAACAATTTGGAATTAAATATTAATTTTCAAGTATTTTCTTGTAGAAAAGAAAAGAAAATGGAACCCATTCAGCACATAAAACAGGACGACAAGGAAGAAAAGGGTTGATATCTAAGTTTGTGAGTAATTGTTACTTCCTTATAACAACTTAACTAGATTTCATTTTTGTATTTTTTAAGCTGTTTTACAAAAATCATCATTGAATGTCTTCAACCAGGTGCTAACATACAAAAAATAACCATCAGATGAATTGATGTAGATGGGGTTAAATATGGGTTTTGAGTATATGTTGGAATATCAAAAATTAATTGTGGAATTTGTAAGCATCTATCGATCTTGTTTTACTTATCTCCGTCTATAATTAATGGAACAATTTTTTTTAATATTAAATATATTATTTGTTATGGGATATAAAACTTGCAGGAAACAAAGTATGGAACTGCGCCAACACATGAAATCTTAAAAGATGGCATGGTACATGGTTTTGAAAGAATATGTATAGTTTATGAGTAAATTTTTGCTACGGTGCATCATTTCTTTTCGATTTAAATTGATGTATATTATTTTATATTTCAATTTTAATTATTCTCACCAATATATATACAGAGCCAGAGGGCTCTTCTTTGAATTCCACAGTGGTAATGGCTATGACGCAGGGGTAGTTCAAGGAGCTCTGAAAGCGGAAATAGGCAGTTTGCACCGGAGTCAGGGGATTAGTAGAGGTGGCACAAGTATCAGGGGAGAAAAAAAAGCCCCTATCAGACAAAGGAGTGCCATGATGGCCATGGCCACGACCACTTTGGGTTGCTAGATAATGCCCAGTGAAGTATTCGGACGATGGAGAGGAGGAGCTAGATGGAGACAAGGAAACTTGACGTCTGGCTCTACCTCAACTACTTCCTCTCCTGCAGCGCATATGCTGGAGAAGGCGATGCATAATTTTAGGGTTAGGAAGCACAACAGAAGGGTGGAATAAATCAGTGAGAAGTATCACAGAACTGGGAGATAGGGGCGGAGAAGAGCGGGTAGGAGAGTTGACAACAAACCAATTCAAGTGCAAAGAGCACAGAGGGTTGTGCGAGAAGTGCATGTCGGGTTCAAGCTCTAAGCAACAAGAAATTGCACAGCGCCTCCCTGTGATGGTGCGGGAGCATGGCTCTGCTACGAAAGGAGGGAAAAGACTGTGCAAAGGATGCAGAACAGGGATGAAGCCATCGGACACCATCTTATGGAGGAGGGCGAACAGTTCTTGGCAGGCGAGGTTAGTTAATGCAGGAGGATGAGAGTGGGTGAGTGACTTAAATTCAGTCTACTTGAGAGTAGGGTTGGCCATGTGGTAAAGCCATGCGCCAACCCCACACAAAACCCAAAGCCACCAGCTAGTGAGCACCCACATCTGGGGGTAACCCCAATATTGTTATTATTGTGCCCTTAAATTATTATTGCTAGGTCAGCTAGGATTACATTGTGGCCCCACTAAGATTACATTGTGGCCCCATGGAATCCTATATATAGAAAGGAGGTTTTGTAATTTGTATCATCCAAGAATTGTTCATTTATGTAATGTATTAGAGGTTTCCCCCTCGAAGTGGCTTATTTCTAAGACATTGATATCTCTTTTATTCTATTTTTGGAGTTGGTTTCACAACAAATGTATAGGCATTCTTTCCAATTACAATACAAAGGTCAATCCAATCATTCTAAGAACGAAATTTCATACAAACTAGAGGAAGAGTTTCTAGAGAATTGGTCAATGAGACATGTCAAACTTTTAATAGAAAAAACAGACGACAACAAAAATTGAGGAATGAAAAAGTAATATTACTCTAAATTTTTGTCTAGAATTATTTATAAATATTACTTTTTTTATATTTAATTTTTAAACATCAATACAAAAATTAAATAGTTTACTGTCATGTTACATTTTCAGGAAGATTATGAAAATTGCAAAAGATGAACGAGCAATATTAGAAATATGCCAGTAGGAATGTCCAGAAAGGTGTATAAGGAGATGGTCGAAGAAATGGACAAAATTGCATCATAGAAGCAGCCATATCAACAACAAAGGGCTTCAAATGTAATATGTAATCATTGAATTTTTCGATCAATAAGTACAATAAATAAACAATTTGGAATTAAATATTAATTTTCAAGTATTTTCTTGCAGAAAAGAAAAGAAAATGGAACCCATTCAGCACATAAAACAGGACGACAAGGAAGAAAAGGGTGAGTAATTGTTACTTCCTTATAACAACTTAAGTAGTTTTCATTTTTGTATTTTTTATGCTATTTTACAAAAATCATCATTGAATGTCTTCAAACAGGTGTTAACATACAAAAAATAACCATAAGATGAATTGATTCAGATGGGGTTAAATATGGGTTGTGAGTATATGTTGGAATATTAAAAATTAATTGTGAAATTTGTAAGCATCTATCGATCTTGTTTTACTTAGTTCCATCTATAATTAATAGAACAATTTTTTTTTATATTAAATATATGATTTTTTATGGGGTATAAAACTTGCAGGAAACAAAGTATGGAACTACGCCAACAGATGAAATCTTAAAAGATGGCATGGTACATGGTTTTGAAAGAATATGTATAGTTTCTGAGTAAATTTTTGCTATGGTGCATCATTTCTTTTTTATTTAAATTGATGTATATTATTTTATATTTCAATTTTCATTATTCTCACCAATGTATATACACTCATTACAGTTTATTTTTATGTTTGTAGATGGAAGGTGAAGAAGAAGGAAACAATCAACACCTTGAACAAAGCATTTTTGAAAATAACCCAAGTCATGGAAGTAGCCCTAGCAGTGATAGCAATTCAAGCGAAGAATGATTATCACTATATTTGGATATCGAAGCAAGGCGTTCTATTTCTTCAAATATTTGTGTGTGAAATCAAACATTTTGTTTAATGTAATGGACATAGTGTCCCAATTGAAAGACAAAGAATTACCAATAACTGTCACATTTTATATGACAAATATTATCTTATATATATATATATATATATATATATATATATATATATATGTATGTATGTATGTATGTATGTATGTATGTATGTATGTATGTATGTATGTATGTATGTATGTATGTATGTTTTAATTTATTCTATTGTGTTCTCCATTTTCGCTATGAAATGTAACACCACTAATTAAACTTATCGATGATTTAATATTATAATGAAGAGATGTGAAATTTGATGATATTATATAACAAATTAATCCAAACATTACATTAAAATGCACTAATAAAAATTTAATTCATATGAATATTGTTATAAGATATATATGTGTTGAATTTTGATGAATAATGAATTTTAAAAAATCACAATAATTACGATATGATATAACAAATTAATCCAAACATCACATTCAAATGCATTAATAAAAATTTAATTAATATGAATATTGTTATAAAATGTGTCGAATTTTGATGAATAATGAATTTTAAAAAATCACAGTAATTTCACTATCACAGGTCGATGTTTCTAAAAAATACAACATGAACACAGGTGCGTTTGTATGCTGCAGCGCACCGGTGTGTTTCAATGACCTATGGACACCGCACAAATACCAAAACCAATTAAAAATCTCAGTGCGTTTATGCAATACTATGCACTAGTGCGTTTATGTGAGACTACGCATTAGTGTATTTGTACGATGTATGGGAACCACACAAATACCAATACCAATTATAAATTTCGGTGTGTTTGTCTAATATGGTGCACCGGTGCATTTCTAAAAATCTATGTACTGGTGCGTTGAGACGACCTATAGGCACTGCAGGAATCCCAAGACCAATTAGAATGACGCCATGCGTTCTATCACCAACACTGCACTCGATGCGGTTTTATACCTTGACGGCCCGATGCATGCACCTTCGACCGTCAATATTTTCAAGAAGTAGATCCAATATTTGGGACACATGATTTCTGTTGAAGGGATTTTTGTGGACCTTGAAAAGATAAAGAAAATATGGAATGGAAAGTCCTAAAGAATGTAGCAAAGATGTGTTTATTTATGGGTTTAGCTAGCTACTATCGACGATTCATTAATGAATTCTCTAAAATATCCTTTCCTATTAATTCTTTACAGTGGAAAGGATGAGTCTTTAAGTGGACTCAGGAATGCCAGAATAATTTAGAGCTATTAAGGAGTTGTTGAATACTGCCCCTATTTTGAAAGTAGCAAACTCAAATGAGGAATTTTAACTATGCATTAATGCATGCAAGGAAGGAGTAAGAGAAATTTTTATCGAAGAAGGGAAAGTCATAGAATATGAATCCAGGAAGCTAAAGGATCATGAAGAGAGGTATTATGCCTACGATTTAGAATTGACTATGATAGTGCATGTCTTGTGAATATGGAGGAATTATTTTCTAGGGAAAAGCCTTGTGCTGAGAACTGATCAAAGCAGTTTAGATAGCTACATTAAAAAATCTTATCTGAATGCTCGCCAAGCAAGATGAAATGAATTTCTAAGTGAGTTTGATTTTGATATTCAACACATTAAAGGTCAAGAGAATCGGGTGGCTGATGCTTTAAGCAAGAAACTTCATGGAATCTATGAGCTTTAGTTTAACCAAATTGAATTCAAATTTCAAGAACAAATTGTGGAAGCAGCAAAGAAATACCCTAAATATCAGTTCCTGTGGCAGCAAGCAAAATAAGGCAAAAAGGAAGGAAAAAAATCTGACTATGAGCTCAATGATAAGCAACTCTTAGGATATAGAAAAATACTATATATTCTTAATCAAAAGAATATGAAGGGACTAATTTTGGATGAATATCATAGGAATTCCTATGCATGACATCGAGGATATCAGAAAATGTTAACCGTAATTAGCAATGACTATTCCTGGCCTGGGATGAGAAAAGACATTGCAGAATATTTTACCAATTTCTTGGATTTCTAGCAAATCAAGGTTGAACACCAGCATCCCGCATGATTTCTTTAGCCTATTCCAGTACCAGAATGGAAATGGGAAGTCATTTACCCTGATTTCATCATTGGAATACCAAGAAATAAAAGACGCAATGACTCAATTATGGTGTTAGTTTATAGACTCGGCAACGTGGCTCACTTCATTCCCATCCAGAAAACTTACAAGACAATACAATTGTTGATATTTTCATGAAATAAATTTTTAGACTACATGGTATTCCCCGAATTGTCATCTCAGATCAAGATGTAAAATTTACATCATCATTTTGGAAGACACTATTCACTGGCTTGGGGATGCAAATATAATTTAGTACTACTTACCATCCTCAAACAGATGGGAAAATATAGAGGGTGAATCAAATTTTATAAGACATGTTGCACATGTATGTGATGAAAAAACCTACGAAATGGGAAGACTATCTACATTTGGTTGAGTTTACCTATAATAAAAAATATCAAAAATATCGTAACGTGGGCCTATTTGAAGCATTGTATGGAAGACAATGTCGAACTCCTATAAATTGGAGCAGTCCAGAAACCAAGATGATGCTTGGACCAAACATGCTAGAGGAAATGGAACATGAGGTCAAGAAGATTATGTAGAACTTGAAAGCAGCCCAAGACCAACAAAATGTTTATGCAGATCAGAAAATAACCTTCTGTGAGTTTGGGGTAGGGGATCATGTATATGTAAGAATTAAACCAAAAACGAGCACCTTGAGGTGGAATGCTTGTGCCAAATTTGGTCCTCGATATTGCTGACCATTCGAGATTCTAGAAAGGATAGGACGAGTGGCCTATGGACCAGCTCTACCAAGTCATATAATGGTACATAATGTATTTCATGTATCACTATTGAAGTGATACATACATGATCCTAAACATGTGATACATTGGCAAGGTATACATTTAAGTCAAGACCATATTATGTTTGTAACACAAATAGATTTCTTATTTGAATTGATTATGATAATTGTTGTTTGTAGGTAGAAATGGATGGTGAGTTCCTAGTAGAGCTGTAGCATATTCTATATTGGAGAGAAATAATTCTCCGGAGGTGATTCATCCCGCAAGTTAAAGTGCAATGGATGCACTTTGGCCCGGAGGAGGCTACTTGGGAAGACGAGCATAGTATTCAAGAAGCGTATCCGAAATTATTCTCGTTGATCAAATAACACCAAGGATGATGTTTGTCTTAGTGAGGGAAGATGTAACACCCTGTTTTAATTTATATAATGGCTAATGGTCTTTTTATGACACATTTGAAATATGTAACGAATAAGAGTATTCATCAACAAGACTTGAATATATTATTTTTTAAAGTTAATTAATAGTTTTTCTTGAGTAAAAAGAAAGTAACTGATTGGTAAATGATTCCAAGAACCTAGGGTAAAAAGGTAGAGATAGTTATGAAAATTACCTCCCTAAAAGGATAAAAAGGACATCCTGAAAAGGGGAACGGGTTCTGTGTAGAGAGAATGTTGGGGTTAAGCAACAATTTATTGTTATGATACATCAAGAGCTAGTGAGGAAGCCAGTGGAGCTCAAGAAATACCCAAGAGAAGAAAAGACTAGATTCAGATACTGAGGTTTATCTTCTTCTGTCTTAGTGAATTAACTAAGGCCCTAGTGAGGAGCACGGGGGGAGCAGAAGACGTTATTTCCTCACTAAAGCTTGGGAGGAATATCAGTAACTGGAAGAATCCTCTAAGATAGGTATTTAATTGTTATGGTTTTCAGATTTAAAATTACCAGCAAAAGGAAAATGTCTTACTGTTTTGTTATAAAATGATACAGGAATTGTCTACTACTATGTTGCAATATTAAATAAAATATCAAGAATATAATACATATTCTCTCTAAATCCAACCTTTAGGCAAAACCTGTACATATGTTTGGAAATCTAGTATTGTTTCAATAAAATGTAGTGGAAAACATTTTTTTTCTTATCAAAATTCAAGAGTTACATTTACAGCAAATATAGCACATTTCTAATAGAAAATATAAAAACTGTAGGGTTCCAAGCATAGTAAGAATCTGTGGATTCAAAGGCTAGTGGTTTAGCACCCATACCCATGGAACAGGTTCGGGGTCCATGTCCCCTAATCCCATGACAAGGGATACGAATCTCCACAGTAAACTGATCAGAAAGCTAAAAATATAAAAACAACAATGTGCAGTGAAATTCCATTTCAGAATTTAAATGATGAAAACATTACAGTAAAACCAAATATTAACAAATAGACTGGAATTATGTAACCTGGAAATATGAACAATAGACATTCTTCATTTATAAAAAAGAAATCATTTACATTTTCAATAGATCACAGAGATACTTGAAAAGGAACAACTTATTAATTATAATGAGCATATGTGTGAGGAACCAAGATTTGAAAAATTGAAATTATTGTACAAAGCATCAAGACTGTTATAACCATAAATTCCTTCAAAAATTTAAGAAAAACCAAAATAGAGTCTTGACATCTGACTAAATGTTCAACGGATAGACTTGAAATCAAAATAACCTTTCAAATCAAGACTTAAGGATGAATTCCATTTCAATTCCACTTATATACAAAGTAAATTAAAAATGAAATTTGAACAGTGTTACGTATAGAGGTCGAACCTCAAAATTACCTTAGGAGTGATAACCCTGAAATCAGAACTCACCGCTATGCTTGAATTTTCAGCACTAGAAAACCCCAATACCCTGCATTAGGTTAGAGGGGTGGCCGTGGTTATAAACCCTTACATTCCACAACTAAAAACATAACCAAAAACGGTAAATGGGAAGACTTACGTGGAAGGGCTTTACAGGAATTCAAAGACAGCTCGCATCCTGACCTTAACTGGACATGCAGATCTTGCAATACCCAGCTACGGGTGTTAAACCCTCAGTCACATGAATAGATGTTCAGAAATGCTACCAATATATAATCGGGAAACTTAAGAAACAAAACAGTGTTTGCAATATTACCTTCTTTGGTCAAGCTTACCATGGCGGCATAGTCTCCTCTCTCCGCAAAACCGAAGATAAAATGGTAGGCCTCATTGCATGGCAGATAATCATTGGCACGTTGAGTGAACCGGCAGGAGTTAGTAGACAATCGTAGATTTCTTTAGTTACAAATGCCATCCAAAGGAAAGCTGGTGTTAAAATGTTAAACTTTGGAAAGAAGGATGAATCACCTGTACACAAAGCCACAAGGCTCACAGGTGGTAGGGACCGAAGTCTCGGTTTCCTCCTGCATTATTAGTAGAATAGAAATAAAACAAACTGATAAAAAAACCCAACAGGCGGAGAGCAATGTTACCTCGGATAACTGGCAATTCGAATACAGCATGGTCATACTAGAAAGTAGTACTTGCACACAGAGAAACCATCTGACAACCTTCACAAGGGATAACTTGTATCACAGAGCCAAAACGAAAGGACAAGAGGCAGACCAAATGATCCAGAAGGTGAGGGATGAGGTGGTTAGTTACCCTAACCATCCCCACCCTTCATGTTCACTGTCGATCACTAAGGACAAATATCAATGGCAGGATGAGGTCCAAGGGATAGTGCGGGACAATGGGCAATCAAAGAAACTCACAGGTGGAAAGCCAACACGTTGAACGAGATGGGTTGGTGATTAAATTAATTAACACCCAAATGAAATTTTTGTGAGAAATCATAATTAATACTATATCAAATCATACACCAAGATCATTTTTCATAGATAAGACTTTGTCAAAGGTCGAAGCATAAATGAATACATTAATTCAAATTAGGAACCCAAAACGATTCAATCGAAGAGGAATGAAGGTATACGGAAGGATCAATAATGATCTCCATAATAATTCGGATATTTATGTTTCGAACTTCTATATATTGAAACCATAGACCCTGTTGGATATATATGTCAAGAGAAAGCTAAGCACATGATGAAACATATGCATACCTTAAAAATTACTACATTATATATATATATATATATATATATATATATATATATATATATATATATATATATATATATGTGTATGTATGTATGTATGTATGTATATGCACACCATAAGCAATGGATTTAGAACCTTGCAGTGTATTTTGAATATGCTTAAGTTATTTTTTATCTTACTATAAGCAATACAATTGTATATGACAATGGCATGATTCTTTTATGCCAAACATTTTTTTTTTCATTTTTTTTTTTAACTTATTAAAATATATTTATAATATCAATGCATATATTCAATATGTTTCCATAAAAAAATCATGCATTTTAGCTTATTCCAATTCATATATTCAACATTTCAGAATGAATTATTAATATATTATTCAAAACTTTTAATTAAATTTATTGAAAACTCTCTTCACAAGATATTATGGATGCATGTTTATATTGAAAATAAAACTACACTTATTTATATTTCTATTTTTCTACTTTATTTATTTAATTATATTTTTATTCATTACTTTTAAGATAATAATATGGTTTGTGTTATAGTGGTAGATGTAATGTAATGTAATGTAATGTAATGTAATGTAATATAATATAATATATATATATATATATATATGAGAGATTAATTTTGATGATTATAAAAATTTATGTTAGTAAACTTTTGATGAAAAGATAGAAATATTATAGAAAAATGTATTTTTTATGTTAATATATCTTAATAATTGTATTCCAATATGAGGGAGGTGTGAACTATAGTAATAAACAAAAGTGAATATACATATTTAGTTATTTTTAATTATAAAACATTAATAATGTCACTATCAACATGTTCATTTTACTTGTTTTTTATATAATAATCGAGTATGAAAGAGTTGTAGTAAAATTAGTTCATTGTCACTCTCTGTCATAAATAAAATATTTTGGTGTCAATGAAAAGTGGTAAAATATGTCAAAACTATGTGAAAAACAGTTGTAATTTAAGTTGTGAAAAACATTACATTAATTTGATTTTATAAAAATTATACTAACATTGCAAGTCAATGTTTAATGATTAAATGTGGAATTAATGTCAAATATATATAGAAAAATTGTTTACATATGAAATTTAATAACTTCGAATGATTATTTTAATACATTTTTCATTGGATACTCTATTATATTATTATATGATGTAAGTTATAACCAATCTTAATAACTTTAATAGTTATAAGATTTTCTAATATAAAAAAAAATTGTCTAAAAACATTAGTGACAACAATTAAAGGAATACATTAAAAAAAGTCATAATTCTTCTAACTTATTTACAAACTATTTTTTCCAACAAATTTAAATATATTTAGAATATCAATACAAATTTACATATAAGTTAAAATACTTATATTTTAAGTTGAATCAATCCTCATGTTCCCTAATTTGAAATAAGTTATTAATAGATTATTCAAATCAAAATAAGTTACTAATACATTATTCAAATTATTTAATTAATTTTATTCAAAATTCTCATAGCATGAAATACAATATGAATTACAATATTGTGATTGCAGGTTTATATTAAATATAATCACACTTATTTCCCTTTTCTATTTTGTTTATTTAATGACATTTTTATTTCAATTATTTTTAAGATAATAAAGTTTTATTTTATTAAATAATATGGCTTCTGTTATATGGCTTGTCTTACAGTGTTATGTAATATAATATATATATAAGTTAGTAAATTTTTGAAGAATATTTACAGATATTATACAAGAAAGATGTAAATGTATGTGTCATTTTAATAGTGACTTTTGTATCAGTAAGCACCTTTTAATATAAGGGATATGTATATTATAGTAATAAACAAAATTGAATGTATATATTTATTTATTTGGTTGCTTTTAAGTAAAAGGAATTATAAAATATTAATAATGATACTCTTAATGTGTTGTTTTCTATTATATGAGCAAGTTGCATAATATGTACATCAATCTGCTTGAAGGAAACTAGGTATGTTGGCCACCTCAATGAGTTAAAAGCTAACCAAAATTGGTATTATTTCTTTCATTTTGCAGCTGCTACATTTACTCGACTATGTCCATAGAAATTACATATAAAACAAAGATGGTAGATACTATAAAAATTCATTCAAAATAGAAAAAAGACATGATTCTAGTTAACTATCTGAAGAGTCTATTGGTGTTGGATCTTTGGCAGAGGCTCCCGGAATCTCTACTTGCTGAAATGTTCGGAGTTGCTGTTCTATGTTTCCAATACAAGCATTCTGTTGTTGCTGAATCTTAGACATCTCTCTCACTTCTTGCTTCATTGATTGAAGTTCTAATAACACCACGAGGTAAGATTTTACTTCTTTCTCCTGTAAGCTCATTATGGTTTTTGCCAAGACACGCTTAATATTCCAATAAGTTTGAACACTTTGCTGAAACAGAGAGAATTTTCCCCTAGTGCTACCGGGGTCTAATATGAATTCCATTCTTGACTGTTGTTCTCTGATATCTGTTTCTTCTTCTTCACTTACCCTTTCCCATTCATGAATTGTTTTTTTGATATCTTCTAGAGTATTTTCTTCATAAGTGCTGGTGAGATTTTCCATTGTCTGAGTATTAGTTTTGTGTCCTCTTTTACGAGGGGGACTGTCTCGGACAACGGGTTTACATAGACCTAAACTTGCTTTTGTCATTTTTTCTTAGACCAACGTCCGTGTGAGTGCAAAGGGAGAAGCAACTGATAGCTTAGAACTGAAAGAGAAGTGGAAAAAGTTCATTTAGAGACATTGTTTTGAGCAGCTGAGGTTTACCATCGGAAGGAACAGAGTATACATAGCGTTAGCAAAATGAATAACTTCTAACTGTGACCTACTATAAACTAAACAAGTCTTGTTGATAAACCCCTTGAAAGGGGACTAGACATAACTACCTGAGACAGAGGTGAAGTGATAAAATAGAGTCCAATTGTAACTCAACCCCAAGGATTTAGAAGGCCAACTACCAGTGGGACTATACTGAGGTTGATGGTGAGAGAAATCGACTTCAATCCCATAACAGTGAAAAATAAAATGAGCCCTTATGACAGAAGCGAAAAGGATATAGCAGAACAGAGGTCTTCTATAAACTCAGCCCAAAGACTTAATTGAGTAATTCATTTGACCCAGAGAGAAAAAACCATCAAGCCCCGGGGTTGAAATGTAGCTACAAATGAAATAACATGGATTACTATCATGAGCAGTGATATTTTTGAAACCATTAAACCCCATAATCATCCGACCTTTCAAAATATAAGACACTCTTTCAGGGCTTCTAAAACATGGGATAATTTCTAAATCTACTACCATTTTATTGACATGCAAACGCTTGCTAAGAAGAAAATTTCTCTGTTAACGCGAGCGCCATGTGTAACCACAATATTCATGTGTCAAACATCATAAATCTAAATATGACGGGGGTAAGAAGCCATTACATACCCTGAATATCTTTGATGATGATGATTTTGAACTCCCTGGAGATTTCCCACTCAGATATATATATATATATATATATATATATATATATATATATATTTTTATGTCCATGAAAAGTGACATAAATTAATATTAAAGTTAGACATGATAAAGTAATTAAGAAAAAGAAAAAGAAAATATGACATTTATGACATGATAGAGTAAATATTTTTTAATATATTTTATTATAAGATATAAAATAAACTAGTAGTCTATAGTGCTACTTTTTGAAGGCTTTTAGGGTAGGTTTAATTTCTCTAAATTCCTGCTTGTATTTATTGAAAATAGAAGTTTGATGGAAATCTTGCACAATCCAAGTGCCCTAGGGGTTTTTTAGAGTGCTGAATCCATATATACAATCAAAAATCCAGTTTAAATAACAGAAATTGAGATTTTACCTCATATTTTTTCACTGGATTCAGACACCTTAAACTCCAAAAAATCGCACTAAAGACAACTCCTACAATAATATAGTAAAATATCCAAATACATATATTTAAATATTATCCATCATTAAAAAAAATTCAATATCCCATAAAAAAGTAAGGAAAAGTGAAAAAATTAAATTTGCTTCCTAATAAAAGAAAAACTTGGTCTTCATTCAAATTCTGCCAGTGTCAATGATGTTCTTAGAGTGCAAATAAGAAATTGATACAAAGTACTCCTCCACTTTTTGTATACTTATGAGAATGTCATCGAGACAGAACCCGAATACTCCTTACGAGGAATTTTATGTCTCCTTGTCATCGAGACAGAACCCAATGCTCCATAGAGGAATTTTATGTCTTCCTGACCTGAAAAAACTTTGTAATGATCTAATAATTTTTTATCAAGATCAGCAAACGAAATATGGTGTCTAACTACTAATAAAATGTAAGAAGCCATATTAGACTGTCACCAAATTCACAATATTTGAGCTGTCGGATTATTATTTTTTTTTCAAAGGGATTATGTCAAACAAATTTGTCACCGAAATGCATCCAAAAATTTGTCACCGAAATGCATCCAAAAATTCTCCTGGGCTAAGAACTAGAACCAGTCGAGGTGACATAGTCATTCGAAGAACTGCACCACTAAGATAAGGCAGAATGACTCCAAGAATTTTTTGAGGAATTAAAATTAGACTTAAAGCCAAACTGACAAAGCGCGAAGGTGAAGAGCTCTGCGGGAGGAATATGTCATCCTCAAAACCCATGGAGCACAATACTAGACAATACATGATCCAACTGAAAACCCCTCGATACACGTATTGAAAGGGAGTTACGACTACCGCAAAAGAGAAAACTAGACCAACTCAGAATTGCAATGACCTTTGATATGCGGCGAGGGATTATGACAAGAAGGGAAAATGAGAAACAACAATGGAATCAGAGTGAAAAATTTAAGGATTTTATCAATCCAGTATGGGGTAGCCCTGTAGCAACCTTTAAAGAAGAGAAAAGTGGGAAAATAATACACCGAGCAAGCAACGTTAAAGAAGAGAAAAGTGGGAAAATTATACACCAACTAAGAAACGTTTCCTACACACCATATTTTATGACAATATTGAAAGAGAGGAAATGGGTGGGATCAATTTGACAGAAGCAGACAACCCACAATATACCATGGCAGAAGATTATCCTGTGTAAACGCAAACGCTCTATCAAACATGAACATGAGACAACGCAACCCAAAATTAAGCACTGTAAGCAAGAAAACTCCCCATTGTAGCATCAAGGATCCATAGTAGAGTAGACCATTAAAATAAATTTGACAATTTCCCTAGACCCCACATACTAAAATCGGACAATTGAAGTAGATACCTGGAAAGTCCAGGCCCTGAAGAGCTGATGAGGGAAGCATGACTACCAATTCGAAGAAAGACCCTGAGGTTGCCATATGTATAAACAAGATGAAAAGCATCGACTTCGAAACTCTTAAGACAAAAGGAATTTATAACCCCAATTCCCACTTTTAGATGACTATTAAGAAATTATTGTTATTGCACGCGGCATGTCCTGTCAAACATGACATGATAAAACGAATCCAGAGACCATACAACCTTACATACAGTCTCAACCGTGTGCATAATCCAACCCATTTATAACTAAACGAGGAGGATAAATAACATGAAGTCGAGAGACTGTTACTCTGCCAGTGAAGGACGAAGATAAGACAAGTGCCCAATGTGGCACACTCCTTCAAGGAAAAAAAAAATTCCTTCTGATCTGCGAGGAGCCATTAATGAGTTGAAAGCGTGCTTCCTCTGCTCCCATAGTGGAAGTTGCCAGAGCCATTAAGGCAACCCTACCAAAAACTGTATGAGCCGGAGACAATGCAATACGAAAAAATACCAAATGGTGATATCTGTTTCCCAGCACCCTCACATATTGAAGATTCCACCAAAAAATGAAATTACATTCTCATTGTGCAAAGATTTCACCTATCACATTGGGATAGACACTTGTCCATATAAAAATATATTTTATATTTCATTTGTGAACATTCAAATATATGTATTTAGATATTCTTGTATATTATTTTGTGATACAAGAATTATATATCATCTTCACACTTAGTTAGAATATATATATATAAATATAAAGTTGATATTTTCTTTTCTTAATTATCTTATTTATTTTTAACATTAATATTAAATAATTGTATTTTTCATCAACATCGAAATATTTTATTGGAGGACTAAGAGTAATAAAAGAGTACATTAAAAATGGTATTATTAATTTTTTATAATGCTTTTAATTAAAAATAATCAAATAAATAAATATGTATATTTACTTTTATTTATTATTATAAATAATATCTTCTATACAAGAAATCTGTAATTAGTTAAAAAAACACTATTAACATAACATATACATTCTTTTTATAATATTCTAACTGTTTTTCAAAAAAATTATATGAATATTTATTATATTAAGTAACACTCTAACACAAGCAAGCAAACATATTATTTTATAGAATAGAATTTTATTATCTTAAAAATAATCAATAAAAAGTCATTAAATAAACAAACTAGTAAATAGAATAAACAAACTAATAAATAGAAATAAGTGTAATTATATTTTCGATATAAACCTACATCAATAATATCCCATAATATCTTAATTCTTGCTACCAAAATTTTGAATAAATTTAATTAAACGATTTGAATAATGCATTTGATAAGTTATTTTAAAATAAGGACCATATGGATTAGTCTAAGTTAAAATGTATGACTTATATGTAAACATATATGTATTGATATTAAATATAAATGTATTGATGTTATGGATGTATTTTAATATGCTGGAAAAAATTGTTTGCAAATGAAGTTGAAGAATTATGACATGTTTTTTTTTATAGTATTATCTTAATTGTCATTAATAATTTTTTTTTTTTTTGGCATTTTTCTGGTATAAAAGTATATATATATAATCAAGTTTGATAGCAATTTGGTTTATGAGATTACTTTGTTGGTGGGACAAGGGACTTGTCTCCGCACCTTTTGGTTTATGGGGTAGTAGACCCACCACCTCTCACAACAAATTAGTGTATCATACCACTTTATTATGGGGCAGTCGACTCATCTCTGACCACAAATTAGTGTAACAGACCACTTTATTTGTGGGACAAGGGACTCACCTCCCCACCTTTTTGTTTGTGGGACACTCAACCCACCTCCATGCAATTTGATTGCTAAATTCTACTAAATAATACATACTCTACCCCCTCTTTTTTCTTAACCTGTGGCCCCTTAGAAGGAAACACATGCTCTTAACCATTAAGCTATCAAGTAAAGCATGTATTAAAACATTCAAAATAATTAAATCTTATATTTTAACACAATTTTCTAACAATGCATACATACATTCACATTAATTAGCATTTACACATTCAATTGTAATGTTATTATAAGTTTGATAAGATTAAACTCATGTAATATTTCTCACAACTTAAATTCCAATTATTTTTCACATTATTTTGATATATTTTACCACTTCTCATGGATATCAAAATATTTTATTTATGAATAAGAATGACAATGAACTGTTTTTACCACAATTCTTAAGCATGTTAAGAGTGACATTATTATATTTTATAATGATTATAATTAAAAATAAACAATTATGTATATTCAATTTTGTTTATTACTATAATTAATATTTCTTCATATTAAAATGCTCTTACTAATGTCTATTAAAATAACACATACACTTTTCTTATATAATATCTTTAGTTGTTCTTCAAAATTTTATTAACTTAAATCTTTATAACTATCGAAATTAATCTTATAACTATCAAAATTGTTGTATATATAAATATTTATTATATTACATAACATTATACCACAAGCCGTATTATTTAGTAGAATAAATCTTTATGATCTTAAAAGTAAGCATTAAAATTTCATTAAATAAACAAACTAGAAAAATAGAAATCAGTGTAATTATATTTTGAATCTAAATCGGCATCCATAATATCCTAATTCTTGGGAAGAGAATTTGGAATAAATTAAATTAAAAATTTTGAATAATTTATTAATAATTCATTTTAAAATGGTAAACATATGGATTGGAATATGCTAAAATGTATGATTTTTTTTATGGAAATGCATTTAACTTCTACATTTATATTATAAATATATTTTAGTAGGTTGGAAAACAAAAGGAAAAATAAGTTAAAAATATAATTTGCAAATGAGCTAAAAACAATTATGTCATATTTTTATTTTTTAATAATTATTAATTCAGTTGTTGTTATCAATATTAGAAAAACTTATTAATATTAAACTTATTAATATTGAATACAACATACATAATATCATGGAAAATTTTATAGGAAGATTTTTTCATAATTTTTCAAAAAAATAAGATTTGTCAATTTCCATTTTTTTTAGCTTAAATTTTACAATATACAATTATTTTAACTTAAAAATTGCAAACATTATATTGAGACATTATTTTAATTTAAAATTTTCAAATATTATATTAGGTCTATCTATCAAATCATTATTAATTTGAATAATTTTACAAATATATCAATAAACATTTTATATTTTGCATATTAGAAATTAGAATAGCCAATATTTTTAAACTTCAAGATAATTCTCCATCCTTAAAATTTTCCATCCATAATATAATAGAGTATCAATAAAAACATATATTAAAAAGAATAATTAAAAAATAAATAAATCCTGTATAAACATAATTTGATATTAATGAATACATACACATAAAATTAATTAACATTAATCATTAAACATATTGTAGTTTATTATAACTTCAATAACATCCCAACTTAAATTACAAATATTTGATTGTTGATATTAATAGATTTACCACGAATAAAATTGGTTAATTTTTAAATCTCATTCTATTTTTAATTTTGTTGAGGATATTGATAATTCATAATTCATATACTAATGTATACTAGTATACATTAAAATAATGGTGGTAAAAAATTGGAAGTATCCTATTTTATATATGTGTATGGTCACTCATTATTATGCTAACAGAAATCAAGCCGCTTAAAATAACTCATAAGTGATCCCAAAAAAAAAACTTGCTTTCCCTCTTACCTCCTAATCCTAAGCCATTACACGGTTTCAAACAAAAGGCTCTTAAGTGACTAGAAATAAAAACTTGTATAATATATGTGATACATCAGATCATGATTTTAAATTTATATTTTCTAATATATTCTTAATTATTTACATGGTAGGCGAAGGACAAGGGTGAGGCAGGATGTAGGCATCCCACAAGGCCCGGCCATGCCATGTGTCATCCTTTTGACTCACCTAAGACATGCAATGTGTGGTATTAATGGAAACAATGGGGTTATGTACTATGGTTTTTCCATTATCGCGGTACTAAATTTGTATATTGATGGAAATTTCTTTCAAAACAATGCTACTAAATTTGTATGTTGATTAACATTGCTTTCAAAACAATGATGTAAAAAGTAATAAAATGATGTTGTCTTGGTTGGTTCAAGTCGTCATGAATGTTTATTGTTACCAATAAAATCTTTATGAGTTTTGATTTGAGGTTTATGTATATGATTGACAATGAATTTATCTTATTTGTTTGAGATTTCAATTGAATAGTTCAAAAAATTTGTATTTTAAATGGTTTTTTGATAAAGTCAAATAAGATGTTTTTTCGATCACAAAAATTGTAGGAGTCATTATAAAAGGGAGTGGAAATTAAGTGGTGGAGGAAGAGGAGGTATTGAAAGTGGACATTCTATACACAAGGAATTTAAGATATCAATTATTATGGAATAATGGAGTTGAGGAGGCATTGGAAGAAGTAATGGACATTTTATACAAGAAGAACTTGAGATACAAATTACTTTGGAATATTGGAGTTGTATTGGTGTACCAATACCTTGATATTTCATGTCTTTATTTGAGTTTTGATTTGTGGTTTCTATATATGATCGACAATACATTATCCCCCTTGTTTGAGATTTCAATTGAATTTTTCAGAAAATTCATATTTTAAATGGCTCCTTGATAAAGTCAAAGAAGATGCCCTCTAGATCACAAAAATCATAGGAGTCTTGATAAAAGGGAGTGGAAATTAAGTAGTGGAGGATGAGGAGGAATTGGAAGAGGTAGTGGACATTCTATACATGAAGAACTTGAGATATAAATTACTTTGAAATACTAGAGTTGAGGAGGCATTGGAAGAGGTAGTGGACATTCTATACAAGAAGAAATTGATATACAAATTACTTTGGAATATTGGAGTTGTATTGATATACCAATACCTTGATATTTCATGTCCTTATCTGATTTTTGATTTGTGGTTTCTATATATGATCAACAATACATTATGCCCCTTGTTTGAGATTTCAATTGAATTGTTCAGAAAATTTGTATTTTAAATGGCTCCTTGATAAAGTCAAAGAAGACGCCCTCTAGATCACAAAAATCATAGGAGTCTCTATAAAAAGGAGTGGAAATTAAGTAGTGGAGGATGAGGAGGAATTAGAAGAGGCAATGGACATTCTATATGCGAAGAACTTGAGATAAAAATTACTTTGGAATATTGGAGTTGAGGAGGCATTGGAAGAGGTAATGGACATTCTATACAAGAAGAAATTGAGATACAAATTACTTTGGAATATTGGAATTGTATTGATATACCAATACACTCATATTTCATGTCCTTATTGGATAAGAGGAACACTGAAGGCATGTTCATGTTTGTCTAGGTAGAAAAGAAGGATACCTTCTATTGAGTCTCTTTAAATGGATGGTTAAAAAGTAGGGAGTCGTCCTCTGCTGAGAGACACATATGGGCACCAAGGAGAACGCCATCAACATTCTAGAAGATATACTAACAATTGCAACTCCCAATTAGGTTTTGTTTTGTGTTTGTGCTAGTGACTATGTTTTGTGCTTCTTAGATTAAGTTAGTTGGAAAAAAATATTGGTTTAAATAAGTGGCAAGCTTTTTTGCATGAACTTAGAAGTTTGTGTATATGTTACTGGTCGCTATGTTAATTTTTGAAATGTATGTTTCCTCATGGGCTCTATTTATAGATTATAGGTTTTAAGCTAGGAATTTCTAACTTTCCTTTTAAAATAATAAACAATGATGTTATCCACTAAAATTTTATTATAATTTGATATAGGCATCAATCTATAAATTTGAAGTGGGCTAAAGAGATGAAGATAATTCCATATATGCATCAAATTCATCTATTACTTAAACTATATATGCCGCATGCTACACTTCACATGCTAAGAATAAAAATAAATGAAAATTAAATAAATTAAAACTTTACTTCAATTATTGTTAATAAGAATTATAAAATAGATTAATATATGATTGAAACATGTAACAAAATTCTTAACTATAAATATTTATCCCAATTTTAATCACTTGTATAATTTTAAAATAAACTTTATTATAATCCCTATAAATAAATAAATACATATCATTAATAAATTATTAATTTATATAAAAACACAATTAAATTTCAACATATATATAAAATTCAACTGCTATCCATTTCCATTCCCATTTCGATCACCATCACTGTCACTGTCACCATCACCTCTGTCAAATTGCTCCACGATTCTGAGGTCGGGATTGCATCCGTTCCTTCTATATAAAATACTGTGAATGATGGCTCTACACAGTTGATCTCGATACAAATGAGAATTATTAGAGTCCGACTCAGCGACTTATTAGATGCATTGAAATTTATTTATTTTGGAAATAAGTTAGGAGTTGTCTATCGACCCCGTAAAATAGTCTAGACGGCAGAAAATTGCCTCGAAAAATCATGTGTTTGGAGTGTTTAGAATCCATTTTTGATGTTGGAAATGGATTCAGCACTATCAAAATTTTTTAGGGTAATCAAAATATTAAAATTTAACAACTGTAAACAAGATTCTGAGCAAATCTTTGCCGAATTTTCTAAAAATCATTTTCAGATTCTAAGTGAAAACGCAGCCTTTTTAAAGTACACGAATAAGTTATGTGAAGTGAAGAATACGAGTGTTTTCCTGTTTGTCCTTCTGTCAATGTACTTGTGGGCGATAATGATGTCCACTCCGCCACAAATTTCCATAATTTAATGCGTACCTCTAATTCCCACTTATGTTTTAACTTTACATTCGTCGTCTTCATCATTACCCACACTCTGGATAAACCATTTCCTTTTGTATGGTTCTCTTTATAATTCCAGTCAGGTATTCCATTTTTTTAAATCCGTGAACGGTCAAGAATGAAAACCTGCGGTGCAGATAAGTTCCCAGCTGCCATGGCCAGAGCAGCCTTTTTGTTAGCGCTGATGGCCTCAAATGGTATGTAGATTTGATTCTATGGCCCTTTGCAATTAAATTCTTCATCCAAAGAGAATGTTTATACTTTGGCATTTGAATTTTATGGAGGTGTTTGTTTGTTAGTGTGATATATTAGCAGAATTTGGGATGGGGTTTTATTCCATTATTTACCAGAAAGAAAGCAGAAAGGGGTCATTTCATGCTGTCCACATGATGAAGAAGACTGCTATAAAATCTGCATAAATAAATAATGGTAAAGTGCCACTATAACACAAAGGGGTTTTTAAGACAATATTTAAGAAGTTTTTTTGGGTAAATTGTCTTATTCGAGACAAAAGAAAACTTGTGTATTGTCTTAAATATTGTTTCAAATTAAATTGCCTTAAAATTAAATTGTCTTAAAATATTGTCTTTATAAAGACAATATATAATACAAGCATTTTTATCTTTTTAGACAATTTCATTTTTGTTTCTCCAAAGACAATAGTTGGAATTAAGGACATATTGTCTTTTATGGAGACAATGTCTTTAATCCTATCTATTGTCTCTCTAGAGACAATATAAAATAATGAATCCAGAAAAATATCTCACCATTAAAATAAATCAATATAAAATATTTAATTAAAAAAACTACAACATTATTGAATAATTCATGTTAGGGTACAGTGAAATCGAACCACCAACCTCTTGCATGGTAGGTGCGCTTCCATTGAGCTAACATCCTTTAAAGAATTATGTGAAGAGTTATGACAATCTTTGAAATGTATAATAGGCATTGATTTTTAAAAAATGCTTGACACATAATGGCATAATCCTTGTAAAATATATAATCATGCAAGCCCCTATTTTTAACTTAATAAAAAAATAACTCAATTGCGTTAGCTCACTGTGACACCCTTGTAGCTTGACTTTCACAAAAAGCTAATAATAAGTAGTAACCTACAAACAAATTAATCTAGTCATATGAAGAAAATTAACTAGAATTAGCACAAGCAATACAACCACCACCCAAAAAGCTACACTGGCATGCTAGTAGGCACTGATGACACATGATGTACAAAACGGGCCATGACTGCATCATCAACTCATTCAAGACAAATTGGGCACTCTCCTCTTTCACTGTTATTAATTTCTTTGACCACTTCTTCAATGTAAGCTTTTGAAGGTACAGAACTAGAATCTCCATAAACACACATTTCGCTTCCTAGAAGAAAACTCCTTTCCCACTTATATAAATCATATGACAGTGGTTGATAAAGTAGCAATTAGAAAATTTTACATGCCATCTTATTTGAATTAGAACATTGTTGTGAATCACCTCAGATGTTGATAATTTAGCAATTAGAACAAAATATAACATATAAGTGCTCATAAGACAATTAAAAAAACTCTTGATATTTAGTCATCAAAATAATGTTTTTCAATAAAAATTATTTTATGAAGGACATTATAATTACCTCATGACAAGAAAATGATGTTCACAATTGGCACGACCTCAAAACAAATTCCATAATAGATGTATAATTGTGAAGAACTTTGCCTTGTTCAACAAACCAATCATACTAGACCTATAAATAGAAATAAACACCAGATATTTTTAAGTCAAACCAAAATCACAACAAAAAAATCAATCAAAACTATTACTATATTTCCTTTCCATGGATCCGAGAATTGCTTGCCTTGGATCTTCTATACAAAGTTGTATAAAATTTGTTCTTAGCTTTAGTAAATTCACACTTAATCACATGTACCTTACTAGGAGGAAGAACAAGAATGGGTTTGAATATTCATGAAAAGATATTAGAAATCACTCTAAGGGATTAGACATCAAAGGCCAGATGAAAGCCCAATTCTACATTCATACCTCCCTCTTTGTAGTATTTTCGATGTCCTTCCCAGCGTCAAGGACCTCAAGTTAGCTTGAACTAATTTCAAGCCACATTCGTCACCTTCCTCAAAGGGTTTTTGAATTATTTTATACCATCTGGACACCACAAGATATAGTACTAAAATTATGACCTCCTATTATAATCTATAAAATTGATGCTGTGAGATGAAATCAAAATTTTGCAACAGTAAAAGAAAAACCAGGTATGTTTCAATTTTTCTGAACAATTCAACTCCTTAATGCATTTTCGAAATGTTTCATTTGCATTCCTTACCATAGATTTACGAAATCGTGGTTACAGAAGTAACATACTAAACAAGATGGTAATAATGAATTAACATTTTGTACCAAGCTTTTGTAATAGTTCGGTTCTAGGTGGAAATATTAATTTGATTATGGGTAAAAAACACTTTAATAAATATTTGTATTAAAGCACAAGGTATGACAAAACATGGTGCTAAAGTATATCAAAAATAAAATATGATTGGAATATCCAAAACATACAGCAGTTTCAACATCTATTCTGAGACCTGTCGTTATTTGGATCAAATGTTGTGCAAGCGCATCATACAATTTGAACATCTATTCTCACACAATAAAAACTCATTTTGGATATAATCAACAGGAGCTGGACACCATCTCTATATTCAAAGACATGGGAGAATGTGTGGGCATTATTTCTGGAATTTTGTGTGATAAATTTACTCCATGGATTGTTTTACTGGTCATATTTCTGCAAAATGTGATCAAATACATGCTTATATGGTTGTTCCTTACACACAGATTGCCCACACCTACCATCTGGGAAATTTTTTAGTCATGTTATTTGCAGTAAACAGTCAAACATATTATAATACAACATATATTGGGACTTCTATCAACAATTTCCCTGCCAACAAAGGAATTGTGTTGGGATTGATGAAGGGCTGCTTGGATGGATATAATTCCCATGGATATAAATCAGGGTCATCATGTCATGGCCTTCTTATAATTCCCGAATTTGATGTTTGTGAAGATAAACTATGATGTACCGGACCAACCTCATGCCCACTGGCAACATTTTCCAATTTCCCTTCCATTAATTCTCAACTTTGATACCAATAATATATTATGCCTTGCTTATGATACGACCATGAAATCGTTACAACATGTAATTCCCTGCATAATTTATAATAAAAACCAAACAAAAATTTAAATGTGCAAAATACCATTGAAGTTAAACACATTATTGGACATAACAAACAACATTAAACCACAATATGAAAAATACTTGTGAAATATCTGAGTGGTTGAACTTCTTTAATAGCAGTAACAAACTTCTCTGACCTGGCACCCAAATTCCTATTTGATTGAGACTACATCTAGGGAGTGTCTTTCATCACTTCCTCATGTTCTAAGGGTGCCCTTGGAACAACTACCAACTCTCAAGACAAAGTTTTCTTCTCGAGAGAGACAATTCCAAACTGGCACATTTCCCTTCAAATTTTGTGTCATTTTCAATGCACATTTTAAACAGCAGCTTCACACAGTTGGCACTAAGATCTTGAATAAATTTATTCTTTGTAAATCAATCAAACTCAATCTCACCCACTGTAGTCTCAAGCTATGACCTTTCTGTAGTTTTTCTCAGCAACTGTTGAGCTAGTTTATCTAATTCATTAGACATGATATCATAAAAGAAGATAGAATATGCACTTAGTAAATCTCCTTCATTGTCCTTGTTCTAAACATGTAAAGAATGAGACATCTTTTCATTTTATGCATCAATCCCATCTTGTAGTCCAATCAAATTTCAGGGTCTATGGAGAGTCTCATAAAGTACTCTAACATGTGATTCAATTTCTTTTTGGATGAGTTCCAATTTCGAAGGGAGTTCTTCAAATAGTTTTTGTATCTCTGTGTTTTCACAACAACACAATTCAATTTTTGTCTCCAAGCTGCTCAAGTTGTTAAATTTTTATATGGTAGCATTGACAAGAGTAACAAGGAAGAAATTAATAGTTAGGAAATCTGATTCAGAATGGAAATCAGAAGAAAATTGTTGGATGGATTACTCTAAAATTTTTGCAACATGAAGCAATGTGACAACACCAGAACTTCTCTCTTCCATTAACAAAGATCTATGCTCAACAAATTCCCTCTGTAATGTCTCTAGCTATTACTCAAGTGATATTTAATTCTCAAAAGCATGTTGATGCAGATTGTGTAGTTGACAATGCAGTTCGTCAATAGAAAAGTATCTTTCAATACATGTTCCATGACTTGATAATTCTTCTCTGTTAATGTAGTTAAATTCAATATTTGCAGAGTGGCTATTTTTGCTTTTATTTCTAAATAATATCAATATCACCCTCTATCTTCCTTAGAGTGACTGTTATATCTCTTTATGTTTCTCTTCTTCCATAAGTTGCTTCTTAATAATATCATAATAACTTCGATGAAATCTCAGAGTAAGTTTAGAAACTCCTCACTTATTCCATTTTTAGCACACCTTGCAATCATGGCCATCCATGAAACTACATATTCTTTTTCCATGGAAAGTATGATCTATTCTCTTATCCTTTGCATAAATAGTAACACAAGCATTTCGAGTAGAGAGAATTGACTCAAACCCATCACTAATGATGTCAACATGAACCTATTTTCCTACCCCGCCCATCACAACCAAAAATATCAACCATGCAAGCAGAGTGGTCTAATTAAGACATAACACTGTATTTTTGGATCATGCAATCAAACCATTTTCAGCCCTTGTCCACCGAGCTTGCATGATTGCATAAAGTTTAAACATAAAGAAAGGCTATATGCTCTAACTTCACATTTGTCTGTTGCATTTAATGAAAATTTATCAAGACCTCAAAACCAAGTCCTCTCTAGGCATATACACAAACAATCTAACTCCAGGAAACCATATCTCTTACAAACATTTTTTCATATAGCTCGTGTGTAGCATCTAGAGTTCCACACTATATGTACATGATTACCATAGAATTTCCAATAGAAACATCAGACTCAAAACCATTATTGAATTTTAAACTTTTTTATACCTGATCTATTTCATTTTACTTCAAAAATTTATTAAAATTACATAAAATACTATGCTCGTGTAGTGTACTCAAATAAAAATATCCAAGATCCAAATTTATTAAATTGGTCAACAATTTCCTTGCCAACAGAGGAATTGTTTTGGGATTGATGAAGGGTTTCTTGGTTTAAGCAGTGCCATACTTTCAAGATTCTCGCATGTCATTCCATCGGCCCAACATAGGGATGGTTCTTTGTTTCTTTTGGTGGTAGTTTGGCTTCCTTCTAGCATTACATTTCTTCTTATGGCATTTGTTCACAAGTATTCCTTTGATGCAAGGGTTGATCAGAGAAAATTATATACTGCACTAACATGTTCCAAGGAAGACAAGGAGAATTTGTGTAATGAAGACATTGTTGAACAAAAAGGTTGTGACAATAATTCAAATAAATCGACTACAATGAAGCTCCTTTCAACTTCAACACCAGCTATTGCATTATCAATATTTTTGCTAAGGTGTGCCTTTTGGAAATGGGATGACTTGGTGGTCAATTGAATGGAATGCATTGCACAATTTTTTTTTTCTTGTATCACCATTGTGGATTTCTTGGAAATTAACAGCGATAAATATATTATTTAGGTATTCAGTAGTTGAGGCGCTTATCATCAATGGGTCTCGGAGAGAATGCAAAGGCGAAAGTCACATATGCTAGTCTCGACAGCCTGTTGATCTAAATGATGTGTATTCTTCAAATGATGACAAAGATGCCAGCACGAGGTACTGACAAATATTTGCAACATTCCCACCATATGCTTTAGTCACTAGCTTAACTCAAAGACCCATGATGCTAATATTAAAAATTCAAGAGTTGTAAATAGATTAAGGAATCTGAAAAATAAAGGAAAACCCCGAGGATAGGAAAATAACTACTTAAATTAAAATGAATCCTGGCTACTCCATTAAGAAAATTGTGTCAAATTAGGCCACAATATGCACAAAAAACATGAATGTATTTTTCTAGTTTCAAAATTTACATATTAGATTATGAAAAACCATTAACCTGCTTACAATCCTTGGCCACTACAAGTAGAAGTGGTAGAATAAGACATGTTAGGGTCCTATAAATATAGGATTCATAATTTTGAATTGAATTTTGATAGTCTTGCAAAATATGTATATACCTTGCATTCTACAAGTTTTTTTCCCATATTTTTAAAAAATAAAAAAATAAAAGAAAAAGAAAAATAATAAAAAAATCAAAAAGAGGGTCAAAAAGTCCTAAAAGAAGATCAAAGGACTTAGAAAATATATAACCCAAAAGAAAAAAGATGAAAATAAGACCTGAAAGTGAGAAAGTCTAGATGCCAGTACCTTTACTTTTTTACAAAATAAATGATTATGGCAGTGTTAATAAATGCCATAATCCGTGATAAGTTAAACTATTTAATATTAACTTTTCATGTTTTCAGTTTCATGTTTTAGATAGTCAATAAAGATTTGTCAGATAGTTTAATCCTGTTAAATCAGTAGATAGGTAGAGAATAAAGAGGAGCTCAACAGTTTAATATGAGCCCTCGGATGAAATAAGGTAGATTTAGATAGTTTATGATTTAAAGAATAAATGTTTCAAGGTTGCAAGCCTAAATGCACCTACCAAATAAAGAAAAAATGTTAGAATAAAGATGGGTAGGTAGAAAGAAGTGGAAAAAGCATGTAATAAATGATTATCAAGAAAAATCACTAATTTCCCATCCCCCATAAGTATTTAGTATTCTAAGCTATCATTCAAATAGGCTCAGAGCATTTCTCTAACTTTTGTTGAGACCGGACCCAAGATTCGATGACTGGCTAGTCGAAAATATAGAGTTCTTATGTTAAATCCCCATTTATCATCATTCATCCTCCATTCATACATTTTAACCTCTTTTCATAAGTAAAGACTCATTCTTACTTAATGAAGGATATAAACCCATCTAATTAACTTCCTTCATTGAGAAACATACAAAAACCCTCAAAAATACTTTATACTAAGTATTGGTGAAATGATAAAAAGACAAGCTTTGCTTTACTTTTACACTTTACTTAGTCATTTTATGTATTTTTGCATGTATTCTATTCCACTCCCCTTTTCATATTCACTTTTAACTTAGTTTATTGAATCCCTAAAAAAAAAAATGTCTTATCCTACTTATTAATTCCCTATGTTTAAATATCCCCAAAAACCCACTATTACTATGTTATAGATCAAAGTTTATTACCCATGTGCTAAATAAAATCCCCAATAAAAACCTGTTTGTTCTAAAACTATTGCTAAACAAATATCCTACCCCCTATGGTTATTAAATCATTCAAAAGGTTTAAAACTATATAATAAATTACAAACTGCGCCAAATATTTGGGCATATGGCATATGTTCTAAACAAAACATATCATCTCGTTCATCGATGTATATCCTAAATTTTCATAACTAGCCTAATATTTATAAATCAAAAAAAGATAAATCTTAAAGAGAGAGCCCTCTCTAAACCCTAGGAAGGCTAGATCCTAGAGTTTGAAGTAGGTTTGTGGTTACCCCTAGAGTTCTTTGACTTAAATCCAAAATCCCACAACTTAAGAATTTACTAGAGTGATAACATACTAGCGACCATACTGGGAAACTTAACCAAACCTCAGTCATAAAATTATCTTGAAAGAAAATTATTTTATTTATCTTTTTATTTCAAGATTATTTTTATAGGTTGTGGGTATTGAAAAATAGTAATTCTAGCTTCTAGGGAAACGTACTATACCAGGTCTAACCCAGATCCTAAACCTGTTGTCATAGCAGATAACCCAGACTAAATTGGAAAAAAAATAAAAAACAAACAGAAAACTTAGAAGTTGAATTATCATTAATAACAGTCAATTCATTACCTCAAGAATTAGTTAGTCTACAAGATATTGATTTTGATCTGAAATTTGAGCATTCCTTATTTAAAAGCAAATCTGAAAATGATTTGAAAACTACTGTTGTAGACCCTACTTTTGTTTCATTCTTGAATACAAAATAGAAAATTATTACAGCAAGATCTAAATCAAAGAAAGTTGAATATCAGACTAAAGTTGAAGAAATTAATGTTACAATTCTTGAGGATATTAATGAGGCTATTGAATTAGCTAAATTTTTTACTTATACAAAAAAACCTCCAGTTTCTCAGTTACACACTACAATAATACCAGTTGCATATTCATCTCTGTATGTTGTTACATCATATATAAATACCACTCCCAACTCATCCATAGACTCATTTATCCCTCGACTGCCTTTGCAACCTAGAATATTTTTCCACCATCCACTCAATCCACTAGTTTACCTTCTGATTTTGCAAAATCATCATTCTCATTTCCTAGTACTTCCACTCATATCCCAATGTCATTTCCCAACACTTCTAGTACAATTTTTAGTTCATCAGCTATCATTTCCAGCACATCTCCAAGTTCTTTTACTAGATCTTCTAGTCAAACTAAGCATTTAGCCATGGCTGCTAGATATGCTCTGCTTGTGTTACCTCAACAGTTTCATTGAATGCCTCAATATTATCAAAACAAAATACCATTGTTTGATGGTACTACACAATATAATACTCAACAACACATAACTAAAATCATAGACTTCTTTGAAACTTACGAAATAGATCACTCAAATGCTCAAATGAGATTGTTTTCTCAAACTTTCATTGGAGAAATAAAGAAATGGTTTAAAGATCTAGCTGCTAGTAGCATAACTAATTTAGTTCTATTTCATAGGAAATTTTTGAATAAATGGGAAAAGTAAAAGAACCCTCTTCAAATATTATCTGAATTTGATGCATTAAAAATATCTCCAAACAAGTCAGTTCAAGATTACTACACTAGGTATAATAGTGTCTATAATTATATTCCTGCAACTCTTAAACCTACTCCTTATTCTGTTCTGCTCAAATTCTCTGATGGATTTGATGCATATATGGCTTATCAATTAAGGGAAAGAGATGCAGACACCTTAGAAAAAATGCAATTATATGTTGTTAGTGTAGAAATAAACATATTAGCTAAAAAAACTAGACTCGGAAATGAAAGAAGGGTGACTATCAAAGAAGAAAATTCAAATTCAGATGCAAAAGTAGATAGCTTAGCAAAAACCTTAGAAATAATGATGGATAGACTACATAATATAGAAAAAAGACCCCATTGGGATAATCAACAACAGATCAAAAGTCCCAACTTTAGAAAAAACATAAATCAGGGAAAAGCAAAAGAAACTGGCTTAGACCAAACAATTAGGTCCCCATTCTAGGAGAACTATCCTGAAAGTTCTCAAAATAATGATGAAGATGAGGATGCCATCAATCATCTAATGGGAATAGATGAAAAAAACACCATTTTCCTCACTCAAGAAGATCGGTAACTATTTGAGCTTCAACAACTCAAATTAGATTCCAGTGAATCCTTTCACTATAAATAGGGTTATGAATTTGCCATAAATGAAATACATAGTCAGTATAACCATAGACACAAGAAAAAAAATGAGTATTCTACCAAAAACAATTCCCAAAATCAAAATAAGAAAAATGTAGAAGCACCAAAAACAAAAGTTTTGCAAATTCTCCCAAGGGAAAATAAGCAAAGTTCCCATTCTTCTGAACCCATTTATAGTCCTAAAAGATCATCAAGTCCAAAAATTGTTGATATTACTAATGAAGTAGCTCGAGCCTCAAAAGACACACATAAATCTACTGTAGCAAAAGCCTCTTACTCTATTAAATCAACAAATTTAGATCCAAAACACCTTCTGCTGATCCTAAACTAGTAGATTTGAAAATTGATAATTCAAAAACACCTACTGATACTTCTAAGTCTGATAAAACTTCTACTGCTACACAAACAGTCCCTGAAAAGAAGGTTAAAAGCAATAAAACTCAGGAAATGCAGATAGAGAATGTCAAAACAATTGAAGATAGAAATACAACCATAGAAACTCAAGAAAAAGCAAGTCAAATTACAGTTACTAAAGATGAATTAGTTCAAATTAGTAAATCTCAACCCTCATTTAATATTTAGAATGAAATTGCTAAGTTAAAAATTCCCATTCCTTTAACATAATTGGTAAAAAATGAATTATATAAATCAACCACAACTGAAACACGGAATATGAATGATGGTGAAAATGCATTTAATTTGAATTATGATCAACAAGAGTTGATCTTTTTCCCTGATGTGAATGGAAAGCATGCAGATGGATCAACCCCTCCTTTTTATATCAGTCTTACCATTCATGATCAAATTCTCCATAACGCTATGCTAGATTCAGGAGCTTCCCATAATTTAATGCCTAATGCTATGATGGAAACTCTTAATCTAGAAATAACCAGGCCTTACAAAGATTTGTTTTCATTTGACTCTAGCAAAGTTAAGTGCTTAGGATTAATCAAAGACTTAGATGTGACATTAGTTCAGTACCTTTGTAAGAGTATATTAATGGACATTGTGTTAGCTAATATCCTACCTAACTATGATATGCTACTTTCTCACTCATGGGGAGAAAAGTTGCATGGATCTCTACAAGTAGACATGAGTTATGCTACTATATCAGTGTTTGGTCAACCTAAAAAGCTATATAGGGAAACATTGATGAAGTTCATGGTCAGTAGTGCTGAAATATCTATAAATTATCCTATTTATTCTACACCAACTGATCTGGACCCTTTTATCTTATGTAACTCTGAGAATAATGAAATCCAAACTGAACTAATTGATAAAAATCCAAAACCAAACAATGACAACATCTTTTATGAATCCCTTTGGCACTTATAATTTTATGGCTTAGTTAAAAAATTAGGAGCAGGAGCAAGAGTATGGATTAAAAACATGGAGACTAATCACTCAGAAGGACATGCCTTCAGACTCAACTTCAAATGCACCAACAATATGGTTGAATATGAGGCACTCATTCTAGGCCTCCATATCATTAGAAACTTAGGAGGAAAAAGAATACTGATCATGGGAGGTTCAGAATTAATCATAAAACAAATAAATTCAGTATATTCTATTTATAGCCCAAGATTAGCGAGATATAGAAACACAATGACAGATTTAACTGATGATTTATTGGAATGAAAATTTGCTACTATACCTAGAAAACAAAATGCTCAAGTACATTTCCTAGCAAATTTTTCTAGTACATGCAATTTACCATTCCAACCAACACACAGGTACACTACTAAGGTTAAATATAGATCAATTATTCCAGATAACCTCAAGTATTGGCATATTTTCTCTAAGGATGAACAGATTTACCATTTCTTAAACAATGAAGAAGAATTTCAAAACTATAAAATAGATACAAACTGTAATATAGATTCATATTTGGATTCTGAAATAGATAACATAGATGTACATAAATTTAATAAACCTACTGTATTTAGTCAATCTTAGATAGATAGCTTAGAGAAGATAGATATTGAAGAAATCATTGAAGAAGAAATTGACATGTTAGATCTCAGAGATAATTTTTTTCCTAAAGGTTTAACCCCTTTGGAAGATATCTTTAACTCCAATGATGTGCCTAAAAAGCCAAAAATGGAGCCAGTTAGGTCTGATATTGAGGAATTTAATATTGGGATAGAATTAAAACTAAATATGATAAAACTGTCTAAATATTTACCTCCACAAGAAAAGAAAAAATACATTAATATTTTTAAGGAATACCAAGATGTTTTTTCTTGGAGTTATGAGGATCTTAAATGTTATGATACAAACATAATCCAACACAAAATTCCAATAAAAGAGGATCAAAAACCATTCAAAAAAAAGTTGAGAAGAATTAAACCTGTTCTATTACCTTTGATAGAAAATGAAATAAAGTGAATGTATGATTCCCAGATCATTGCACCAATCAGATACTCTGATTCGGTTTCAAACCTAGTTCCAACAAGAAAGAAAACTGGAGAAATTAGATTATGTGTCGGCTTTAGAAATCTTAACAAAGTGCCTTTAAAAGATAATTACCCTTTACCAAATATGGATCATAAATTACAAAGGGCAGTTGGCTCCTCTAGGATTTCTTTGTTAGATGGTTTTTAAGGATACAACCAGATCCTACTTCAAAAGGAAGATTAGGCTAAAACAAATTTCACCACTCCTTGGGGCACTTTCATGTATGTGAAAATGCCCTTTGGTCTGATGAATGCAGGAGCAACCTTTCAGAGAGCTATGGACATAGCCTTTGGAAAGGAGATTCATGACTTCTTGGTCATTTATCTAGATGACATTACTGTATTTTCCAAATTAGATAATGAACACTTGGATCATTTGAGACAAGTCATTATTAAATGTAGGAAATTTGGCATCTATTTAAATCCAAAGAAAAGTATTTTGGGATTAGAGGAAGGTAAGCTACTAGGACATATAATTTCAAAAGAAGGAATTAGGACTTATCCTGCTAGGATAGAAGAAATTCTAAACATTCATCCATGTAGAAATATCAAATAATTACAAGCTTTCTTAGGTAAGATTAATTTTTTGAGAAGATTTATTTCAAACTTAGCTGAAATCATTAGAGAATTGAACAACATGATCAAAAAAGACTCAATTTTAAAATGGACTGTGGAATCCAAACAATCATTTAAATCCATAAACTAGGCTTTAACTAAAACACTAGTCTTAATCAATCCAGATTTCAAAAAATATTTCATAATTTTTTCATTTGCTTCAGAGCATGCCATTGTTGCAGTTTTACTGCAGAAGAATGATCAAGGATTTGAATAACCTATAGATTTTTTCAGTAAGACCCTTAGAGATGCCCCTCTGAAATATAACATAATGGAGTAACAAGCCTTATCTTTGGTTAAATCCATCAGAGACTTCAGAGTTTATATTCTCTATTCCCACATAATTGCCTATGTCCCAAATTCTGTAGTTAAAGACATTCTTACTCAGGATGGCCCTGATGGAAGAAGAGGTAAGTGGATTGCCACTATTTTATAATATGACATAGAAATTAAACCCAAAAAACTCATTAAAGGACAAGGATTAGCCAAAATAATGGTTGAATCTAACTACAATGCAGTAGATATAAATTTTATTGCTCAAGTTGATGACCAAGAAGAGATGGTGACTCCAGTGATCAGTGAAGCCTTTCTAGATTCACCTTTGTACTCAGATATCATATTTGTACTTACAAACTTACAAGCTCCTCCTAAATTGTCAAGGACTAAAGCTAGATTTCTAAAACTTAAAGCAATGAGATTTTGTATCTTAGATAATATACTTTTTGGGAGACATCATAGTGGCATATTATTGAATTGTTTACTAAAGGAAGAAGCTAGTAAAATACTTGAAGAATTTCATGTAGGTGACTATGGAGGTCATTTATATTGGAAAACTACTGCTGACACTATCCTTAGAGCTAGCTTTTACTAGCCTACCTTGTTTGTTGATGTTAAAAAGTTTGTTACTTCATGTCACAAATGTCAAAAATTTTAAGGCAAAAATAAATTTTTACCTTTACCCTTAAAGCCTATTTTAACTGAAATGCCATTTCAACAATGGGGTTTAGACTTGATTGGAGAAATTCACTCCCCATCCTCTGGCCAACATAAGTGGATTTTGACTGCCACAGATTACTTCACAAAGTGGATTGAAGTTATTCCTACTAGACAAGCCACTAATGCAGTCATTATTTCTTCCATAGAAAATAACATTTTGTCAAGATTTGGATGCCCTCAGAAGATAATTACTGATAATGCAGCAACATTTAAATCTAAAAAGATGATTTCCTTTTGTCAAAATATCATATTACCCTAGGTCACTCTATTTCATATTGCCCCCAAGGTAATGGCCTAGCTGAATCCTCACAAAAAAGTCTTGTAAATATTAAAAAAAAATTACTTGAAGACAACAAAAAGACTTGGAATAAAAAGATAGTCTATGCCTTATGGGCAGATAGACTTACTACCAAAAATTCCATTGGCACTTCCCCTTACCAGATTGTATATGGAATGGATGCATTTTTTCCATCATCATCAGGTGTTCCAGTAATGAAAATCATTCAAGAATCACAAGTGGAAATAGATGATATACAAAGGAGAATTAATCAAACTATTCATCTACAACAAACAAGGGAAAAAGTATATAAGAAATCCCAAGTTATTCAGGATAAACTCAAGAAAATTTTTGATAGAATAAGTAAAGAGGATGATTTTTACATTGTAGATCAAGTGTTAAAGTGGGATTCTAGAAGAGAAGAAAAACGAAAACATGGAAAGTTTGACTTTCTGTGGAAAGGACCTTATGTAATTTATGGATATAGGGCTAATAATGATTTCTTTATCAAATATTTGGATGGAACAGATATACAAGAAGGCCCACAAATTGATAGAATTCTCAAGCACTACTATTCATCTGAGCGAACCAATAGTTATTCCCATTTACTTTTACATCATTTTAAATATCCATTAAAGTTTTTAGATTGGATTGGATATTTTATTTACAAATTTGAAGCCCGAAGAGAAGGCCCTAAGCTTTGAATGGTAAAATTTCATAAATATGAGTTATTGCAGAAAACAGAAGAAAATTACTGGATCATCATTGTCAAAGTTGAAGGCTACTAGTCAATGGTGTTCTTAACATTTCACCAGGAAATGCCATCCCCATGTGAAGCTGTTGTTAGGGTCCTATAAATATAGGATTCATAATTTTGAATTGACTTTTGATAGTCTTGTAAAATATGTACATAAATTTCTTTCTGCAAGTTGTTTTCCCATATTTTGAAAAAATAAAAAAATAAAAAAAATAAAGAAAAATAAAAAAAAATAAAAAAAACAGTAAAAAAGTCCTAAAAAAAGATCAAAGGACTTAGAAAATATATACGCCAAAAGAAAAAAGATGAAAATAATACCTAAAAGTGAGCAAGTCCAAATGCCACTACTTTTACTTTTTTACAAAATAAATGATTATGGCAGAGTGTCAATAAATGCCATAATCCAAGATAAGTTAAACTGTTTAATCTTAACTTGTCATCTTTTCAATTTCATGTTTTAGATAGTGAATAAATATTTCTTAGACAGTTTAATCCTAATAAATCAGTAGATAGGTAGAGAATAAAGAGGAGCTCAACAGTTTAATCTGAGCCCTCGGATGAAATAAGGTATATTTAGATAGTTTATGCTTTAAAGCATAAATGTTTCAAGGTTGCAAGCCTAAATGCACCTGCCAAATAAAGAAAAAATGTTAGAATAAAGTTGGGTAGGTAGAAAGAAGTGGAGAAAGCATGTAATAAATGATTATCGGGAAAAATCACTAATTTCCAATCCCCCGTAAGTATTCAGTATTCTAAGCTATCAATCAAACAGACTCAAAGCATTTCTCTGACTTTTGTTGGGACCGGACCCAAGGCTCGATAACTGGCTAGTCGAAAATATTGAGTTCTTATGTTAAATCCCCATTTATAATCATTCATCCTTCATTCGTACATTTTAACCTCTTTTCATAATTAAAGACTCATTCTTACTTAATGAAGCATATAAACCCATCTAATTAACTTCCTTCATTCAGAAACATACAAAAACCCTCAAAAATACTTTATACTAAGTATCGGTGAAATGATAAAAAGACAAGCATTGCTTTACTTTTACACTTTACTTAGTCATTTTATGTATTTTTGTGTTTATTCTATTTCATTCCCCTTTTCATATTAACTTTTAACTTAGTTTATAAATCCCTAAAAAAAAATTACCTTATCCTACTTATTTATTCCCTATGTTTAAATATCCCCAAAAACCCACTATTACTTTGTTTTAGATAAATGTTTATTACCCATGTGATAAATCAAAATCCCCAATAAAAACTCCTTTGGTATAAAACTTTCGCTAAACAAATATCCCGCCCCCTATGGTTATTAAATCATTCAAAAGGTTTAAAACTATATAATAAATTACAAGTTGTGCCAAATATTTGGGCATATAACATATGTTCTAAACAAAACATATCATCCCGTTCATCGATGTCTATCCTAAATTTTTGAATTAAATTAAAACTCTTTATAAGGTTCAAAAGACTTAAACCTTTGCAATGCATATATTAATCCCTCCCCGCATAAACGTCAAACCCAAAGTTTTATTGAAATAGACTAAAGTTTACTTTTAATAAAACTTAACCCCACCCCTTATTCATATCCACCTATCCCCACTCCTATATATAAACCTTTACCCACAACTAATCAAAAAGTTTAAAGCCTATTTTAAACCGTCCGCATATATAATTTTCTTGGTCCCACCATTTCCTTTGGCCGCACCTTCCAAGCAAATCTTGACCCTTCACACTCGATTTCAAGATCCAACAGCCCAAAAGCAATATCATGCGCAAAAACTAATCGTCTTCCCAAATTAAAAATGGATGCGAAATGGGCTATATTGACCATTTTTCTATCTGTGACATTTCGAGATTATATTGGATCGCATTCATTCGGTTCTAAACCACTTACTGCCCAATTTGCACGTGATAACCACTCTCCGGTTTCATTTCAAATTTTGAAACCACCTCCTTCCATTGACGAGACCTGCATTTAATGACAATTATGGTGATCAATCAAAAGGTTAAAACCTTTGGTTAATGTTTTTTTATGTTATCCGCACATTTTCACTCTGATATAACTCTTCCTGAGCTCTATTTAAAGCATTTTAAGCCCCAATTCTCATTTTTTTCACCCAAAACCTTTACAGTTATAAGAATTAAACCTCTGAAGACTGATTAAGAAGTTGTGCACTGCTCCAGACAAACCGTTGAAGCCCGAGTTTCAACTGAAAACATTAGAAATCCTTTTCAGAGCCGGATACCTAGAAAAAAGGTATTTTTCTCAAAATTGAAACCTATAAATCGAAGTTTAAACCGTCTTTAAGAGAACCAACAAATTTTTATTGAAGAATTCACTTAAACAAACTTCCTCAAAATATCAAAAGAGAGGCAAAACCCTAGCAAAATTTACCCAGGAAACCTATTTTCTATTACAAGCCTTTTTAAAGCTAAATTCCTCAAATTTCATAGTCTAAAGATCAAATTTAAGGATTTAAATCGCTAAAAACTCTGAATTATATTGAAAACCCATTTTTTAATCAAACTGACTCAAAAAACCCTCATTTTCTATTTTATGCCAGTTTTTACATCCTCATATAAACTTAATTGAGCAAAAAGCCTAAAAGAAGCCATCCTTAATCTAAATTGCTCAGTTTCCTCTTTGTTAAAATAAAAACTCCTGAAAAGAGTCTAATCTTGTAGTAGTCACCCAAAATTCCAAAGAAACAGAGAACAAACAGACCTGAAGGATCTAAAACGCCTAAATATGAGGGATCCAAAACCCCAAGCCTACCCCAGTCATCACTGCCAAATCTGTTGTAACAGTAAACCCGCTTCAACCACTTGAGTTTTTTGCTGAAGGCATTCCTTTAACTGACCTTGACTATAAAATTGCAGACCTTGTTATTGATTTTAATTTTCTAGATATACACAACTAGTGTTATGAAAAATTTCTAGACAAAGATGATATTCCAATTTGGGAAACCCATTTGCCTAAGTATATAGTCCCATTGACTCATCCTGGTCAAGAACTCATCAGAATTTATCAAAAATATTATGAGCAAGATCAAAGGGCTATATTAAATGCAGAAAAAGAAATACTTTTATACCATTATAGCCCAGTCAATTAATTAAATGCTTCAATTACAACCTAATCCAGTGGCAGTCCCCTTGTCTATAGAGGCATTAACTCAATTATACCTTGGCATTTATTTCCCTAAAAGGTTCATGATCTTTCAGAATTTTATGCCTTCTCATGTTGACATTCCAAAGATAAATTCTCCATACTCCACAACTAAATTTCCTGAAGGTTCTAGACAAATTATCTCTATGTTATCTTTTATCCTTGGATATTTTACAGATGAGTATACTTATGAATCTATTCTTGATTTCTTGTCCACCATGTCTCCTAGTCAACCTCCAGCAGTCATATTTTACTATGCTGGTTTCATAGCGGATGCCATCCATTACCAGTTGACTAAATTACCCACAGAAGGAGTTTTTAGATATTCATCTTATCTTTTCCATTTGTTTTTATTGTCTCAAGTATACAAATTCCCAGTTTATTTGCAAAATATGGATGTAGAGGGAAAGCCTCTATCAATTATCTTTTGGACTTCATTACTGATAAAAGAATCTAGTGATTCAACTTATTTAGAGTTTTTATAACTATTTTTGTATCCAGCAATGAGCATATTAAACAAATCAGAACAACGTAGGATCAGTGAAGAAATGAAAAGAATATTGTAGATTTCAGAGAAGAACAATGTTGGAGATTGGTACCTCTATGAAAAACACACTAAATTAAGGATTTTTGGGTCAAACTTGTTACCCTATAAGTTGCCCAAGCATATGTGTATGAGAATTTTTGCACTTGAATATCTTAGACAAATTCTCAATGCAGATTCAATTAACTTTATGGCAGCCAAGGAGAAGGTTTAGTTTAAGTTAAAGAATCAAGTTGGGCCATTCATATTCAACCACATATATGCAGAAAGGGAAATAACAAAGAAACTATTAGAGTTCAAATTTGATGAGAATTTTCCATGGAATTATGATCCACAAGGGATCTTAAGCAAGCTAAGGGTGAAGTGTAAATTAACACCCTTTATCCATGAGTCCAAGCCTGAAATAGAAAAGTTTGCAAATCAAATTGAATGGAGGGAAAACACCTTGATAGAGGCAACAAGCCAAACAGGAACAACACCAACTTTGGAAGTTGTCAAACAACCAGAAACATCAATAAAGAGATTCAGAGAGGAAGGAAGTTACACAACAGAGACAACAACTGAGACCAAATTTAAAATAATCTATAAAAGAAGGCTTAAACTCAATTCAATTGATAAGGATAAAGTAACAATTGATGTTAATGAGACATATGCTCCAGTGACCAATGATGATATAGTCACAACCATAATCAAGGAAACACTTACAAAAATTCAAAAGGAAACAACAACCAATCAAAATGACACACAGATGATTGAGAAGAAACATAGCATGGAAGCCTCTTCCTCACATCCAGCTGAGGAAAAGGACTTGGATATCAAGGAGAGGTATAAGCTAATTAAGCAGAAGAATGAGGAGATAAAGATAGAAATATATTCTCAATTCCTGAAGCAGAAGACTAGAAATTAGAATAGGTTATTATCAGCATTTGAATCTTCTAGCAATAAAATGATGATGTAATTTTTACAGCCTACCACCTCAACACCTAAAATAGTATCAGACTATAAAAGGGTGGACCTTAAGGTAGACACAGAGAATATTCATGAGTTGGACCAGATTGATTTCCATAAACATACCTCTTAAATTTTGTATCCTATAGTGGCAACCAAAGAAATGAGTGCCAATAAACTTCAAAATACCATACTTAATATGCAAGATCAAATGAATATGGATAAAGAATCACTTTATGCCAAGGACATAAGGATTTAAGCCTTAGAGGAACTAGTTTTATAGATGGGATATGATCCCTTAAATATCCAAGCAGGAGAACTATTAATCAAGAAAAAGAATGAAGACATCGTAGCTTTAAGGAAAAAACTCGAGCTTCCTCAAAGTGAGCATCCACAAACAAAGGAAATCCTCTAGGATCAAAGTGAAAAAGAAAAAATGATCGAGCTGATACTTAAATTGACAGCACAAATCAAGGAGATGGAAACACAAATGGACCAGCTTGTCCAAGAGAGAGAGACTGTAAAAGAGCTAGAAATTCCTACAATTCCTACAGTCATCCCAGTGATTACTACAGCAGTGCCCTCTACTTTAAGAGAGAAATTAGAACCAAAGGGCCCACTGGAAACTACAGTGCCAGTGAAGTCAGTCACCATTTCAACTACAGACTCTTCTACTACAAATGTATAGCACACAGATGAAGCCAACCAGATTGTCAAAGCCATGGAAGAGATTTCTTTGAAGATAGATGAAATAAACAAACTAAATAAGATGATTGAAAATCTTGAGAGGGAAAATAAGATAGCTGAGATCAATGCCATAACTCATGAGTAGAAAGCAATCAGATTGCGAGAGCGCTCAAGAATTTACAAAAATAATTGACTTTCACAGAGTAAATCCCATACATTAAAAATTATCTATGGTCTAACATAATTGAAGCCATTCATAATCAATGGCCTTCAATTCAGGTTATATATGAGTAGAAAGAATTGTTATTAGCAGCCCAAACGGAGATACAAAAGAAAAAATATGAGTTGACTGATAAGCTTACACAGGCTTTACAACTCATTACATTTCTAAACAGCAAGAATAGGGAAGAGCTTGAGGAATTGCAAGTATTAGACAGGACAGGGACATTATTGCAAATCAAGAAGGTTATCACGAAAAAGAACTTAATGAATAATCTTGAAGAAAAGTGTGAAACAATGAACCTTGCCATAACTAGATTTATGGTAAAGTATACCAATCTCAGACATAAAGGCTTACCAGACATACATGTATTCAATGAAAATCTTATGCCACAAAAGGACTATGACAAAAAGATCAGGTAATTTGCTAAAGAACAAGTAAACAAGCCACTAACACAAGGCACCCATATAGGAAAAGTTTTACTTCAGTATTTTGAGGATTTATTTTTTCTACAGCATGAAATTAAGCACCTCTTTGTCATCAAGCCTACTTTTGCAAGATATATAGAGGCCGATGAGAACTTCAGGAAGCTGAAAAATGTCCAAATTCCAACAGCAGAAGAGTGGCAAAATTTCACATATTTTATGTAAATGTAAAAGGTAAAAATAGTGAAAAGTTACCAAGAGACAGTCTAAAAGAAAGATAAAATGAAAAAACAATTGATTGAGTTTTTACTACTAAAAGATAATTTTATAGCAGTAAAACAGTAAAACTAATGGTCAAAGAGTATCAGCCTTAAAGAACATCAGGTTAAAGAGTATCATCATGAAAGAGTATCAGCAAAGACAATTCAAGTGTATGAAAATATCTAACAGCTAGCAAGCAAGACACATAGGCAGCTAAAAGCTCCTTGTTAGCAAAATAGTTCTATTTATTTTGGATAAAAGAGGACAGCTTGTTTGTTTGTTAAGAAGTTGTCCCTTTTATTATGTAATGATATTTTATTTTTCCTAAAGTTATTCCTACAACTCTTCTAGGATATTTGTAATACTTTTTGTATAAATACTTCAATTTCAGAAGCATTCAGTGTGGAATAAAATTGTTGGAATTATTATAGAAATTTTTTTCGAACATTGGAGGCTATTGTGTGTTTGAATTTGAAGTAGCAGACTGGACAAGATGACTAGAATCATAATTTAGGATCCATGTGATAAGCTAATGAGTGAAGTACTTCCTACTTATCACTGTTTCCTTTTCTAAGTTTGTTTGTTCTATCTGAATGTGTAACTAAGAGTATTACTACAGGATTAGTCAAGTGCTCCCTGTCTTTAACTAGTTTCCATTTTAATGCTTTCTTCTTATTTCTGGTGCAAGGAACCCTTAATTTCTCCTTCTCCCATTTGACCTCTACCTTCTACTTCTATTTTCTAGATCAAAGGATCCTTAAGTGCCCTTTATCCCGATCATACCATCTCACAAAAAACCACTTTCCCAAATCTCTGAGGGTTATCTATCTTTCCCTGAAGAAATTTGTACCCTTTTGGCCTTGATTTCTAGTGTTGCTAGCTTGATTTAGACTCCATAGCCCAATGGAAAACTATATTTCTCTCTATCTTACCTCCAAGTGATTTTTTCCCGCCAAACCCTTTAAACCAAAACCAAATTGTACTTTCATAACTAGCCTAACATTTATAAATCAAACAAAGATAAATCTTAAAGAGAGATCCCTGTCTGAACCCTAGGAAGGCTAGATCCTAGAGTTTGAAGTACGTTTGTGGTTACCTCTAGAGTTCTTTGACTTAAATCCAAAATCCCGCCACTTAAGAATTTACTAGAGTGATAACAAGACAAATTAACTATTTTGAAGAGATTAAAATATACTATATTTTTGTATCAATCTTAAATTAAACATAGTTATAATTTTTTTAATGTAACCTCAACATCAGTGATCGGAAAAAATAATGTGAAATGGAAGTACAATTGTTTGATCTGGTTGAATTTCAAGCTCTTTAGCTTAAATAATTGACATTTAAAGTTTAGAGAAACTCCCTAATTTACTAGATAACATAAATCTACCAGCACTATTTAATGTCATGTTTACTGACTTATTTACTGCCAATTATTCCTAAATGATTTGTGGCTTAGCAAACATAATATGGGTCATCATGTGTATCACATAATGGAGGCTCAAATCCCACAACTCGGTTAACATTACAGTTTTTATTCAAAGGCTTCTTCCAAATTCAATTTACCCATCATTTTTAACGAGCCTCCAACACATCCTTGTGGTAAGGTTCTCCATATGTGCAAGAATAAACACAACATAAGCTTAAAAAATACAAGGTAAAATGTTGAACTTTCATAGCAGACTAACTTTTCAATATGTCTAGCAATTGTATTAACATAATTTTGTCATTAAATTTCCATGTGCAGAGATAACTATCCAATGAAGGCACCCAATATTTTAGCCCACTTGGTTCTAACAGTTGTTTCAAGGTAGAGTTCATCTTGATGTCTCCAGTTCTAATCGGGTTGATGTTAGAGTCCTATTGAATATAGTTGGGTTACCAAAAAACATTGTGGGTGGTGTTTGAGCAGAAATCCATCCACATATTTCAAAGAAGAGGGGGTTTTCAAATGAATTTATCCTTTGAAAAAATCTATCCAATGAAATTATTTTGATTGCTCTATTAGGTCCATTTCAATAGAGAAAAAACTAAACAGTATAAGTGCAATAGCACATGGTAGGGTGAAATATCAAATGAAAGAAACGACCAATTTCTAGACTTCATAAAAATAGGGCCTCACTATGCTATCCTAGGGGAGCATCAAGATTTTTTCACTATGGCTCTCATAACACCCATGGTTGATGAATCTTTCAATGAAGATAGAAAACAAGTGATGTTAAATGGTCCACATGATTTTACTTCAGAAGGGTAAATGATAGCTTCCTCCAAAGGAAAAGGTAGTCTCATGGCCTCTCATACATGGGAGAACTACCTCATATATGTACTACTAGGAATTTTGTGACTATAGTTATCTAACAAGCACGTAATACCCTTCATGCTTGAGATAGGATAGAAAAAGATGATCCATCTCGCAATCCTAAAGGGACCTTATAAGGCCATCTTATAAAATTCAACAAATCCTATCCCCCTATAGAATATAGTGATCAATCTCAACCCATAATCGATGGTAATTCACCCTCAATAGGGCAAGCACAGATACTATGGCCATTCATTGAGATCAATCTAATACACTATAGTTTGGAGTTTTAGAAGACTATACCTAGAAATATAACTATACATGACAAGCATTCAATGCTTCATTAGATAAGAACTCACACAAATTAAATGGAAAGAATTACCCAGCTTAGAAACAAAATATGGAGAGAACTATGTATTATATTGACCTCTAGAATATTATAGTGGCAGAATCACCAAAACCAAATCCAATGAAAAATGATTACAAGAAGTACAATAGTGTCCTCAAGCTCAAAATTGTGGTTGAGGACAATAATTTTCCACATATAAGATTCACAAACTGAGGTGTTGAATGATAGTGTGAATTAAGAAGTATGTATGAAACACCAAATGAAATTTTTTGTCAGCAATAAAAAAGTCATTAAATTTAAAAATTTCTCAAACAAATTTAGTGCCACAATATGTTCAAAAGATTAAAAAAACTTCGACATGAATGGTTTCCAATTCATACAACTATTGAAGATAAAGAATCTGTTACAATAATAATTGAAGATAAAGAATTTATAACAAATTTAATGAAGATAATTAATTTGTAACAATTTTATTAAAGTCTTCCAAGCATGTATCAAAATTTTCAACCTTGTTATGTACCCCTTTCAAAATTTGTGTACTATCATTTGAAGAGCCATATGATTGCACCTTCAAGAAGAACAAAGATTGAATAAGGTTAAAGGTGAAGGACCAAATAGAGAGTTCCAAGGAGAATAAAGAATTCATTTCAAGGCAAGAAGTATGAGTACAATAACTAGACATAGAAATTAAAGAGTAATGCACAAGATTATGAAGGTCATTCCAAAGAAAACAAGCCTAAATATTGTAACTATTACGGAAAGAATAATCACATAGAACAATAGTATTTTCTAAATAAATACAATAAGCAGAGAGGAGTAGAGCTACAGGTAGAAGTAAAGGTAGAGGTGATAGGCATAGAAGGAATTTTGCAAAATGTATTCAAACTATAAACAAGAATGACACTAAAATAACCTATCTTCTCATGCTTGCACAAAAATAAGTAGCAACACTTAGTGTGTCTGTGCTGTGAAATAGACTATTTTCTCGTGGTTGCTCACAAATAAGTGGCAACACTAGATGTGTTTTGTATCTCATTTCCAGACCTACAAAAAAAAGCATCAAGGAAAAGGAGGTTTTTCAAAACTTGATGAATGTTAAAATAAAGTGAGACTAGGTGATAACAAAATACATACCAATGAGAGTTTTAGCTAATGCAGTTAAAATCATGACCTAACCTTGTCATGCAATTAAAAGCATGGCATTCTTTGTAAACATGGTCTAAAGGAAATTTTGCTTTTTGTCAACAAGGTTGCAGATAAGAAGTTCATTGTTATTTTGACAAGAAACAACATTTGATCAAACACAAGAATGATAAGATTATGGCCAGAAGTGTACACCATAGCTATAAGTACAAATTTGAAGAGTTTCAAGAAAGCAACAAGCATTTTTTACATGTTCCAATATAAAAACTAACATTTGGCATAAGAGATATGATCATTTGAAATGCTTTCATCATGATGATTAGTATGCCATTAAAACGTGAAAGTATCAGTTTTTGTGAGGCATATTTGGCAGGAAAGCAACATCAGCTTAAGTTTGAAGACAACAGAGCAAGAGAAACACATGTCATTAAATTGATTCATAGTGATGTTGATGAACCCATGGAAAACTTGAGCACTTGGTGGTGCAAAGAGTGTCATAAAACCAGTTGACCAAATCAGACCAGCCAATTTGAAATGTTTTTTGGTCAAAACCAACTCAATTCAATAGCCTCTATCTTGAGTCCACCATTACCTCACTATGAAAGAATAATCATAGAAGGAACTCACAAAGTTGTAACTCACAACAAAGTTATTGCATCACCTTTGCATCTTCACAATCAATGCTCTTCAATCTCCTTGAATTTATTTAGCCTCTTCTATTTTTCATTCCTTCTCGTGGCCGATAACCAACTTTTAGTAGCATCTCAGATCAAGTTTCCTGCACTTGTCCTTTACTCTATAAACGAGGCAAAATACCTCAATTATTTTACCAACTACAAAAATACCATTCATGAAAATATTATAATTTGTAGTGTTTAAATAAAATACATTTTTCAAAATGAAATAAACCAGTCTCTCGGCCTCAAAATAATTTCTCTTTGGCATTTATACATGTTGGGTAGAGAACATTTCTCATAAAAGAATTCAATGTGTTCAAAAGCTTAATAAAAAAGGCCCTGGAAAAGAAGTGCATTTAGAACCTTACTGGAATCATCAATGTCTTGTCTCACATCCTTCTCATAGTTTTGATAACCCTACTTGCAGTTTGAGCTCTTTGTTACAGGACAAATGACCTCCTCATCAGCTTAGAGGAGAAGGTAACATGGAAGGAATTAAATGACCTAGACAAGACCCATTTTTTCCGAGGTAACCCACCCAGAAACAGCTAGGCAGAGTTATAACGCACCCTAGCCATGCAAAGGGAGCTTTAATGCCTAAGGTAATGCTCTTTCTTGCCCAAGGGGCATCGTTATCCGTGTTTGAATGAGAAAAGGGAAATATCTTGTACAAAACTAACTAGCGTTTCTAGCTTTTTCTCAGAAAGAGTCAATTCAAAAATACAAATTAATGGCACAAACCTTTTATTAGGCATTTCCAAACATAACTGAACTCCTCTGGAAGGCAAAAGAAAATAAAAGTGAGGACAAATCTAGATCTTTCCCGATTTGAACTGGTTGAAAGAGTTGGCAAGGTTTGTCCTCTCCATTTCCTATAAATTGGAAATGTGGGTTCTTGGTCTAAGGTTGAAGGTTTGATTATATGTGGAGCAGAATTTCATTGTTGTAGTGTGAGGCTTGAAGATTAGTGAAGTTCATTGAGGACTTTCTACCTTGATTATCATCACACTCGGAGATGGAGAAAGAGATAGAGGAATTGGAAGGCTGAGGAGGGCTTGGTGCAACTGATGGTTGTAAACCTCCTTTTTATAAATCAATAGAACTATATATTTTTTTTCCATTCGATGTATCAGTGTCACATTTGTTGTTCATTTTTCTATGTAGCATGATATGAATGGCTTAGATCTACATAGTTTTATGTTAGTTATATGCTAGTTTAATTGTTAGAAATCTATATTGTTGTGTAGATTACATGGGTGCTTTGATTGGTTGTAGGATATGGATTTGGATCCGGTGAGGAAAGACTCCTACCCTACTGCTTACCACTCTCCATAGGATCTGCCATCCACAAAGAGGTAGTAATTCCAAATCTTGCTTTGTCAATTATATATTAGTATGAACATGTATGCAGTACCTTTGGAACTTTATTGCTAATATTATAATCTGCCTCGAGCACTAGAAATCCCTGAGAGGGATACCCAATAACCACCACCCAAGCATATTACCCTATAGCAGAAATGGTGACTCCACTGGGGAGTAAATCCCAAGTTTTCAGATTGTTCGTATGACTTTAACATTTTTTCTCTATTCACATATCCTTTTCATCAATTTATATGCTCAATAATCATCTTAGTAGCTCACAGAGTCCAGAATAGACCCTGCTTAGCCATCTATAGAACTTTACCTTGAGTAACGCTCCCTTTGAGAGTGTTTTAGTGAATTATAACACTGCTTATGCTTAGATACAATGTGTTAATCTCATCATTAATGCTCTGTAGCCTCTGCTTTCCAATGTTACCCAACCAAAATCTGTTGTTTACACCCCTCTTATTTTTCCCTTTGGTTGTGGAGTTATTGACTACCAGATTAGCATCTTTCACTGGATCGTTGTGCTTGATTACCAGTTATAATTTTTTTTAGTTCTTGTTTAAAAAATTTAATGTTAGTAGCATCTAATTTTTGAAGAAGGAATTTTTTTTTTTTAGTTTTCTGAATTTAGCTTAATTAATTTTGAAAATTTTGGTTAAAAAGATGTTAGAGAAGATAGATAGATGTCTGACTATTTAAAGTTGAACTGTGATATTTGAATGTTTGGAGCATGGATGTTGGAAAAATCTCTCCTTGTAGAATAAAATATTCATTGAAATGAATATTTAAAGCATGTTTCTGCATGGTTTTTTAGTCAGAGTCTCATCACATTTCATACGTCCACTCCCCCTCCGCAAGACTAATAATCAATTACACTAAGAATCAAGCGATAATAAAATCAATCATATAGATTTTTATGAGCTCACACCAATAGTATTTTTAGGCTAGGATATTGGGGTAGGAGAAGCGATAAAATCACCCAAGATCTCGAAACTTCAAACTAGATTCATTAAAAAGCGAAATCCTACTACATTCATATTGTCGAGACCACTCCACTGCCACCAGAGTTAAGTGTGATACAACACCAAGGTGCATGAGAAGGTAGCCCACCTTTGAGTGCATTCAATGGGCATGTTATATATTGGGGTTCCCTTCAGGGATGTCAAAACTAGATCGGGGATCTAGGTTTTATGCCCATATAGTGTGTTTTCTACAACTGTGACCCCCCTGACAATGTATATGATTTGAGGTATCTTTAGTTACCAAACGTTTTAGAGAATTACACAATATGACTAGGGTGAGCTACCTTGGTACCTAAAACAGACAGATCTTCTCTGTCTTCGGACTCTGGGAGGGTACTCGTCTTCACGAGAGTGCTTACACCTATTGTCTGAGGTTCAGGAAAATATCTAAAGTAACCGTAACTGTATTTTTGACCAAAATTCTCTGTATTCTATTGCGATAGGGGGTTTCATCTCCAGCAAACGATAGTACTCAGACAGGGCCACCCTATGTTGTGTAACCAGCTCCAAAGAGAGAAGAAAAGAGATATTCACGCCTTAGAAATGAGCCACTTCGAGGGGGCAACCTCCAATACATTACATGAATGAACAATTCTTGGATGATACAAATGAACAAAACCTCCTTCTATATATAGGAGTCCATGGGGCCACAATATAATCCTAGTGAGGCCACAATGTAATCCTAGCCGACCTAACAATAATAATGTAAGGGCACAATAATAACAATATGGGGGTTACAGGGGTACAATAATAACAATAAGGGGGGCTACACTAATATAATAAGGGGCTACACTATTAATATAGGGACTTAACATGCCCCTCTCCTTCAAACAAGTGTTGTCCTCAACGCTTGATTATTTCTTGATGCTTCTGTATAAAATTCTCATCCTCCCATGTGAAGTATTTTATAGGAAATTTCTTCCGCTTGCTGAGATACTCTGAAATTGATTGTACTTGTCGATTTCTTGTTTCTATGACTGCTTCATAACTTCTTTCGATGCGATGTTGATCTTCCTGTTGTTTCATTAGATTCTGCACCAAAGTTGGGTTATCCTTTGAGAGTTGGAGAAATTGTTGTTGATGCTCGATGTGATCTTCCACTAATTTATCATCCATATTTGCTATTATTTGATCCTTCAAACCATCCAACTTAGCCTCCATTTCTGCTTTTAAACTATCTATGTCATCTTCGGTTGCTCTTCGTAAGATCAAAATTTGTTGCACTTGGTATCGTAATTTTGATATCTCATATTGCAATTCTTCCTCCTCATGCGTCATAGTATAGCTTTCAAATGCCACAGTTCTGACCTGATTTGGATTCTCCAAGACAAATTTGTGTTGATACTCCTGACCTAATTTTGGTGGTTCGGTAGAGCGAACTTGCTTGTGACTTGCCACCGTGTCCTTGTTTGTTCTTTGTCTCTGAAATTGATAGCCAAGAAACTACAGACAATGTGCCGACCAATTTGTTGTGCTCAATCAATCTCCAGGAGAAAGTTGAACTTTCCCGATCACCTGCGAGATGAAATTAAGAACTTTGAAAAACTACCTTCCACGGATCATATCTCCGAAAATATTCACTGTGGAATGTCGTGATTTGCAGTAACCCGAATTTTATTAATTTCCCTCGGGATTTCAGCTTCGCACCATGCAATTCGAATTCACAAACCTTCGTAGAAAATTTTTTTATAGCGAAAATTCCACGCTGACCTGTTTAGGAGCTTGAAAACAGACCTAACTTCCACAGATGATATCTCCAAAAATATTGCGAACCAAGCTCTGAAATTTTTAGACAAGCTTCCTCAGGATTTCGGCTTCACACCCTAAAAATTTCAGCTTCTAAAACTTCGTAGAAAAAAAAGTTATAGCGAAAATTCCACGATGACCTGTTTGGAGCAGCGAAACCCTAGAATCCCAAGCTCTGATACCAAATGTTGTGTAACCAGCTCCAAAAATAGAAGAAAAGAGATATGAACGCCTTAGAAATGAGCCACTTCGAGGGGGCAACCTCCAATACATTACATAAATGAACAATTCTTGGATGATTCAAATGAACAAAACCTCCTTCTATATATAGGAGTCCATGGGGCCACAATATAATCCTAGTGGGGCCACAATGTAATCCTAGCCGACCTAACAATAATAATGTAAGGGCACAATAATAACAATATGGGGGTTACAGGGGTACAATAATAACAATAAGGGGGCTACACTAACATAATAAGGGGCTACACTATTAATATAGGGACTTAACACCCTATTCTAGCTACTTTTTTATTGATTTTAGAAGTCTTTTTTATTTTTTATTTTTTATGTGTGTGGTTACTTTCACTGAGACTTTATAATACATCACAAATAATTAAAATTTGATAAAATTAAATAGGTCACCATGGCGTCCTTCGACTGTCATCGACTTTATCGATGATAGCGAGGTCTCCCTCCATTCACACCAGGGGAGGAGTCGAGTCTCGGTGAGCCAGTGCCTTCTTTGGAAGAGCAGTCTCCAGTGATAACCCCTAACTTTTACATAGCTCTGTATCATATGGAGTTTCTAGAGGATACTTTTATGAAAGGAGTCCTACCTCCTTACAATCCTCCTCTCATTGACCTGTTGGGGCCATTTTTAGTTTAGGTTACACTAGGCCAACATATGTCTTTGGTTGCACCAACATTCTTTTCACAACCGGCACCCATGTGGTTGATGCCGTTGGTAACCAACTCTAGTCCACCACCATCTTCCTTGCCGGTTGTAAGTTCTACTCAAATGACTAGAAACCCTAGTATCTAGGTTATACCTGATCCCAGCAATCCGGTCACCACAACTATTAGCAGACCTTCGAACCCTTTGGGATCTTCTCCTATTGTGACTGCGTCGGGACCCATGATTTCCACTCTTGCTAGCGGGGCTACTTTGGTTCCTTTTAGAAACCCTTTTGGTTGGAACCCTTTGCTAAGTTCAAACCCCTTGGAAACCATTCCAGGGGGCAGTGTCACCAATACATATATGTTCGGGGGAATTTCGATACCCCTGTAGTCATTTGGACAAACAGGACAACCTATTGTTAACATTGTTCCTTTGACTGGTCAAAATTCTGGTGTAGGGTCTATGCCAATGCTTAACTATGAGAATAGCAGTGTGTCTTTAGATAACTCTATCATGTCCATATGGGAAAACCAAACCCAAAGCCAATTTGGGAAAGGGGGTAACTTTTACACTGGGGGCAACCAACAGTTCGCCCCCCAGTACAACATACCCTAAGGACAACAACCATGCACCCCTGCACCCCCACTCACATGGAATCTTTATCAACAAAGTCTTGCTTATCCAATTGGTAACACATTGATGGGCGAACCCTATGGTATGAATGGCTAGCCAATAATTCCTTGGTTAGATCCAGGGGAAAACATGCAATTTCCATTCTTGGCAGCTCTAGACATCCTCGACCTCTACAAATTGACCAATGATCCCATCAACCACAACCCAATATGGCCTCTAATACTACACAATATTATGTATGACATCCCTAAATTCGACGTGAAACAAGGGGATGATTCGGCTATACACATCACCACCTTTCATCTATGGTCTGTTTCTAACTCCATGGTGGATGATAGTATCCAGCTTCGAATTTTCCCCAGCACTCTCACAGGCAACGCTGCCAAATGGTACATTGAGTTACCACATGGGGCCATCAACACTTTTGGCACCTTAGCTATATAATTTCTTAAGAAATTCCAATTACCTATTAAATACAAAACCGGCACAAAACCCTTAACCTGGTTGTGCCAAGACACTGCCACCCACATCTTCGATCACAATCATGAATGGAAACGTCAATGGAGGCTTGTCAAAGTGCCAATCCTGGATCATCTCTTATCCAACTAGTTTTGTAAATCACTCTTGCCACCCCTAGCTAAGTACGTTTGCTTATCTGGTGCAGTTACGGAAGACAAATCCATCCGTCGTGTGCAACATTTAGAGCTGATCTATTCAAAAAATTTCACGTTGTATGATTTATTCCCCCATGCCTGTAGCAATTTGAATCCTCCCACTACTCAATTACCTAAATCCCACGCTGAAAAAATTGTTGATGCAACCTCCAACATAGCCATAAAACAGCTTAGCAGGCAAACCTCCTAGTCATCTTCAGCTGCCACCATCCCTTACCAATCGACTACAATTCCTACCACTGAGGCAAAACTTTGTGTAGTCTACACAAAAACATAGCAGCAAGAACAAGAAGAATAAGAAAAATACCCCTCCTTCTAAAGAGAAATCTGGTACTCAGAATAATCCCAATCAAAAAAATAGTGCTAAAAATTACAAATGAAAGGAAAAGCCCATGAAATTTCCTTGCAGAATCTGTGTGGAGGACCAGTTGACATACAAATGTCCTCGGCTGCAAGAATGCACAGATTTTATCACAAACAATAACTCTAGGAGGACACATGTCATCCTTCATAATCCCTTCCCCAATCCACAACAGCAACAACAACACATAATTTCAAACCCACCACAACCCCCGCAAAGGGGAAATAGTGGTACTCATCCTTCCAGTGAAGGATCATCTGCCATTTATGGCATAGAAATTGTTGAACTCAAAACTCGAGCTAATCTCTATGAAAATCCAGTCATTAAGGCTCAAGAACCAAGTACAATTTTGAATCCACTGCCGCATAAAAATTTTCATATCAAAAGTCCTGCTACTGACCCTGCAATTCGTCCCCCCAAAGGGACACTTTAACAAACAACTCATAACACCTCTGCACATATTGTCCAAAACACAATATTGTAGAATATTTGGCACAAGCACTGTCATCCATGTGTGCACTCAAATTATTGCAAACCTACCTAGCACAAAGGAAAACTCTACTTTCGGTCATTGGTGGAATCGACCCCGAGGATTATATGCTAGAAATATTCGACATGGGGAAATCTAAACCTCACCTCTCACACCAACTTGCATTCTAGGTACAAGTTGTGTCGAAAGGGAGACCAATCCATCGCACTGTCATAGACAAAGGTGCTTCGACCTGTGTTATGTCAACTGTGTGTTGGCTTGCTTTGGGTTCTCCCACTTTGTCTCCACTGTCAAATTCCCTTAAAGCTTTGGATGGCCACACGTTCCTCCCAAAAGGCTACCTTTCTATATTTCCCATTTTGATTAGTGGGAAAACAATAACGATGGACATAGAATTCGTAGATCATCATCTTAACTATAATATGTTGCTGGGTCACAGTTGGTCATACGCAATGACTGCCATTGTCTCTTTGGTCTTCTGACTCATCCTCTTTCCATTGGCTATGAAAATAGTCATAGTGGATCAATTTTCCTTTTGCACCCCCGATTATTCCACGTTACCAAGTAGCACTATAGCCCTAGTAGGAGGTGTTCCTGACTTATACATCGGCATCGGTACTGGTCTTCTAAAGGCATCTTCCCTAATGGGTTGTTTTCCACTCTTGTCACCTAATGATTCACACATGATTGCAATGATATCCACCACTTCATATGTCTCTATCGATCCATGGATCCTACTAGCACCTTTAGACATTGATTCCAATGAAGATCAGATGCCACTATCACTGGCCGATTTGGCTTATCAAGCCATCCAAATAGCATCTGAACCCTCCACTTATTTGGTTTCGAACAATGGTACCGCCCTCTCACCCATCACGGTTCCTTCTAAGGATATCCTCGATGAATTTCTCCCTACAGACAAATTTATTCGAGAGATCATGTCTCTAGAAGAATGACCTTGGGGAGAGTTCCATCATCACCCTTAGAGGTTCGATTTGGATGCGGTCACTACTCAAATCCCATATTTTGACCCACCTAAGATCATTCCCTCCGCTTACAAGATTTTTCAAACTATCGATACGGAAGGGAACATGGGCAATATTTCCAATACTATGCTCACAGATATCTCTGTCAAAACGGGTATCGTGGAAACTATACAAATTGGAGCCAATTGTAATATTGGGGAAATTGCACGCTTCACATCCATTTTCAAGGAGTTCCACAATGTTTTCACTTGGTCTTACGAGAAAATTCTCAGCATAGATCCTTCTATTGACGAGTGTAAGATCAAGAAATTCTCAGCATTCTTTTTATGGTATTTTTCTGGCTCCTTAAACTGAAAAACCTCGAGTTCTCTTCTTCAGGCTTGTTAAACTTACATAAAGAAGCAACGAGCTTTCTTTTTAGGGACTTTTTCTAGCCCGTAAAACTAAAAAAGCTCTAAGTTACCTTCTTCAGGCTTGTTAAACTACTATGACGAAGAAATATGAGCCATTCCTTTCCATATTTTTATAGCTCATTAAAAGACCAAAAAAGTAACTGAGTTTTTCTCCATTGGACTCGTTAAACATTCACGGAGAGAATCGAGTTTTACTTCATCGGCCTCGTTAAAATTTCAGGAAGAACATTGAGTTTAATCCATCTCCTCATAGTCATAACAAAATGAGGCAGATTTCCATTGAACATAGGTTTCTCACTTCATCTGGATTCAATGGAGGAACTCACAGAAAATGAAGTATTTCAGGCTTACTATTCTCCCTTTGTTGTGCCCGGTTATCCAACATGAAAACGATACCCCCTGGAGTTGTCTTTTACAATGTTTTCCAGACTCTCTAAATATGAAAATATCACCGAGTTTACCCATATGGACTCTTTATACTTAATCATACGGGGAAAAATTTGGACAAAGTGAATAATTATTCTGTTATATTTTAAATTTCTATTTGGCGGCACAAAATCTTGAACATGGCACTTCCCATAAAACTCACTCACAATTAGTTGAACCCTACCATTTATGAGTTTATCCTTCATATGCTAATGTTCCTACATTGGTAAATCCTAACACTCTTCGGTGTTCATTAAGCCTAAGCTTCCTGGTACCCTATTACAGTGCCTTCTATTATTCAAGAGGATCCCGCTATCTACTTCTCCTTATATCAGCCAAGCCATCATATACCAGAAATTATTTGTCGTTAGTTATTCCCATTTTCTCTTGATTATTTCCCAAAAAAAAATCACCTTTTCTTGTTTCATGTCGACTGATGTAGGATGCCTTAGTGCCTACCATCTAAAAAATATCTTCCTATGGACTTCAACATTTTGTCTAAGAAGTTGATCCAGAAACACATCAATACTTGGGTACTTGCAAACATCAGTGGTAGGTTACCTTGTGTCTAGTTGGGGTTCTCATTATTGGATCTTGATTGAATGATTCTATGAGTGTTCTACATCAACTCCTTTTATTCACTCTTGCTAGATTGTACTGTGCATCTTGGGGACCATCATCCTTATCGGTGGCCACCCTTGCACATGCTAACAATTTTTATTATTTATTGGTAATCAAACAATTTCCCACATGTTTGACTACAACTCCTTCATTCACATGTACAGAAATATGCAGTTTACGAAAGCAGCAACCAAGACCTTGGGTAGAGGCTTACATCATTTCAGCTATATTTCCTCTCCCAAGTTGCGATATTGTTTTTGGAGACAACTTATCAATTTTATCCTGTCATGAAAGAAGCTTCCACTTTGTGCTTGTCGGTGGACACACTGTTCATATATCTATTTTAGAGAAATCATTTTGAAATATCTACTGAGCATGGGAATGCCTAACCCAAGACAGATACTATATTTTCTGACATATGTTTTTGTTTCAAGTTTTCCTCAGTCCTCTAATTCCTCTCATTCTACTACACTAGTTATAAAGTATTTCGGTCATCATCCTCGTCTTTGACCTCACACTTTATGGGGCATATGTTACATGACAAATGACCTCCTCATCAACTCAGAGGAGAAGGTAACATGGAAGGAAGAAAATGACCTAGACAAGACCCATTTTTGCCAAGGTAACGCACCCTCGAAATAGCTAGGTAGAGTTATAATGCACCCAAGCCATACAAAGGGAGTGTTAATGCCTAGGTTAATGCTATGTCTTGCCCAAGGGGAAGCGTTATCTGTGTTTGAATGTGAAAAGGGAAATATCTTGTAGGAAATTGACTGGAATTTCCAGCTTTTTCTCAGAAAGAGTCAATTCAAAAATAGAAACTAATGGCACAAACCTTTTATTAGACATTTCCAAACACAGAACTCCTATGGAAGGCAAAAGAAAATAAAATAGAGGACAGATCTATATCTTTCCTGATTTGAACTAGTTGAAAGAGTTGGAAAGGTTTGTCCTCTCCATTTCCTATAAATTGGAAATGTGGGCTTTTTCTCTAAGGTCGAAGGTTTGATTATATGTGGAGAAGAATTTCATTGTTGTAGTGTGAGGCTTGAATATCTACAAAGTTAATTGAGGACTTTCTTCCTTGAGCATCATCACACTCAGAGATAGAGAAAGAGAGAGAGGAATTGGAAGGTTGAAGAGGGCTTGGTGCAAGTGAATATTGTAATCCTCATTTTTATAAATCAATAGAAATGTATATGTTTTGCAAATTCGATGCATCAATGTCACATTTGTTGTTCATTTGTCTATTTAGCATGATATGAATGGCTTAGATCTGCACAGTTTAATGTTAGATATATGCTATTTTAATTGTTAGAAAGCCATACTTTTGTAAATATTACAAGGGTGCATTGATTGGTTGTAGGATCTAGATTTCAAGCCAGTCAGGAAAGAATCCTACCCCTTCGCTTAATGCTCTCCATAGGATCTGTCATCCACCAAGAGGTAATCATTCGAAATGTTGCTTTGCCAATTATATATTAGTATAAGGATGTATGCAGTACCTTTGAAACTTTACAGCTAGTCTTACAGTCTGCCTTGGACACTGGAAAGCCCTGAGAGGGATACCCAACAACCACCACCCAAGCATGTTACCCTATAGCACTCTTCCATTCCTAAAAATAGTACCGATCAACATCTAGGGAAAAGGGTCCATGGGAACATGTCCACATTCCAAAATCCTATACAAAGTGTTCCTTGCATACTGGATGGTTGTCATTTACTAAGAAGCTTTTCCTAAGGGTAACTATCACTATCCAAACATCAATTCCAGGATTCCTCCACAACATTACCATAAGGAGTGTAAAACCTGCCTTGGTCGTACCTTTCTTGCATTGAATAAGAATCAATGCCTTGTACATTGAAGGATCGTAAATTCTCTTCTTAATTAAGTACCCAAAAATCTTCCTTTTTTTCGTTTTCCTATGTCAAAAAAGGTATGCAAATAGAGAACTATAAGTGGTAACTAAATGGTACAAAATTTGTTGCCTTGAGAAAAAAACACATCTACAAAATACCATCTAAGATCTTGAGTGCCTTATCAAACTCTCCTCTGCTATAAATGATCCTAGTGAGAACAATATATGTTACAGAATTGGTGCAAAAAAATAACTCTAATATTATGAAAATATTACACATATTCTAAATTCCCAGCATTGCACTAAGCATTCATCAATATATTACAAGTAAAGGTGTCCACCTTAAAGTTACCCTGAATCATCTTATGAATAAGATTATGTGTTTACTAAAACTTATTCACATTATAGAGATCCTGAGTGATGGTATTACACAAACTCATTTGGTCTCACACCATATCCAACCATCTCATTTAGAGGCCTCAAAACTTTGCCAAAGTGATCCTTCTGGAAAAAATCCTAATTCATTGTAACGTAAGCTAGAACATTGGGCACAACACCAGGGCTTGTCTTACTTATTCCTATTTCACTGCTAATATGCATCTTGCTACCATTTCTACAGAGAACATCAAATAGAGTATTGTATATCAAAATATCCAGGTTGCATTTCCTATTCCTCATATCCTAAAAGAACCCCAAAGCTACATCCACCTTGGTAGATAGGCAACACTCTTATGAAAATATTATAAGTATAAAAATCAAGAAAAATCCCCTTGCTCACTATACATCTGTGTAGATGCCTTCGTTCTAATGAAGGATTTCTTTATGGATAATATCGATGTGTCTTATGTGCTTTGTAGCAAGACTATCTATGAATAATATCTCTCAAGATGGCATCATTAGAATCAACAAGTAATGTGCTTTCAAAAATTCATTTTCTAGGTAGTTATACTGGTAATAACTAACGACCTCTATATTTTGTGAGGTGCATACAAAAAAGGAAAAGAAAAGAAAATAAATTAATAATAAATAATGGATTAAGACATAATCAATACCCTTGACTGGTAGAGATGAAGACTCTACCAGGCCTTGAAGCCACCTTGGACCCAGCATAAACTAAAAGTTACAAGCTCAATTTTGATGGAGCATCAACTGGTAATCCAGGTGATGTAAAAAGCAGTAGAGTATCAAGAACGAAAAAGGAGAGATCAAGTTCGCATATTTTAGATATATTGTCAAAACCTAAGATAACCAAACAGAGGTTGTGACCCTACCCAAGGGGGGTTTATGTGGTGCACAAACCATAATTACCACGTCAGTAGAAATCAAAGGGACTCAAACCTCTTGACTGGTATCCTGAAAAAGAATGCAACAAGTTTGTATTGGTTGTGAATTGAATGAATCAAAAATATCCTGGAAGAACGATACCTTGGCTTCAACCATGCCAGAAGACCAACTAACAAAATAGAAAACTAGGTAAGAAAATCAAGCAGTCGCTGCAAAATTATGTTATCATCCAAATCAAACCGCACATTCAAAATTTCAAAGGTATGAGAGGATAGGTAAAATCAATCTATCAACCCCATCATCAGAATAAATAAATTGACATGAACCTTGATGATGTCACCTAGATTGAGAAAATCTAACGAAAGGCATTGAGTTACCTTCCCTCTGTCACCCCACACACCCCTTCCCCCCCCCCCGACTCACCTGACACGGTGGGGCAGACACCTTATTCCAATCAACCTTATCTCCTTCACATTCCTCATTCTCATATGAAGGAGATGCACAGGAGTACGCGCTTGATAAGTGCCATGGAGACCAGCCCCTTTTTTGCTCTCAGGGCGAGAATACAAAATATGCTTGCCCCTACCTTGGAAAAGCTCCAGGAGGAAATAATACCTCTATGGAAGAATGTATGCTCGTGCCTACAAGCTATGAATAAATCATTTAAAACTAGTGGAATCAATATTGGAAAAAAAATGGAGCTAAACAGAGAAAAATGGGATCAGGTTATTCTGGGTATGCAAAACACTGAGCTCAAGTTGGCACTGTTATCAAAATCTGAAAGAAAATATGTGAGCGACATGGAATTCAAGATGTATGACCAAATCCAGCAACTCTCTATTGGAAAATGCATTGATAGTACCATCCACAGGCAACTGCAGGTTGACTTGTCCATCATGAAATCCTAACTGCTACTTGATGACAGTAGACTAGTGGCAGGAGCCACAAGAGAAGAGAGATACTCAGAATCGTATGAGAGTTATCCCTATGGCCCATATAATGGCTCTTCCCCCTGGGTTATGCACACAATGTTTTTAGTAGAGACTATGAGTCTCTTTTTAAAATGGCCAGTTCTATCTTTTGTAAAGATTTGCAAGTATTTTGGAATTTTAGAATTTTATAAATGACGAGATATGACTAGTAGAGCCAACCTGTACAAATAAGATTCCGATTACATGAATGTCTATGGTACATGGTTTTGTCACGAGGGTATATACAAAATATGAGAAACTTTTATGAATCTATGAAAAACTGTATGTATCAGTTTGTAGCAGAGGCTTAAGGAAAATACAGTTATTCTTATACAACATTAGAGGAAAAAATCAAATCTGAATAACTAACAAACACATCCATAAAAAAAAAAGTGCCCTGATCCAAACAAAGGAACTGTCCACATCCTGAAAATTTTAGGGTAAAATACAGGCAAGGAAATTTTCACACATTATCATGCTGAGGTTTACTTCACTTATTGTCGTAAAGACAGGTAGAAATAGCATTAGGATGTGTATGGAGGCTTAATGGGTATGAGAGATAAGATAGCTGAGAAGTGTAAATGTTTAATCACTACCTATTTGGGGATGACCCATGTGATTTTTCAAATCCTACTCATTATTTTCATCCTTCTAAGCTGTTGGCAACATCTTTACAATTGTGACTAGGAGAGCTCAAACAACTAGATCTAGAATGGTTGTTGCCCAAAACTCAAATCGATAACTCAGAACTGTTGCAATGCACATTTCTCTTCCGCCAAGAAAACCCAAATGCTGAAATAGAAATTAAATAAAGGTCATTCATGCCACTTTTTATTTTCGAGCCCTTTACATATTTTGTTATGTTTTTCTATTTATTTAACAGGCCCTAAGTTTGGGTATGAATTTCATGTAAAGATTCACGTACAACCTTTTTCTTCGATTTACGTATGGATTCATTTTTTTTTTTTTTTTTAAACTAGTTAACATAAAATTAGGGAAAATCATAATTTCAAAGCTTTTAAATTAGTGTACATATATGTTAATTTATTTATGATATTTTTTTTATTTTTTTTAATAAAAAAATTTTAATTTTTTTTATAGCGAATTATAGAGAATTATAGATGAGATGCTTAATTTAATTTTAATATATTACAATTTTATACTGATGAACATGTTATTTGTAAACCATAGTTTATTTTCTCTTTTATCCATGACTTTTTCTCTTGTTGATTCATCCCTTTTAAAGAAAGATCTAAGAGGGAAGGGAGTGTGAACTCTTCCTGCATCCCTCTCTTTTAAGGCAATAGCCTTCAAGGTCCTTGATTCTTCTCTTTATCCTTTCCCTATGCTTAAATCCATTATGTTATGTTTTTTTGAGAAAACTCTTGATAAACCTATGGTGAATCACCCCATCCAATTTCTATCTTAAACCCTTTGCTTTGGTGTAACATGGTTTAGTAGGGAAATTTATTGGACCAATTATAATATTAACACACTTTTGGAGAGTGAATAATTGGAATATTTTGGTTCAAGTTCATCTATTTCATTATTTTTAAGGGTTTAGGGCGTTAAATGGGTTAGGGGTTGGGAATTAGGGTTTAAGGGGTTAGGGGTTAAGGGTTAGAGGTTTAGGGTTTAGGGGGTTAAATGGGTTGGGGGTTTATAGGTTTAGGGGGTTTAGGGGATTTAGCGGTTAAGAATCTAGGGGTTAGGGGTTAAGGGGTTAGAGGTTTAGTGTTTATGGGTTAAATGGGTTAGGGGTTTAGAGGTTTAGGGGGTTAGGGAATTTAGTAGTTAATGGTTTTATGGGTTCGGGTTTAGGGGTTAATGGGGTTAGGGTTTAGGGGGTTAAATGGGTTAGGGTTTTAGTGGTTTATGAGGTTTAATGGGTTAGGGGCAGGAATTAGGGTTTAAGGGGTTAGGGGGTTAAGAGTTTCAAGGTTTATGGGTTAGGGGGTTAAATGGGTTATCATTTTAGGGATTTGGGGGGTTAAATGGGTTAGGGGTTAAGGGTTTAAGGGTTAGGGGTTAAGGGTTTATAGGTTTAGGGCTTAGGGTTTAAATGGATTAGGGTTTATGGGGTTAAATGGGTTAGGGTTTAGGGGTTTATGGGTTAAATGGGTTAGGGGTTTATAGGTTTCCCTGTCATATCCATATTTGTTTAATTTCATGATTAATTAGGCATTTTTAATGTCTCGCTACTCGATTAATTAGGATTAAGTAATGATGCCACTAAAGGATCAACTAAATATCTATTTATAATATTTGGTTTTTTAGTCATCTTTGAGTCTAGAAACCCAACTCCTATATCATCAAGGCATGCGAGGAGTCTATCCATGTAAAATTTTAGTGCATACAGTAAAAATTTGACAAAAAATCAATGTTGGCCCCATTCACAGGTCATTCTTGGCTTATAAAGATAATGGTGTAGGGTAATATCATGTCATAAGTAACCTAATGTTTTCTAACAATTTTTGCACTACAATAATATGAGAAAAATGATGACATTTAAGATGATTCAAATAAATATGAATGAGATTCTTTTGGTTTCAAGAATAATTTATTCTCTACTGAACAGGGCTAACCACGTGAAGGTGGAAATAAGCTCTAAAATGAGCATTCATCCAATAAAAGGAGATAATCTTGGAAATATTGTGGCAATACTTGACAAGTGCCCCGATAGCAAGCCCATCCACATCCCCCAGCCCCGACAGCCAAAGTTGCTTAATTCTTGGGAAATAGAGGGCCATAACATCTTATCACCTCACTCGCGATTTTCTCGCATAAATGAGGCCCTAGCTACAGGCTCTCGAACCATTACAGGTGGGCTGCTAGCATCGAAAGTGATGTATCCATGAGGTCACAACACCTCCCCGCATTCATCGCATTCAACTCCTAGAGTTCCTATGCCTCTAGGTTTATGAACTCGCTCCAGCTAGAATCTTACGCTCCATAATTTGTTAGACACAACGATTCTAGAGGCATGAAGAAGATCCTAAAAAACCCTACAAATGGTGGCGATGCTAGCCCTATTGAAAACCTTGCAAATGGAGGTGAGGCTAGCCCTATCAAAATCCCTATAAATGGAAGTGATTTCGGCCTTATCCCTGTAATTCAGGAGGGAAAAAACACAACAATGCGTTGGTCGAAATATTCAACCAGTCAACCTCTTGACGATCCTCTTTCAACTTGTTTGTAATAAAAACTTTTCTCCAACCCTCATTATGTTTACTACCCCTCTTCTTTTTCATAACTTTACCACTAATATTTTCACTAATTGTCTTAATTTATAACTTAATTGAACAAATTCTCTTAATTTCTAACTTAAGGCAATTAAAATAGTTGTACTTTTAAAATTAAAATAAATAAAATGTTAATTTAAAATTTTAAGAAAAAATATGAGTTTGGCTTAAATAAAAATTTTTAAATTACCCTTAATAATTGTTGTGATTGTTTAATCATTCAGTGTTTTTATAAATAGTTAAGTAACCTTACTAATTAATTAGGATTATTACTATTTTTTTCTAGTCATGAGGATTAATGAGGATAAAATGTTGCCTTTGAGTACAAATTAAATTATAGAGGGTAGTGATGAGTTGTCTATTTAAAATTTATGGAAAAGTGGTAAAGAATATACATTTTAAATGAAACTAAAATTCAAATAAGTGCACTGTAATGAGAACATAATCCTTGTATCATGATAACATATACAAAACAACCACATGAACTCAAACAGTTATAAAATAAAGTATATTATAATTCATTTGACGTGTGAATGAAGTGTTAGAAAGTAAATCATATAGACACCATACCTTTGGTTACCCTATAAATCTCTGACACATAGTGGAAGTGCTCTCAAGTATGAAATGGATGAGGGTAGATGATGAGAATCTCTTGAAACCTATGTAAGTAAATCCACCCTCTAGAATAGGGACTTGCGCCTCTCATTTATAGAACAAAATAGGAGGAGAGATAATGTAGTCTATGAAAGAGAAGAGCATCAAATTATGGGTTAAAGACCTATGTGCTACATCTTTTTGGATGTCACAATTCCTCTCTAGTGAATTTTCTCTCTTTCAAAACTAGGTTTGTTGAAAGTACACACATGCTCAAAACACTTTGTAGCTATTGTTTTTCCTTTAATTGATAAATATGTTAGAAGTATAATTAGTGAGCTGCATGTATTATCAAATATGTGTTATTTTAGCATGTAATACTCATGATAGTGCATTAAATGTATGAACAACAAGTCAACACAACAATATGGCACTACTCCATTATATCTATTTTTTTCTTATTATGAAGTTCCAACCTAGTCGAAATAGTTTAATATGGTGCCCCCTTTGTAATAACTTTATGTTTTCCTTTAGTAACCATAAATATTATTAATTATTGTTTGTATGGATGAAATACAAACATTTCCTATAATTATCCTCCTTAAGCACATCCTCTCCAAGACTGTTCACTGTTTGCATGGTTGAAACACGAAATCTGCCAATAATAATTTGTTTTGACTACATCACCTCTCAATATTTACCTTTCTCATTGTAATAATTAGCATTTGTGGATGAAACTAGGTCTAATTCGACTTCATGAAGAAAAGAAACCTTGCTTATATGGCTAGGTGGAATTGCATCATGAGGACTTTCCAAGAAGAGGGTCACATACAAGGTGTGGGAATAAAGGTTTATTTTCTCTAAAATAGTATGATGCCTAGAGACTAAAATAATAAAGGATAAGGTGTGTAAAAATAGGAAAAGGCCCTTAAGAAAGCACCCCTTCCTAGGCTACATTAGAGCTCTAGGAATCCTGCAATTTTGAATGAATTCAGATGGTGGAATTTCAAATAAATTGATGCCCTAGCTATCACACAAAAAGGGAACCCTTGAAGCTCCTTTGACGTGGGGATTTATTGAAGGTTTGAATTTTGTATTTCATCATTCAAAAACTTTTCTCTTAACTATAAGTGTTCATTGGATGAGCCTTTACCAGGGTATATCTCTCAACCCTTAGTTTGTTATAGTATTTCTCTCAAATATTTTTTCATGGAAATTCACCTTATCTTCTACCAAATCTCACACTTTAATTGAATATTTTCATTGAATGATTCATCCATACCACACTTTGAACCCTAGTATAAACACATCAATCACAAGTGAGGGATTTTGGAAGTTTTGATCGTAGGAATTCATCATTTTTCAATATTCCTAAACCTGAGGTCATCTTTCCCTCAATCCTTTCTTGGAGAGTCCTTATTTTGCTTCTAAAACAGATAACCTATTATTTGATCCTCTTCTATGATGACATCACCAGCTTCTACACCCTCAATTTTCACCAATAATACATTGTTTGCGTCATCCCCGAATTTATTTCTATTGACGATTTCATGCCTATTGGAGTATTGTAGGTATGAAATTTTTCCCCATACAACCCTTTCTTGCAATGAGGCATAATATGAAATCATTTCAATAGCTTGACTCAAACCCGCCAAAGAAAACCATTATATCACAAGCTCAACTTAGCACTATGTCATATGTTAACTAATGTAATTTCCTCCCAATTAATCATATTAAACATTAGATGAAAATTTTTATTTAATGCCAAAAACCATGAAAATCCTCCTACAATATGGATGGAATAAACTTCAAAACCTACAAAATGCAAATTATGTTTCCAACTTACACCTCACACTCCATGAAGTTGCATTTTTGTCCTATGGCACTAAGATAAAGGATATATCATATTTTCAATAGTATATTTCAATCCAAATTACTTATGGGAAATTTCACCTTTAAACAAATATGCTCTAAATTTTATTTGAAAGAACAATATCTGATATTTTTTCTGAATAATGGATAAACAAGTCATTTGAGTTAACATAATCCAATTAGTGGTCAAAGGATTGTATATACACAAACTTAAAACTAGACCTCAATACAGAGAATTGAGAGAAATAGTCATAAAAGTAGTGATCAACACAGAAATAAAACAACTAACTCTAAAAAACACCCTATGTGGTCTACAATCTTATAAGCTTTAGAAGAACCATTGAATTTCATCTAAACACAGACATCATTCCTGGTTGATAAGCAAATGAATCCCATGTTGAATAAGTGCAAAGGAGTTGCAATAAAGAGTCATATTATACAAGATTGGTCGTGGTAGCTTCTAAGTATTTTGAAATACGTTATTTCCCTTTTGAGTTTTGGTACAGAGGAAGGCTTATAGCCCAAAGAGGTATCAATTCCCATGCTTTTTTATTTAACCATTTTATTTTTAGAATATTGGGTCATATGATAGAAAATGTTGGAAGTATAACTTTGGACCTAGCCAAAGGGACTGAGACTCTGATGTTGTCACGTTGGTCTTGGGATATGTTGGGTATCAAATTTGTATACTTTTCTCTCCCATTTTTGCCCACCTTTCTCTCTCTTTGTATCATTATTGTTATTAAACACACGAGGTAAACCCCTTTCTTTTATCTTACATGGTATATTCGATTAATGAAGTAATAGTCAAGGAGTTTTTACCTTTTTCAAACATTAACTCCGATATTTTTATATATTTGGAAAAAGAAAGAAGATTATAGTTGTAAGTCAAGGAGAAGCTCCTAATTTCCAGTGTTGCCTTCACTTGCTTCTAAAACCCAACAAACTCTGTTTCACCCCAACAATATTTCAGGATTTTTCATGGTTTTCTTTTCGCAACTAGGTTGTTGTTGTAATGAATTGTATAATTGTAGATATGTAGTTGTTAGAGGAAATCTGCGGTTTCCTGAACATTTGTATAAAGAGGGCCTGCGAGCTATGAATCGGGGGCAAGCATAGAATATATAGATTTTGTAACAAAGTATTTTTCAATTAATTGAATGCACAACACTCTATTGTTTTACCTATAAATTGTGAGTTTATCGCAGCCCTAATCAGAGAGTTGGGCCCACTCTTTTGATCAGGTGCTTCACTACCTTTCTTTCCATTGATTTCATGTTTTATTTTGGTTTTTTCACTGCTATTCCAATATAGTATTTTAATTTCTGTGAATGTCTTTTTAATTCTGCAATCCATTTTAATTTTTGTTACAGTAGTCTATGTGTTCATTGATTTAAGCCTGTGATCCAATAACAGGTTGTGTGACTACTCTTGCATATACTGTGCATGTTATTCCTAAAATAACTAATGCCCTAGGGTTGATAATTTATGTGGAAAAAAGGTTTGAATATTGTTCACATCTGGACACCAAAATTTTGGTGTCGTTGCTGGGGAAGGCTAACAAGGTGTAAGAACACGATCTACAATTGATCTAAGGGTCGATCTCTCATTTTGGGGAGGGAATTTATTGCCCTACTTCAAGTCCTGAGCATAGTTTTCTGCATTTCTCTGCTTCTTTATTGTTTTCTTTAGAATTGATCTCTTGTCTTGGGGAGGGAATCTATTACCCTGCTCCAAGTCCTGAGCATAGTGTGTTGTTTTCCCCTACTTTGTTTTCTTTTGTTAATATTGATCTCCCTTCTTAGGGAGGGTATTTGTTACCCTGATCTAAGTCCTAGGAATAGTTTTCAGTTTTTCTACTTTTTGATTATTTTCTAAAAGGGCAGCTTCTCGTCCTGGGGAGGGTATTTGATTACCCTACTTTAGTTCTTGAACTTTGATTTTCTTTTTTTTTTATTTTTCATTTTCTATTTTGAAACTACTCTCTCGTCCCGGGGAGGAATCTATCTGTCCTTCTCTAGGTCCTGAGCGCTTTTGCTATTTTGATGAATTCTTATCACCAATTGTATGAACAAAGATCTGAATAAGAGGGGCATAGGAAGACCCGAAAAGAAAGGAAAGGATATGGGAAGCAAGACGTATATTCAGGAGATATTCAATAAGTATAAATTTGAAGCATCCTCTCATGCTATTGTTAGGGTAAGGATTGAGACGAGGTACGAAGGGCAGTCGGTTGAACAACCAGCTCTAGCCATGGTAGCAGAGGAAATTATTTCGACGGCGAAAGAAGCAATAAATAAGGTATTCTTGGAGGATAAATCCCTGTTTTCAACAGAAGGGGAAGAAATAGCAAGTAGAGGGTCAGAAGAACTGACAAATTTTAATTGGGAAGAAGAACCTCCGAAAGGGTTTTCATCACCAAGAGACCAAGGGAGTGGTGTGAAGCCTCCTGCAGTTGAATTAAGAAATTCTTATTTGGAAAGAGAGTTCCAAAAGGATTTTGCGTCACCAAGAGACCAACGGAGTGCGGTGAAACCTCCTACAGTTGAATCACCCCAAGTACCACTTGCAGAACTAGTTCAAATCCTAGGTGAGTATTAGAGGATATTTATGGCACCTGCAAGTTTGTCTATTGATTTTCCAATTAGAAACATTATAGGTGATGCACCAATGAAACCCATCCCTTTAAAACTTTTACCTAAATTTCATGGGCTTTCTTGAGAAGACCCTGATACATTCCTCTTCGAATTTGAAATTGTATGTCGAGGGTACACTTATATCACCAATGCTCAGAAACTAAAAATATTCCTTTCTACCCCAAAAGGGATTGCCTTGTGCTAGTTCATGGGTTAAGGAAGGAGAACTATTACCTCATGGCAAGGGATGAAAAAATAATTTTTGGAGAAATACCAAGATAAATGTAAATCCTGTGACATTAAGGAGGAAATATTCAAGTTTGTACCGAAAGAGGATGAAAACATGGAAGACTGTGTTGAATGATTCAAATATATATTACAGAGGTCAGGCCATAGTGACCTTGATAAGGATATTCTAAAGATCATTCTTCTCCAGGCACTTAGGGAAGATACTCTGCAACTTATGAACATAGTAGAAAATGGGGATATTCAAAAGAAGAATTTGACACAATCTGTGACTATTGCATTCCGCATTCACGAGGGGCTGCAAGGAGCGAAAAAGGAATTTAGTCATTAAAGACTTCCGATGGAGGGGTTACAAAGGCTTAAATTGGAAACCTACTAGATAATATAAGGACTAATAACCTAAGCACATTATCTGCCTAGGTGGACACTCTACAACAAAAACAAAAATAGATAGAGTTGAAGAATACTATGACTATATTCTGCCCACAGTGCAGAAAGAAGCATCCCTTGAAAGAATGCCCATTAAACACTGTGGAAGCCTGTGCAATCTGTGAACAGAATCATGTGACCAGCTTGTGCCCTTCCTTTCCCAGACTGAAGGTATTTTTTCAAGAGGCAATTAAAGAAAATGTGGTAGACCAGTTTTACTTCATGGGGCCGAAAAATCCATGTCAACCTCGACCACCAGCTATGAATCCAGATATGTTTCAAGACCCATCCCAGTATTTTAATAATTTTAATATGGATACCCAGTCTTCACCATTTTCATCTATTTGGTCTCAATATCAATACCCCCTTGGCAACAATGGGTTCCTCAGACCAGTTCGAATCCTTCATGGAATTAGAATTGGCATGTACCCTCTCCTACTATGCAATTTCCTCAACCTATCCCTCAACAAGAACTTCAGTTTCTCTCTAATGTACATCTTGGAAATCCAACCCTTCAACCCCAGCTTCCTATCCAGCCCAATCTGAATCCTAATAATAAAGGGGTCCAACAAACAAATACTCTTTACCTTCCATCTTATAGCATTTCCACTGCAGGACAAAAAAATAAAATTACGATCTAGGCGGGTATTAAATTCTCCCACTTCATCTATTATTATAGAACAGATTGACAGTGAAGTTAGAGAACCAGAACAGAGGAAATTTGGGGATAAACTAGACCAAAACATAACAAATCAAACACCTCCTCAATCTGTTCCTAACTAGGGTCATTCAACTTCTCCCCCATATCCTGAAAGACTGACCTTGAACAAAAAAAACTCTCAGGAAGAGTTTGACTTCTTGGGGGAATTGCAAAATATTTTTGTCAAAATACCCCTGTTACAAGCCATGAGGGATGTACCTATCTATGCAAAAAATCTCAAAAATTACTCCTCTAAGAAACTAGGGAAGAAACCTAGGAATCCATTAACCATTAATGTGATGGGTAGACTATCTGACATAATGTTAGGAAGGATCATGCCTGTGAAATATGGACACCCAAGAAACCCAATTCTAACAGTAAAAATAAATGGGGTTTAAATCCCAAACATACTAGTATATTTGGGAGTTTCCATCAACATTATTACCTCTGAAACAATGAATGCATTAGGTATCGAAAACATTAAACCAACCCCTACTATCCTAGAACTAGCAGATAGGTCTACAATTAAACTGGTAGGGAAATTGGAAGATGTAACCATTTCGGTGGATTCATGGCATTACCCTATGGACCTCCTTGTATTACAGACTCGATCTTCAGTTGGTGGTCATCCATTGATCCTGTGAAGGCCTTGGCTCGCAACTGCAGACGCCTACATAGGGTTCCGATCTGGGCATATGATCATATCAATGGGATGGTTACAAAGAATATTACTCTTTACCCTCCTATGGAACCTAGCCCATCGGAAAAATTATTAACCAGTCAAAAACCTCTACCAATAGAGGAGCTTGAACCTAAAAATGAAGAAATTATACTAATCCTCACTATTGGGCAAGCCCTTCAATTCAAAACAGAAACTGAGGACGATGCCATCAACACTTTTATTAATGATCCCAGTTTTGTTTCCAATTCAACTCATCAAATTTTAGAATCTGCTATGAGTTGTGAAACACAAGAAAACATTGAACTGGAAGATGAAATGGAAGACATTCTTGTAACCTCATCCCATGATAGTATTCCAATCGAGATTGAACAAGGGAGAAAACTCAATATCAACCCTAATCTGTCTGAATCCTAGAAAAAATAACTCTTAGAAGTCCTTCAAGATCATCAGGGAGCTTTTGCCTAGGATTATACCAACATGAAGGGGATACCTACTAGTTTATGTACTCATCATATTTATATTAAGGAAGATTTTCACTCTGTAAGACAGCCCCAACGGAGAATGAATCCTACTCTAAATAACATTGTTAAAGAACAATTACAAAAATTATTGGATGTAGGTTTCATTTACCCCATCTCAGATAGCCAATGGGTATCCCCGCTAGTTATTATTCCTAAAAGAATGGTCAGTGGTGGATCTTTGTAGATTATAGGGAGCTAAACAAGGCAGCTCAAAAATACCATTTCCCTTTGCCATTCATTGACCAAGTCCTGGACACCTTGGCTGGGAAGAAGTTATTTTCCTTCCTAGACAAATTCAATGGATATAACCGGATTTAAATAGCCCTGGAAGACCAGGATAAGACATATTTCACATGCCCCTAGGGGACCTTTGCATACAAGGTCCTCCCATTTGGCCTGTGTAATGCTCCTGCTACCTTCCAGAGGGAAATTCTGGGAATATTTTATGATTTGGTCGATGATAGTGTTGAAATATATATGGATGATTTTAATCCATATGGAAATTCATTTGAAGAGGGATTGTAAAATCTAGAGAAAGTGCTCAAAATATGTAAGTAGACCCATGTATCTTTGAGTAGATTCAAATTACATATGATGAGGGAAGAAGGGATAGTATTGGGACATTTTCTCTCAGCTGTCAGAATTCGAGTTCATCTGGCCAAAGTAGAGGTAATAGTACACTTCCCGGTACCAAAGACACCCACACATGTACGTAGCTTTATTAGTTGTGCTGCTTATTATAGACGTTTAATAGAAATTTTTTCTAAGATAGCACATCCAATTTTTCAATTGCTAATGAAAGATGCAGAATTCTTGTGGACTGAAGACTGTGAAGAAACTTTCACGAAAATTAAGGGACTAATTTGTGAAGCTCCAATCCTTCGAGGACCTGATTGGGAATTACCATTTCACATACATGATGATTCTTCTCAAACAACAGTAGGAGATGTTTTAGGATAGCAGGTATAAAAAGCACCGCATGCAATTTATTATGTCAACAAGAATTTAATTCCCGCTTAACTAAATTACACGGTGACGGAAAAAGAATTCCTAGCTGTCATTTATGCTATCAACAAGTTCTAGCATTACATCACTGGGTATCCTACTTTTGTACGTACTGATCATGGATCAATCAGGTATTTGATGAATAAACCTATCACTCCTGGTCGTATTATAAGATGGTTGCTATTGCTTCAAGAATTTGATATTACAATAATAGACAAACCAAGAAAAGATAATGTAGTTGCTAATTTCCTATCTAGAATGGATAACAATGATGAATGCACACCTATAGAAGACAGTTTTCCTGATGAGCATATTTTTTCGGTTTCTACTAAACCTCCGTGGTATTTAGATATTGCTAACTATCTTGCTACAGGGAAAGTGCCTCACCATTTTTCATACAGGGAACAATGAAAAATTATTCATCACAGTGCCCAATATTCTTGGATGGGAGGGTACCTTTTCATACAGGAGCTAATAAGCATATTCAGCGTTGTGTATCTGAGGATGATATTTATGAAGTATTGAAGGTTTCCCATGATGACTTTTGTGGATGACATTTTTCAGAAAAAAGAACAGGCCATAAGGTGCTACAAATGGGATATTACTGGCCTTCTATCTTTCGATTTGTGTAGAATTATCTCAAGAGGTGTGATAGTTTCCAACATATGGGGCATCCCGGTTGAGCTGATGAAATTCATTTACAGGCACAATTATTCCTCAAAACTTTTGAGAAATGGTCTATCGACTTCATTGCACCCTTCAACCCATCCTCCAAGAAAAAGGTTCACATTCTGGTCTGTACTGATTACGTGACTAAGTGGGTAGAAGCCAAAGCTATTGCAAAAGCAACAGAGTAGGTGGTATTAGATTTTCTATTTGAGGAAAATTTTTCACATTATGGTATTCCAAGAGAGATTGTTTCAGATGGAGGAGCACAATTTACATCGCACATGATAACAAATCTTATTCAGAAATATGGATTCAAACACAGGGTGACATCTCCAACCATCCCCAGGCGAATGGACAAGTAGAAAGCATAAACAAGACATTGAAAAATATCTTGACAAAAACTGTGGCATACCATCATCGGGATTGGGCTTAGAAGCTACCTGAAGCTCTCTGGGTGTACAGAACAACATGGTGGAACACAACTAGGCTTTCACCATTTGAGTTGGTTTATGGGAAATCCCCATTGTTTCCAATAGCGTTTAAAATCAATATGTTCACAACATCTCTTGAAGTTGGTTTTGATCTGTCAGATGGCCAGAAACACCGACTGGCCCAGATCAATGAACTAGATGAAATTTCTCAATGAATATCTAGAGAAATATTGCTATTTAGCAGCAGAGAATGAAATGGCACGATAATTTTATCAAGAATAAGGTGTTTCAGAGAGGAGATTGGGCACTACCCTATGACTCCCGCTTTAAGGATTTTAAGGGAAAGATTTGCACTCACTAGATGGGACCTTACGAGGTGGATGGTGTATTTGATAATGGAATAGTCAAGCCAGTCACAATCTACAATACATGTGCTTCATTCATAGCAAATGGACACTGCCTAAGATTATACCACTGCCTAGCCTCTAAGGAAGCTTTTAACAAACAACTCTCTGAGAAATCTAGTTTGAAGGTTATTAGTGCAAAGATCTCTTTGTCTACATCCTCATTTAATATATATATATAAGTCAATAAAAAAAAGAAAAAGAAAAGAATAAAGAATAAAGAATTATATTGTTACTATTTTTTTTCCATCTTTTTGCAGGAGTTAATACTAAGGAATAATGCTTTAAAAATTGAAATTTTTTCTAACTATCGATTGTTGCTACTCATGATGCTGTTACTCAGTTGGTTTTATTCTGGATGCTATTACTCACACTGTTGTTACTCTAGATGTTGTTACTCTGGATGCTACTACTCGCACTGTTGTTACTTCGAATGCTACTAATCACACTGATGTTACTCTAGATGATGTTACTCTAGATGATGCTACTCGTACTGTTGTTGCTCCAACCGCATCATTGTTGTTTCATCATCCTACCAACCGTCACTTTGTCTAGGTAGGCCTCCAGGTACGCCTCCATGTGACTTTTACTGATTTAATTAGATATTCCATGTGAACACAAAAATGCCACAGACGGAAACTTTTAAGTTGAAGGGGGTGGGGGGGGCGGGGGGGGGGGGCGGCATGCCGTCATAATTTAATGACAGCGTAATGATGATTTTATAAGCCATTATTGAAATTCTGTGTGTGGTACACCCTACGATCCTTATCAATATTCTGTATAATTATTAATTATGTATTGGGATCCATAACACTTCCTTTCCATTTCATATAAAATAATTACCATTCTGTTCATTGTACTTAACATATTTTTTCATGATTTTCCTCGATTTCTGAGAATTACCATCCGTATTTACTATTACCACCATTCATTTTCACCATGTTGTTTTTCCAAATTTGGTATCCACTATTCTATCCAACGGTTTGTTGTTCCAATAGTGTTGTTACAGTCCCCACAGTATGGGTGGACTGGCTGTGTGGAATGAACCTGAAAATATATCTTTGGTCTGCAGTAATCTAGAGGTATGGAAAATCATTGTGAATGCAAGATGAGATACCTATTTTGATAGATTGCAGGGGTTTGATAGGGAAATCACAATGGAGTTCACACTTAATTTGGATGAGAATGGCTCACGGGTCAAAGGATTGGAAATTCCTGTCATAGAAGAGATAATTGCAGAAGTTAGTAGGTTGAGACAGCAAGGGCAGCAATGGTTTTCTCAGAGAGTTTCTCTCTTGAAGTTTCATAAATTATTCTTGCAGGCAGGAGAAAGCGTCATTCAGTTGGGCAAAGGATATGAGTGAAAGTCTGTGTTGTATCCATGGAACGAAGTCATAGGTTTTGTAATGAAATACATAACTTGTGAAGGTCAGGCCACAAATCTATTTAAATATCATTTTAAAATTCTAACTCACCTTCGATTCCCATAGGCTCAGGTGCATTCCTTAAACATGCCCTTATTTCTATTAAGACAATTGTAGCACATGGCACAGTCCACTCGACATTCATGCCGGATGCCGGCAATACTCTCCAACCATGGATTGGTTCGTCTACTATTCATGCATGCAATAGTCAGATTCCAAGTTTCTTAGGTAGAACTTTGTGGATCATCAGAAGAAGAGATAGTAGCCATTATTGCTTCTAGAGAAGAGGAACCAGTCTCTCCGTCTGATTTAGCAGAAGAAGAACATTTGGAGGAAATTGATCAAGAGGAACCCGAAGAAATCGAAATGGAGGTTGATGAGGAGGAACTCGAGGAAATGGAAATGGAGGTTGATCAGGAAGAAACTAAAGAAATGAGAGTAGAGGAGATAATTGGTGACAAAGTTGAGGCTGTCACATAAGAACCAACCTCACTTGAGGAGCCCACAGATGAATGAATTATGGAAATATTGCATGAAGTCAAGATTTCCATACAGTCATAGAATTTTGTCAATGAAGAACAAGGAAGTGGAATTGCAGACATAGGGAGGGAAATTGATGTTGTTTTGAAAGAAACAACATCACCTACCCAAGCATATATGAATATTGAAACAAGTGGGGGTGTTACACAAAAACCACCCCTGATTAATCTAGAATAGGGAAATAGGGAATCAATCAATGAAGAACAAAAATATAAAATAGAAATAACTTGCGAGGTCGATATTGTCCCACAAGAACCAGTATCTACCTCGAAGGAAGAAATAATGCACAAAGGGTAGGAGGACAAAAGGGAAACAACCCTCATAATCGACATTGTGCCACAAGAACTCTTGTCGACCCCAACTGAAGTAATAGTGCATGAAAGTCTGGCCCAAATTGGAAACAAGGATGATGAAGCTATTCCTCGCTCTCCATTCCAGTCCATGATGCCTAGAGGGGCAAGGGGATTCCTTTCACCCCAACGATTAATGGAGGAAATAGTCGTTCCACCGGTGCTTAAGTTTGTCAACACAGGAAAGGACATGGCCAATATCAGCCCAATAATTACTAAATATCAGTTGGAGCACTCAGAGGCTCAAAAAGAAGATGGGATTCCTATGGAAACACCAGAACACAGAGTGGTCGATGGAAATTCTGACCAAACAGTAGGATTATCTGAAGTAAATGTAGAGGAAGATGCCCTTGAAGATAGGGAGCCCAGCCATAATTACCTAACAGAAGAACCATCTGATAATACCGATAGCATTTCGCTGCCTTTTGAGCCTGTTATAGGGCCAAAAAATGAATTTCTCTTCAAATAGGAATGGATTTAACAGTGTGAGAAAAGAAGGTTACCTCTCAAGAAAATGTACTAGTTGAAGTTCAATGAAACCATGAGATTGAAGAAGGAGGTTCGGGAGCTGAAGAGACAAGTTTCTCTGTTGAAAAAGAAGGTAAAAGTCTAAAAATGGAGGGAATTAAAGCCAAAAATTGAAGTCTCCTATGTAGCTACACAAACTGCTCTGATTGAATAATTTTTTGAAGGTCGGGAATTTTTCTTGGCCGCCAAGATCTAGAGGTGGCGATCTGCTGTGAATGGACATAAGAAAGAGACAATGCAGGTTATAGAACATGCTATCAGGATCGCTATAGGATACATAGACCAGTTAGATAAGGTGTGATTGAAGTAAGCTAAACAAAAGACCAGAATAGAAGAATTGGAAGAACAAGTGCAACTGCTACAATAATTTAAGGAGAAGATGTTCTCCTTGGCACAACAGGTAATGGCCTGCAGACCTCCTGCACATAGTTATGTTATTCCTTCATGAAAAATTTATTTTTTTTTGTCTTGAAAGTATATAGAACGAGATTTGGCAAGAGAATGAGGACCCCATTCAATTTCTCCATATCCTAAAAATTCATGATATTATAGGACAAGACTTAATGTGCGAGCTCTACATGCATGGTTACTTTTTGAGGCATGATCAGCCTTTTAACCCCATTCCATTCGTGGGGGACATTCATTTAAGATATTTTTCTTCCTACACCATCAATAAGATTAAATGGAGAAAGGCCTATGATATTTTTGAGGAGAACCAAGTGATAAGGCCACTAATGATGAGGAAGAAGCATGGGTAGTCAAAAAATATTTATAACATGCATTTTAACTGTTGGAAATATGATGCAGAGTGTTGTCCTTGATGGCAACCCAATGAATGAAGATGAAGACATGAGACTGTTTACATGTGTTGTCCTTGATGGAAAACCACCTGATGAAGTTATTCTTGACTTGATGAACTTGGTATATGGTGTAAATCTGATGTGATATGATGTTTGTTGACAATATGATGTTGAGTGTTGTCCTTGAAAGGCAACCCACTTGATGAAGATGATGTTGACAATATGATGTTGAGTGTTGTCCTTGAAAGGCAACCCACTTGATGAAGATGATGACAACTTACCTGATGAAGTTGTGCTTGATAGAAGATGTTCTTGATGAAGTAAAACTGATGTATCTATAGTAAGTACAGAAGGCAATGAAGAAAGGAATTCAATATATGCTAGATCTATGATGAAAAGAGTATGTCTCAAGGCATACGCGGATCCGTCTAGGGGAAGTCGCGTATGCACGCGGGAAAGAATGTGACAAGTCACGTATGGGAAAAAGCACTCAAAAAGTGCAAAACCAGGGGTAACCACCATGGTATTGACCCATTGTATTGGGTAATGATTCGTGTAAATGACCCCGTCTAGGAATACCATCGGAAGTAATGTGGTTTTGGCTCATGGTATTGAAAAAGGGTAAACCTATATAAGGAGAAGAAATTCATTGTGCAAATCATGAGAGTGGGTGCAAGATGTCTGAGCTTGAATGAATACTTCTCTCTGAAGTAGATCTGAATGGAAAGGGTTACAGTTGAATGATAGATCTGAATGTATGATGCACCAATGATGAAGAAGGGGATCTAGATCTGGAATGTATTTGTATCTGCTAGATCTGTTTATGGAAGATTAGATCTGTGATGAGGCGAACATCTGTTTGAGGTAAAGGGTAAAATCTGAAGTGATGTATCTGTTGTGAAGAATAGCAATGACATAAAAGTCTGAAGAACCATAAGCTAGTTCGCCGAAGAGGAAGCGCGTATATACGCGGCTTCGTTGAAGAGAAAGCGCATATGTGCAATGAAATTGGATCTGTAATATGTACAGAAGTATACGCTGGTTTATGTGAACGGAAGTGCGTATATACGTGACATCAGCGAAAGGAAAGTGCGTATACAAACTAGGGTTTGCTGAAGTCCGTGGTAAGAAATGTCTGATCTGTTCTGCTGGTTTACTGATATCTGTCAGTGAGTTATATGTATCTATTTCATGGTTGACTGTGCTTAAAAGTATGGAGTGGGTCCAGTCTGAAAATTTGATGAAACGTGGCCTGCAAGTGGTGTCCTAAAGGAAGCTTTGGATCCAGTGTGAAAATTGATGAAACGTGGTCCATAGAGGTGCTGAGGGTTGTAGCCTTCAGTCAGGGGTTGTAGCTCCCTTCCAGGTGAGGCTGGTAAACGAGATCAGGGGGTCGTAGCTCCCTTCCAGGAGAGGCTGGTAAACGAGTCAGGGGGTTGGAGCTCCCTTCCAGGAGAGGCTGGTAAACGAGCGCAGGTGGGTGCCTGCGTGCTGGTCAAGTCTGCGCCAGCACATATGTTGTTAGATGTTTTCTCTATAATAAAATATTGAAGGCTGAGCAACTGCAGCGGTGGTTTTCTCCCGACTTGGGTTTCCACCTAAAAATCCTGGTGTTCATGTGTGATGATTTGTGTGATGGTTTATTCTGTTGTTACTACACATGTTTACTGTTAACTTAACATCAGATGAATGAATATTGCAAAGAACTAAGTTAATAAATATCTGCATATTTAGATCTCTTCTAATACGCGAGTTGTATGAAGGATATCCGCGTGTATACGCGAGTTTACTAAAGGAAAGTAGCGTATGGGTTTTAGAGAGTGAAAAAGTAAAAAGTTTTGAATATGCAGTAAATACTGATTCACCCCCCCTCTCAGTATTTTTCCTAACAATTGGTATCAGAGCGGGGTCCTTATGCAAAAGCTTGATCGCTTGAAGGAGATCCGTCGCAATGGGAAAGAAGCAAAAGAAGAAGGTTACTCAAGGAAAGAAGATGTCTCAGAAATCAAGTATAGCATAAATTGAAGGAGATGAAACAGGTATTGATCGTTGCTCTTGTATTTCACTTACCTGTATATGCAAAGGTTATGATAGTGAAAGTGAAGATGAAGAAGATTCTGACCAAGCTCTACAAGTGCTCATGGCAAAGAAGCAAAAGAAGAAGGCTACTCAAAGTAAGGAGATGTCTCAGAAAACCTGTACAACAGAAGTTGACAAAGATGAATCTGATAGTGATTGGGGTCCTTGTAATCTTATCTGTGCAAGCAATGATGTAGATAGTGAAAGTAATGTTGTGGATTTAAAAGAAGTTATCAAAGATCAACAAAGAATATTTAATGAGAAGGACGCTGCCTCCAAAGCTTTGGTATTTAGACTGAAAAGGATGTTCGATGATGTATACAATCGAAGTAAAGGATATGAAGCTGGAATCATCTCTCTGCAAGCAGATCTTGAAGAATCAAATAAGAAGAATGAAGGACTTGAAGCAGAAAACGTTTCTCTAAAAACAGATCTGGAAAAATAAAAAAGGAAGAATGAAGGTCTTGAAGCTGGAATCATCTCTCTACAAGCAAAACTTGAAGCATCGAAGAAGAAGAATGAAGAACTCTTGCAAAATTTTTAAGAACAAGGAAATGGGTTGAAAGAAGAGATTCTAAATCTGAAGGATCAAGTAGAAGATGGAAGAAGGAAAGAAGAAAGCATGACAAAGCAATGTCAAGCCTTGGAGGTTGAGGTAAACATTCTCAAAGGTAAATTAGAAGAAAAGGTAAAACTTTTGAGGTTTCAAGATAGTACTAATATTTTGGACAATATTCTGAGTAATCAAAGGTCTCCTGCTATCAAACTTGGTCTTCGTTTCCATGAAACTATTAAAGGAGAATCTAGCTCACAAGGAAGTGCCAAAAATTCAGAGGATGTCAATGCAAAACCTGAAGTGTTGAAAGAGACAAAAGGTGAACCAACAATGATGAAATCTCAAAGGAAATCAGTCAATAATGTTGAATGTTTTAAATGTCATAATTATGGGCATGTTGCAGCAAATTGCAGGAGCAGATCATTTCAGCCACAAACTAAGAAATCCTACATAGAAAGGTACTCTGGTTTCTTCAGGGGATATTGTTTCTCATGTAACATGTATGGACATAAAGAAGTTGATTGCAAAAGGAGGAAGATTAGAAATACTCATTATGATTCTTATGCTTATTTCTCTAGACACATGAGATGTTATTCTTGTAACAAGTATGGACATGTAGAAAAGGAATGCAGGTTGAATAGATCTGAGAAAGTGGACAATTTTCAGCACACTGTTAGGAAGTTCAAGAAAATTTGGAAAAGGAAGGAAGACCAATCAGAAACGTAGGGAATTCTGACCCTACTGCAGTCATCCACTTCTGAAGCTTACTTCTCTTATTGACTGCAGGAATGATGTGAGATACATTATGATATTTAGTAATGTATCATCATAGGGGGAGCAATGTATGATGACTCTCATGATTGATTTGATTGTTCTGGTTATATGTATTTCTGACAGAACATCTGATATGAAGAAGACAGGTACAGGAAGTACAAGTTCAGGGGGAGATGAAGGAATGTGAAAAATTTCTATGCTTCACTTTCCATACGCGGGTTCGATGAACAAAAGTTGCGTATACACGCGAGTTCCAGTAGACACAGTCGCGTATGCATTGATGATAAGAGAATTTATATGATAGCTGAAGATCTGGAGCAGAGGTTCAGGGGGAGCATTAGTCTGACTGTTAATAACTATATTGTTGACTCAATATCAGCTTAATTTCTCAGTTCTAAATGATGATGATATGATACTTGATGTCTTATGTTGAAGATTATGAATGAGTCATGTTTGCTTGTTGAATGAAGAGTATTCGTTGCTGAGATGAAATTCTTATAATTCAGAGATAAAGACAGTTCATACAGAGATTGTTGCTGATGACTTGCTGATGAACGTATTCAGGGTACACAAGTTAAGGAGAAGCACTGGTTCAGGGGGAGAAGCAGGTTGAATACTAATGATTGCATTGTTGGCAATATGACTGATTATTCTTGGCTATTGTGATACTCATGCTTAAATGATGAAGACTTGGTACATGGTTTATTATGATGAGATTTTGATCCCGGTTTATAGAAAAGTATTTTGTGTGTTCACACATGGATGAGTTGGAAGTCGTTTGATTCAGAAATAAATCATGCAGAGCTTTGTTACTATGGTCGAGATCTTTTGCCTACATATGTTACTTCATGTTAAATCTTGAAGATCTTGATGATATTGGACCACATGGATGATTGCTTGACACATATTTGAAGATGTTGTTTTGGTATGATAATCTCTCTTGGAAGGATTGTATTGATGCTGCAAAGAATCTGAAGGCTTGGTTCCTAATGTGCTTATGCTACAACCATTGGATGACGCTTGAAGACACAACTACACGGTTCTATCTATCTGAACTCCAGGGAAGCACCCAAATATCTCAGAAAGAAGCTGAACACTGTATTTCTCTCACAGAGGATCAGATCTGGTTAAATTTAGAAGATGGCATTGGATACGCGGATTTCCTGAAACACAATCGCGTATATACGCGAGTTCATGCACAGAAAACCGCGTATGTCTGATTGCTGACAATTTCTGTTTGGAGTCAGCTCTCTTCAGCAGAGCTGCAGTGCTGTTTGGTATCTCTGATACTGTTTGGTATATCTAGAGGTGTTCCAGTTCTCATAATTCTATTTCTCATGTTTTGATAAAGATTCCTTGATGATTTGTTGGTGAAAGTGTTCAGGATGCACAAACTAAGGGGGAGCCTTAGTCATATGACAAGGATGCTTGGATGCACAGATTCAGGGGGAGCATTAGCGTTGCTGAGTATAATGCATTGTTGGCATTATGATGGTTCTGAAATATGTTCTCTTTCTTGAGGACTTTCTGGTGTTGATATTAAAGTCATATTTGTATTTTGATGAAAAGGTCTTGATTGAGACCCATGATGTAAATTTGTAATATTCAGTCATGTAAGGACTTCTCATTTTTGTAAACCCACTTGGTTGGGTAGCTGAGTCAAAATTTTGTAAACCCACTTGGTTGGGTAGCTGAGTTGATATGTGTAAACCCACTTGGTTGGGTACTTGAGTCTCATATGTAAATCCACTTGGTTGGATAATTGATGTAAGTATGAGTCTTTGGTGATAGGAAGTTCATAGAGTCATGTACCTCATTGAATAATATGTTTGAAGATTCAGCATGAACTCAGGGGGAGCTTGGTCACTTCAGTATATATCAGATCTGCAGAACGCATCTGCTACATGAGGAGAACAGGGGGAGAGTGTGTTGGTTTTGATCCACCCTTTGCCCTTGATGTCAAATGGGGAGAGTGACATGGTGTTTGAATGAAGAGAAAGAATGATGTCAAAAATGGGGAGAGTGACATGGTGTCATTGTATTCTTAATGTACCTATCTGTTGTGGTAACCAAACACCATCGTGGTTGCCATCAAGTCCAAAGGGGGAGATTGTTGGCAATATGATGCAGAGTGTTGTCCTTGATGGCAACCCACTGAATGAAGATGAAGACATAAGATTGTTGGCATGTGTTGTCCTTGATGGAAATACACCTGATGAAGTTATTCTTGACTTGATGGACTTGGTAAATGATGTAAATCTGATGTGATATGATGTTTGTTGACAATATGATGTTCTTGAATGGCAACCCACCTGATGAAGATAATGGCAACTTACTTGATGAAGTTGTGCTTGATAGAATATGTCTTGATGAACCTGTTTAAAGATGAAAATCTGATGTATCTACAGAGAGTACAGAAGGTAATGAAGAAAGGAATTCAATATGTGCTAGATCTATGATGAAAAGATTATGTCTCAAGGCATACGCGGATTTGCCTAGGAGAAGTCGCGTATGCACGCGGTAAAGTACGTGCCAAGTCGCGTATGGGCAAAAGCGCTCATAAAGTGCAAAACCAGGGGTAACCACCATGGTATTGACCCATTGTATTGGGTAATGATTCGTCTAAATGACCCCGTCCAGAAATACCATCAGAAGTAATGTGGTTTTGGCTCATGGTATTGAAAAAGGGTAAACCTATATAAAGAGAAGAAATTCATTGTGAAAATCATGAGTGTGGGTGCAAGATGTCTGAGCTTGAATGAATACTTCTCTGTGAAGTATATCTATATGGAAAGGGTAAAGGTTTGATAATAGATCTGAAACTATGATGCACCTATGAAGAAATGATGAAGCGGAATATCTAGATCTGGAATGTATTTGTATCTGCTAGATCTGTTTATGGAAGGCTTAGATCTGAGATGAGGCGAACATCTGTCTGAAGTAAAAGGGTAAATCTGAACTGAATATCTGATCTAAAGAAGTATGCTGCTCTATAATGGTTGAAGATCTATACGCTAGTTCGCCGCAGAGGAAGCGCGTATATACGCGGCTTCGCTGAAGAGAAAGCACGTATGCGCAATGAAATGAGCTCTGTAATATGTACAGAGGTATACGCTGGTTTATGTGAAGGGAAGTGCGTATATACGCGACATCAGAGAAAGGAAAGCGCGTATGCAAACTAGGGTTTGCTGAAGTCTATGGTAAGAAATGTCTGATATGTTCTGCTGGTTTATTGATATCTGTCAATGAGTTATATGTATCTGTTTCATGGTTGACTGTGCTTAAGAGTATGGAAAGGGTCCAGTTTGAAAATATGATGAAACGTGGCCTACAAGTTGTGTCCTAAAGGAAGCTTTGGATCCAGTGTGAAAATTGATGAAACGTGGTCCATAGAGGTGCTGAGGGTTGTAGCCTTCAGTCAGGGGGTCGTAGCTCCCTTCCAGGTGAGGCTGGTAAACGAGATCAGGGGGTCGTAGCTCCCTTCCAGGAGAGGCTGGTAAACGAGTCAGGGGGTTGGAGCTCCCTTCCAGGAGAGGCTGGTAAACGAGCGCAGGTGGGTGCCTGCGTGCTGGTAGGAGTCTGCACCAGCACATATGTTCTAAGATGTTTTCTCTATAATAAAATATTGAAGGCTGAGCAACTGCAGCGGTGGTTTTCTCCTGACTTGGGTTTCCACCTAAAAATCCGGTGTTCATGTGTGATGCTTTGTGTGATGGTTTATTCTGTTGTTACTGCACATTTTTACTGATAACTTAACATTTGATGAATGAATATTGCAAAGAACTAAGTTAATAAATATCTGCATATTTAGATCTTTGCTAATACGCGAGTTGTATGAAGGATATCCGCGTGTATACGCGAGTTTACTAAAGGAAAGTAGCGTATGGGTTTTAGAAGTGTGAAAAAGTAAAAAGTTTTGGATATGCAGTAAATACTGATTCACCCCCCCCCCCCCTCTCAGTATTTTTCCCAACATTAACTTCCTATAGATTGAGCGGCATAGAGAACACATGCTGACAACCCAGAAATGGTGTGTTGAACTCTGTGCCAAACAGATTACAATGTTTCGTAAGGAAGTGTTGGACAATTGTCATAGGAGGTGGATGTTGTCATCCTCAGTTGTTAGGGGACGAGAACCATTTGGAGCACCTAACTTTGCACAGGCTCTAGAGAGGATGCCATGTTTTTTAGCATGCATTCAGACCTATGGGGTCAGATGGATGGGGCTAAGGTTTCAGTTTCCCCTTATTTGGTTGCCAGCTGAGCAATATACTCTTGCATACAACATTGACCCGGACTAGTGGAAGGATGTTGTTCTGATGGAAGGTTATAAACACCGTGGGATAGAAATGGCCGAAGAATATGATCCCACACAGCTTCATGCCAGTCACAGTCAGTCCAACTCAGATCTGAGGAGACGACGAGCTACATGAGGACATGCAGATAGAACAATTGGGGGGAGATGTTGGGTGCCGGATTTGTATACTTTTCTCTCCCATTTTTGCCCACCTTTCTATCTCTTTCTATCATTATTGTTCTTAAACACATGACTTAAACCCCTTTCTTTTATCTTAGATGGGATATTTTATTAATGAAGTAATAGTCAAGGAGGTTTTAACTTTTTCAAACATTAACTCTGATATTTTTATAGATTTGTAAAAATCAGGAATATTACAATTGTAAGTCGAGGAGTAGCTCCTAATTTCAGTGTTGCCTTCACTTGCTGCTACAGCGCAACAGTCTCTATTTCACCCCAACAATATTTCAGGATTTTTCATGGTTTCCTTTTAGCAAGTAGGTTTTTGTTGTAATGAATTGTATAGTTGTAGTTATGTAGTTCTTAAAGGAAATCTATGACTTCCTGAACAGTTGTATAAAAAGGGTCTGCGGGTTGTGAATCGGGGAAAAGCAAAGAATATAAAGATTTCATAACAGATTATTTTGGAATTAATTGAATGCATAAAACTCTATTTTTTTACTTGTAAATTGTGAGTTTGCCACAGCCCTGATCATAGAGTTGGGCCCACTCTTCTGATCAGGTGCTGTGTTACCTTTCTTTCCGTTGATATCATGTTTTAGTTTGGTTTTGTCACTGATGTTCTAGTATAATATTTTAATTGTTGTGAATGCATTTTTAATTCTGCAATCCATTTTAATTGTTGTTACAGCAGTTTGTTTGTCCATTGATTTAAGCTTGTGATACAATAACAGGTTGTGTGACTGCTATTCCATATACTATCCACGTTAGTATTGAAATAACTAATGCCCTCGGGTTAATAGTTTATGTGGAAAAAGGGTTTGAATATTGTTTACATCTTGACACCAACAAGATATTCTAAGTTTTTTGAAATATGTTATTTGACTTTTGAGGTTTGGTATGGAAAAAGGCTTATATCCCAAATATTTATCAGTTCTCATTCTTTTATATTGAACCATTTTAGTTTTGGAAGATTTTTTCATATGATAGCATATGCTAGAAGTATAAATTTGGACCTAGCGAAAGGGTCTGATGTTGTCACATCTATGTTTGAATTTTTTGACAGAAATAATATTATAGAACGAGAGGACCACAACGAGGTTAATCCTAAAAAATACCGTGGCCCTTTAGCCTTTAATAATGTGGAATTTACTTATCCAGAATAACATTATTTTGAGAAATTTCAACCTTAGCATTAATGCAGGGAGTAGCGCCACACTAATTGGAAAGAGCAGGTGTGGTAAGTCCACCATCGTCAAATTCATAGAGAGATTCTATGATCTAGTGAAAGGAATAGTATTCACAGATGGAAAATATTTAAGGAGCTTCATTTTCCAGTCTTTGGGACAAAGCATAGCTCTTTTAGGGAAGGAGAAAACTCTTTTTGTTAGGAGCATCTAGGAGAAAATTTTGTATGGTAAATATAATGCAGCTGACATGGAGATAATAGAGGCTACCAACACCCATGAATTTATTTTGTAATTTCACTGAAACAAATATTTAACTACAATTAGTTAGTAATCTTATGAATTGAATGTTATTAATGAATGGTGTGCATTGTGAATATATACTACAAATGTTTAAAGGATGTATATGAATTGAACACATGGAAAATAAACTTGGTTAACTTTCATTCCACATGAATGGGACAAGTAATAGAGGCAAGAATGTGCAAGGAAGTGGAGACTCAAGATCGTGGATCAAATATTTGTACAAAATTTCAATTTGTAAAAGAGAAGGAAGAAAAGAAATATTTTCTTAAAGGCCAATTCCATGATAGAATTAAGGTACTCTCTGATTCTTGGGCTAGATTAGAGTGCAAAAAAATGATAAAATGTAGCAGGTGGAATATGAGAATGAATTGCTTAAGGAAGGATATAAAAGTGATATAAGATTGTTGAGTTTCACAAGGAGGAAAGGCTTCTCAAAATGGACTGTAGTGTGGGCTTAATGAGATGGAAGCTATCGATGACAAGATTCAAGAAGCAGGAAAACTTGAAACTCAAAATCTTGGTATACAATTAACAGGGAAATTGTAGCTAGTAGTTTTTTATGAGGACGGATCAAGAAATAGGAGTGGGAAGGTAAAAAAAACTCCAAAAATCACAATTCAGAGGAATAAATATTAAAAACTCAATCAAAATGAAATCCCTAGCTCTGGAAACACACCATAACATCATCAACCTCTTGCTTTGACCAAGCTATTCAATAATACATGCCTAGAAAAAATTTCTAATCATTAGAGGTTCATTGGTCCTCTGGAAAATATTAAACTCAACCATCATTCATGTATGGTAACTGGAATTACAACAACAACCACTATATATATAGGTGGAGAGATTTACTGGCAACAAAAACAAAATACATTAGTCACACGGGGGGTTGAACCTATTACACTGTTTTGACAACGGCAATATCTGTAAAAAATACATGAAAATGATGTCAAAGAAGAAGAATAAATGAGTTTTTGAAAGTTAAATGTTGATGCATTTCAAAGTTTCACTAGTGTTGGAAATAACACTTGAACAAATTAAGTAGAGCCACAAATCTTGGGCCAATTTCATCTTCATAAGTCACAATTAACAGTGCTTCATGAGAATGAATACACAGCATGAATAAACAACAAAAATAGTCCCTTCACAACGGAAACCAGACTTAAGTGTCTTTGCGAGAATGAATGAGAAAAGAGAGAGAATTCCCCAACCATAAGTGATAAAATACTAAAGAGAAAAGATAATGAGCATATGGTTATGGACCTACGTGGAATAGTCTATGGACATGTGGAAGCATTAAATAGCATGAACTAGAGTGTTACATACCTCAAATTGACATATAATTTTTCAATACATAGCCTGATACTGGTAGACTAAAGGCTAAACATAACATAGTATGCATTGAAATAATCACATAATCTATTAGTCCACTATTAGTTCCATAATCTCATAATAAAAAGTGGAAGGCAGAGAAACTAATGTCAGAGATGCCAAATATACCAAAGATGAAATTGCAAGAGCATACTTGAGGTATATGCTATATAGTTAGAGTAGTTACAAAATGGTAATAGAAATAGAGATTTTATGTATGTGGATGCCAAAACAAAGAAATTTTCTCTACCTGTTAGCTTAAGTTTTGGACCTGTAAGGCTAAGTAGATGTCATGGAACCTAGCGTACGAGCTAGAGCAGCTACAGGTTACAAGTGTATATGCCTAAGAGTCTTAAAATGAATGTGAATTATTTTCAACCCATTTCCATTAATGTCAAAGTGAGAGGTAATAAATAGTCCATGATAAATAAGGAGGAATACCAAAGGGGGAGGACCAACTCAACAATACTAAGCAATGTTTATGTTTCCATCAATGTCAGGGGGGTGGGGTGGGTGGGGAGGATTGTTAGTGATGTTGTTATTGATGTCAAAAGAGTTTTTATTTTATGATGTACTAGGATTGATGAGGAATTTTATTATTTTTCATGTGTATGGTAAATGTCAATTATTTTCATATTTATTGATATTTTCAAGGTAGCAAAGAGTTTCTAAGAATTAATATTTTTCACAACTTAGGATACTCATATTGCAATGGTAAGACAATGTTTGGTAGGTATTCCTTGTTGGTTTTTCTTCTCATCCCAATGATGCCCCCTCCAAACATAGATGGGTTGCAAGTATATATTTTTTATTATGATACAAAGTGATTCAGACAAATCCAACCAACATTTTAATAAGGTCACTCACTCTTAACAAGGAAAATGTAGAACCTAAACCAAGGAACAACAAAAGGAATATTTTAGATGAAAATGAAAAATAAAAAGGCTTACAGAAAGACTAATAGATGATAGGTTGTCAAAAAATATATCCAATTATGCCATAGTTAGTTCATAGAAAGATGGAAGTTCAAATAGTTTGCTAAAAAGTGAACTTCAATGCATATAAAGTTCATGTAGACCGTTTAGCTTCTCTATGTGTGAGTAGTTTTGTTTTATTACATGTAAGCACATCAAAATTAATCTCACTAGATTAAACTGCTTCTTCTAGAACTTCTTAAAGGCTATCCTATTGAACTTGTATCAAATAGGTTATGATTTTGTCACTAAATAACAAAACAAAAAATCAGCAAAATTTAATCATAGAATTTCCCTCCTAATCTAAACATATTAAGAAAAATCATTCCTCATAGTACTACAACCTAGCCAATTAATTTCTAGAGAAAGTGTTTCTAAAATATAAATTACATTAAATTTTTCCTAAAACTACTTCCTTCAAAGATGATAGAAGACAAAATTGTACACTTAAACAATTACATTGTTACCTTTTATTTGGAGATCCACGAATATTTATAGAATATAATTTACACTCATAATTAAGCCCATATTCTTTCAAAACGAGAGACAAAAATTAGGACAACAATTTCAAAGTACCAAGTAATTAGTGTATTGCTAGTGTAGCTATGTAAGACTATATATATTCAAGTGCATTGTTCACAGGCATGTGTATCCAAAGTTAGTTCTTATATAAGTATTATAGGATTTTTTCTTTCTTAATTTGAACTTGTCCTAATATATGAAAGGATTAGCTTACAATATTTACATTCTTATGACTAATATATCAATGTTATGCTATTTTGAACACCACATGCATATCATACATGGAATATAATGTGGATCTTCTACTAAAAATTTATTGTAGAAAAGACACAAGAAAAAATGAATTTAAGAATGCAATACGTCAATGCTTACCTGAATTCCAAATCCAAATGCATTTAATTATGTTACGATCCTCCTGTCTTAATAAATTGATCCTGCATCTGAAAAAGGAATATTTGAAAGCTCATTGAACCTCACAATGTTTTAGAAGGCACTCGGTAAGATATTATCATAACCAACATGCTCTAATATGTGTTCTTCCAAATTAGCATCTAAAGTTTGAAGGACATAAAAGAGGATGGATAACAAAGAAAAATGATTCTCTATCTTAATTCCACCAATCTTGGAGCAAAAAATACAATTCCAAAATGGTTTATAGGGGATTAGTTTCATGAGAACCATTACAATGATGAGCGGGTTGTTGGAACTCATGTTGACTACACTATTGTAATTCACTATGGCCAAACAATGTTAGAAGACAATGCCAACAAACTCAGTAATGCCATCTATGTTTCAGATGTTGTGTCAGTGGAATCCATGAAATACCTTCCACTCTTTGTGGATTTCAGCCAATAGGGAAAGAATGTGTCTAAGTGCTTAAAAAAATATATAGAAGGGGAAAATAGTATTCAAGAGAAGACATCACATCCTAAAACAACATGTAAAAACTAATTCTCCAACCTCCTACAATGAAATCGTTGTGCCAAAAAAATTTCACAAATGAAAGTGAAGCCAAATGTGATGCATAAAATAGATTTATTCTTTCACAGATGCATAAGTTTATACAACATGCATAGCATGACTAAAGAAGCAATACCCCCTCAAATGGAATGATCCATAAACACCACAATTTTCCATGTTTCATATTCTAGGCAGGCCTACAATAATAATGAAAATATGAAATGAGGAGTATGATAGCTCTTGAGTAACGATCTATGTGTATTTGTGTGTAACGAAGTTTATGTGTGAAACTACATAGTGTAGTGACTGCATAGACAATTAGCACAACTTAATGAAAATAAGGATTCGATATGCACCTAAGTTTGAAGATCGAACATACTCTCGTCTTCAAACTTCACGTGCTTCATGAAATGGAAAAGCTAGAAATGTAGCCTTGCATATCAAATTATTGTAAGGGTTTTGAATAAAACTAAAGTTTTTCTTTGTATTTTGATATTCATTGCATACTTTGGAATATTTGAGAAATTTGATGGATAGTTCTTGTCCACCAGACTTCCTGAATATGCAATCTAGTTAAGCTCGTGTTATATGATAATATTTTCAGATCAAAACTTTGCGAAGGTTTTGAGAAAAACTAAAATTTTTGTTTGTGTGCATGGAAATGGTTTTGTGGAAAAATAAAACCAAAGTTTGTGTGCCACTTCTTATTGTGTTTGTGTGTATTTCGTATTGATCTCTACAAGGTTGAGCTCACTATATATCTTCATAATACTACTGTGTTACAAGGACATGTTGTCTAACCTTTGCACTCATGTTATTTAGTCTTCACTTGTTGTACCACAAAGTGTGGTTTGACTCGCTCGCTTAAGGCATTCAAAAACCCACAACAACAAATCCATCCAACATCACACTGGCATCATCACTAGTCAACTCCTTACCTTGGAAGGCATAAAGTATTCCATCAACGAGCAACTGCTCTAGATGAGCGTCATCAATATCTGAATCTCCCAGGTTGAAAACTACCTTTTCAATTGTTCACTTCCACCTTTTAGATCTTCGACAGTGCTTATCACAATATCAACAACTCCCACTTTGTTAGCTAGAGACTCAACCCAACCCTAAAAAGAAGAAATGTGACACAAACCGAATCTAAAATATAGACAAGAGTTTTACTTGCTTAGTGTTGAAGTCTTGGACAAGGAACTCACCACTTGTGCTAATACTGTCAAAAAAATAAATTCAAGCCTAGTGTAAATATCAATTGAATCAAGAGAAAGAAAATGTTAAACGTGAGAAAATCAAATTTACATAACCTGTTAATTTAGTATTATTATTGATAAGTGATAAAGGGTAGCATTTATTTTCCCATACTTGAATCCTACCATCTATGGAGACCAAGGAATGTTAGGATATCACCCCATGTCCATGTCTAGTGGTATTTATGGAAAAGCTAGAATGATTGAGGATCCCATATTCATGGAAAAGCTATAATGATTGAGGATCCCATATTCATGGAGATCCAAAATGTGACATATCCCTCTACGACTAACTATTAAATTTCATATATATGTTTCCATATTTAACTAGTGTAAATACAACCTGATTATTTTATAACGTGTGAAGACGAACATGTCAATGGTTTGTTGGTGAGGGAGAAATTATTTTCAAAGTGTCTGAAGAATCTTCTTACTTAGAGGCTATATCCAAAACTTCAACAAGGGAACACAATGTACATCAAGAAGAGTGAAAACCAGTTGTTGTAATTTAAGAAATGTAACTTTAAAGTTGGAGCTTAGCTTCAAATTTTGCAGACTAACCAAACTTTATCAAATTCCCTATCTCCTATTTAGAGGAAGAAAATATTATGTAACTTTTTTACATGATGACATAATACAACATGCAGAGTGTGACAAGTGTTGGGGCAAATGAATGTCTTGAACAAACCTATAGGCATATTTTGTTTCTGACAAAAAACAAGATGTTGAGATAGACTTAGCTTAGCTTCAAATTTTTTAAACTAAACAAACTTGTATCAACTTCCAAATTTCCTATTAGAGGAATCATATATACTATAGATTTTGTACATGATGATATCATACCTCGTGTAGAGTGATAATTGCTAGGGAAAATGATTGTCTTGAAAAATCCCATAGACATATTTTGTCACAACAAATAATATTCTTAGATAGAATTTAAAAACTAAGGTTATGAGATTTTTAGTTAGCACCCAGTTGTTCGGAGGAACTGGCTATGGTTCAACGATAGATAGGTTGTATCCACTCGTATCAACGAAGATCAAAGGGACATAAGAGGAATTGATGTCTGATAAATCTTGCCAGGAAAAGTTGTCATGTACTTCAAAGACAGCTACCCCACCAAAATGAAAAGCCCAACAAATCTTTGTCTTTATATAAGATAACATGAATAGTAAGTGAAATAACAACTTCGATATAGGTGCTAGACAATAGTAACCTGCAAGTTGACAGACTTAAGGTGCACTATCAGAGTCAATTTTGCTAGTGTTAGATAATATTGTCTTAAATTGATATAGTTTTGTCTTAATTGTTAATTGTCTTAAATGAGTTTCCTCTTAATTATCATTGTCTTAAGTGGCCTTTGTCTTAAAATATTTTTGTCTCAAACTTTTTTTGTCTTAAATATAAAGTTTTGTCTTAAAATATTTTCGTCTTAAATTATTTTTTTCTTACAATATTTTTGTCTCAAACTATGTTTGTCTTAAATATAGAATTTTGTCTTTAAATATTTTTTTCTGTTTTTATTTTTGTCTTAAAATATTTTTGTCTCAAATTATTTTTATCTTAAATTTTTTATTTAAGAAAATTTAATTAATATTAAATTTTAATGTAAAATAACTAAAATAAAAAGGTGATTTCTTGTCTTAAAAATTCCCTTCATATACAGTAGTGCATGTTGCATCTGCTACTTCGATTGTTGAACTAAAATGCATATTATAAATTAATTTCATATATAAATTAGTGTGTGCCTCTATATTCAGAAGGAAGATATTTATAATTAATATGCTTATGGTACTCCTAGTCTACTACGTAATATAATTTGTTGTGTTGAATAAAGGGATTATGTTGGTGATCCCTTGTGTGAGACTATTATTAATATAAATTAACACCACATTATGTATATTTGAGCATTAGATGAATGAATTCCTTGAATTTCCACATCTATCATGTCTTTTGTTTCACAGTATGAATGTTATAATTAACGGTTTTGGAATTTGGTATGCGGCATTGTAGACAAAACTACAGAACATTGGGAGGGAAGTTTTTTGGCGATATATATATGAGTGTTTGAATAGTTTTTTTAAGGTGAAAATGAATTTAGCACGATGAAAATCTACAAATCTTGAAATTTGAGAGTTATAATCTAAATTTTTAAACATTTCTACCAAAATTTATTATAATGTAACTGGAATTTCCATTATTTACAAAACTTATTTGTGGAATTTTTAAAATACCCTTTTTCTATAATGTTAAAATTGGTTTTCCTACCGTCGACCTGTGGACTGTTGAAATATTAATTCTAACTACCCGCAGAAAGCAGAAGGATGGGAGAATTTAAGTCTGAAAGAACAGCAAGATGGCGAGTTAATTCTGATGGGATCGAAAGACATCAAAGGCAGTGGAAATCTTCAGATCTGATCTTCATGCAACTGCATAGTTATCCGCAACAACCACCAGCAATCAATTCTCCTCCAACAACATTGAATGCATAGCCAGCAAGCTCCATTTCGGGAGGTAGCATGCATGGGTAGCGAAGGAGGAAGATGACCCACCGAAATGTGTGACGTCATCTCCCCTCTTGACCCAGCAAAGTACTTATGGGGGGATAAGGAAAAGACCCTTGGCATAGTTTTATAACCCCACGAAACATGGTGTGAATGCATACAATTTTTTTATTGTAATGTTTCTTATTTTCGCACTATGTTTTAGAGTTTTAATGTTGGGTTAATTTCATTTACCACGCTACATTTCACTGAAGACTGCACATTGTAGAAGACTATGTATTGTAATTTTTTTTCCTGAAGGAAGAAAAGGAAAAACAGAGAGACAGAGAGCAGTACGTTGTGTGAGTAGCAACATATGCCAAAGAGGAGAGCTATGTTTTGTAGTAGCAGAATTTTTTTTTTGTGAATCCAAAACTTCGTTCTAAAGAAAGATTCTCATTTGTAACAAATTTTTTGTTTTTAATGAAATAGAAGTGTTTTGTCTCCATCTCTCTGTCCACATTTTATTTTTAATCTCCATGTTGTAGAAGAGGAATTCTATTTTCCTCTATGTGTTCGAAATTGTTCAGAAATTCCAACATGGTATCAGAGCTAGTCTAGGCACTCAGTCAATGAAGAAAAGATTGCTCTTCACTACAGAAGATGTAATAAGTTTGTTGAAGTGGATTTCTCCAGTAGAGAGAAAGCTTTTGTCTTTTTACATATGCAAGAGTTTAATTTTTTGGTTCGTTTGTCTTTTTTTAACACAGTCAACGAAAACTGTCAGGTTTGCACAATTACGATGGCAGCAGCAGGCACTAGCCTGACGAATCCCCAACTTTCGCAGTTTAATGGGAAGAACCATTAATATTGGGCAATAATGATTAGAGCCCTGTTTGCTTCAGAGGACATATGGGAGCTATTTGAGACTGGCTACCCAGAACCAGTAGACGCAGCAGCATTGGGTGCTTTGACAGCAACAGAAAGAGATTTGTTAAAAGACAATAGGAAGAAGGACTCCAAATCCCTCTTCTATCTCTTTCAATTAGTGCACGAGAGTATTTTCCCAAGGATTGCAACAACAAAAAAGTCTAAGGAGGCATGGGATATTCTCAAAATAGCCTATCAAGGCATGGAGAAGGTGAAGACAACAAAGCTACAAATGCTCAGGAGAGATTTTGAAACTCTCTGTATGAAAGAGTTTGACACCACAGACTCTTTTTTCACTCATGTTATTGGATTGGTTACCCAGATAAGGTATCATGGAGAGACACTTGAAGGAATAAGAATAGTGGAGAAAATATTGAGAAGTTTACCCTCAAGATTTGATGCCATAGTAGTGGCAATAGAAGAGACAAAGGATCTCTCACTATTTACAATGGATGATCTTAATGCATCCATGATGTCTCATGAACACATATTGAACAGAGAAACATATTCCTCATTCAAACAAGCTTTCAAGAATCAAATGTCTTTTGGCTAAGGCAGAGGTCATGGCAGAGCAAACAACGGAGGAAGAGGCAGAAGCCAAAACAGAAGAAGAAATAGCCCTACAAGTTCAAGTGGAAGGTGTAGTAATCAAAACTAGAATAAAGGCTCAAGCCAACATCAAGATCATGGACAAAGGTATGATAAATCCCAATTCTAGTGTCATTATTGCAATAAATATGGGAACTATGCCAATGAATGTAGGAAAAAGCAAAATGACTTGAATAATAAGAAGAATGCTAATTTTACAAAAGAAGAAAAGAACAAGAAGATTTTTTTGTTAACATGTAATATAGCACAAGATAGACAAGATGATGTATGGTTCTTAGCCTCAGGTTGTAGAAACCACATGACTGGAAACATAGCAATGTTTTCCAATCTTGATGAAAATGTTAAATCTGAAGTAACAACATGAACTGATAGTAAGATCTATGTCAAGGGAAAATGAAAAGTATCCTACCAAGAAAAGGAGAATAGAAGTTTGCGCCAGATTTATATTATGTACCTGGCCTGAAATGTAATCTTTTGAGCATTAGACAGCTCGTGAACAAGGGTTACAATGTGTTTTTTAAAGATTATGTATGCACAATCATGGACATACCTCCAAGAAATAAAATCATTACAGAGGTGCAGATGACAATAAATAGGATGTTTCCTCTCAAGCTCAGAGTAGACTTAAAGGAAATAAGAAATGTAGCGTCTGTAACACAAGAGGTCTTTCAGGAGGAAGTGAAAGATGAAACCTAGTTATGGCACTTGAGATTTGGACATCTCAATTTCGGAGGCCTGAACTTATTACACAGAAAGGGAATGGTAAAAGGATTACCATTGATTGAGAAACTTGATAGCCTTTGTGAAGGTTTCATCTTGGGAAAACAACACAGAGAAAGCTTTCCAGCAGGGAAGAGTATAAGGGCAAAGGCACCCTTAGAGATTGTCCACTCAGATTTGTGTGGACCAATGCAAACGCCATCTTTAGCTGGTAGAAAATATGTTTTGATATTCATAGATGATTACACCAGAAAGAGATGGGTGTATTTCTTGAAACAAAAGAGTGAAGTGTTTGAGAAGTTCTTCCACTTCAAAAATCTTGTTGAGAAGTAGAGTGGACACTACATCAAAGTGCTAAGAATTGACAGAGGTGGATAATACATCTCCAAAGAATTCCTACATTTCTGCAGGGAGAATGGCATACATAAGTAGTTTACCACAAGGTACACACCTCAACAAAATGATGTTGCAGAAAGTAATAATAGGACCATTATGGACATGGTCAGAAGTATGTTGAAGGAAAAATATTTGCAAAATGAGTATTGGGCTGAAGCTATCAATTGTGCAGTGTATATATTGAATAGATGCCCAACCAAAGTTGTCATGAAAAAAGTTTCGGAAGAAGCATGGAGCGACATAAAGTAGCATGTCACCCACATGAAAGTTTTTGGATGTGTGGCTTATGCACATGTCCCAGATAAATTGAGAAAGAAGCTTGACAAGGGGGAGAAGGGTATCTTTTTGGGTACTGTGATGAGTCCACGGCATACAAACTCTATAATCCATGCACCAAGAAAGTAATAATAAGCAAATATGTGCATTTTGTTGAAGAATAAGCTTTGGATGGAAGCTTAGAGAAAACAATGAACGTGAACACATGTGTGTCTCACGAAAAAGAAGAGGAAGGGACAACAAAAAATAATCCCTCCTTGCTTGCTCCTCCTCCACCACCGTAAGCACAACAAACCACACCACAAGTTGAAAATAGAACAACCTTGAGAATTCAAGGAAGTGCTTCTTCAAGCACACCATAGGGAACTAAAACTCCCTCGAGTTCAAGTGGAACTCCAATTACACCAAGAAGACCGAGATTCAGAAATCTGAGTGAGATTTATGAACAAGGAGACGTAAATGATAATGGTGGTCTAAACTCTTTATTTGCTTTGTATTTTCATGTTGATGACCCAATTCATTTTGAAGATGTTGTAAAAGAGGAAAAATTGATTGAAGCAATGAATGAAGAGATTGGTGCAATAAAAAAGAGTGATACATGGGATTTAGTGGAACTCCCTAAAGGTAAAGAAGTGATTGAAGTAAAATGGGTCTATAAGACCAAGTGAAATGCTGAAGGCAAGATTGAAAGGCACAAATCAAGACTTGTTATCAAATGCTACAAGTAGCAATAAGCAAGAGATTATGAAGAAACCTTTGCACCAGTTGCAAGAATGGAAATAGTAAGAGCAGTGTTGTCCATAGCAGCACAACGTAAATGGAAGGTTTACCAAATGGATGTGAAATCTACATTCCTGAATTGAGTGTTGAAAGAAGAGGTATATTTTGAACAACCTCCAGGCTATGAGATTGAAGGCCAAGAGCACAAAGTATGCAAGTTGAAGAAAGCTCTTTATGGGATGAAGAATGCACGGAGAGCATGGTACAATAGGATAGATGCTTACCTAATAGAAAGTGGATTTGAAAAATGTGATGGAGAACCCACACTCTACATAAAAGAAAATTATGGTAAGATTCCTATTATTGTTTTATATGTAGATGATTTAATCTTTACTGGAAATGAAGTTTCTCTCCTTGTTGATTTTAAAGCAGTCATGAAGAGTGAATTTGAAATTTCTGATTTGAATTTTTTGAGATATTTTCTTGGAATAGAATTAGAGAAAAATGAAAATGGGAATTCTATTTCCCAAGGAAAATATGTTGAAGAAGTGTTGAAAAGATTCAACACGCTGAACAACAAGGCAATTGTAACTCCAACTATCATGGGGTTGAAACTGAGAAAAGGAGACAGTAGCAAGGATTTTGATCCAAGTTTGTATAAGAGAATAGTTGGCAACCTCCTGTATTTGACTGCAATTAGGTCAGATATTATGTATGTTGTAAGTTTAATTTCCAGATTCATGGAAACACCAAAAGAGACTCATTGGCAGGCAAGCAAGAGGATTTTAAGGTATGTGAATGGAACGAAGGAGTATGGTATTTTCTAATCCTCATCTGAAAATTTTAAATTGATTGGTTACACTGATAGTGATTGGGCGAGAAGTGTAGATGACAGGAAGAGCACATCTGGATATGTGTTTCATTTGGGATCGATAGCCATTTCATGGGCTTCCAAGAAGCAACCAATAGTTTCTTTATCAACATCAGAGGAATAATATGTGGCAGCAATAGCAGTAGCATGCCAAGTAGTATGGATGAGAAGAATGCTAAGAGATTTATGTCATGAACAGGACAAAGGAACAATAATTTACTGTGATAATAGCTCAGTAATAACTTTATCAAAGAATTCTGTCTTCCATAAGAGAACAAAGCATATTGATGCAAAATTTCATTTTATAAGAGAATTGGTTAATAATGGTGAGATTTTTTTGCAGCACTACAAGAAAGAGGAGCAGTTTCTTGATATACTGACAAAGCCATTAATGCAAAAGAGCTTTAACTATCTCAGGAAATTCCTAGGTATGCAAGAAAGCAGCAGTTGTAATTAAGGGGGGGTGTTGGAATATTAATTCCAACTTCCCACAGAAAGCAGAAGGACAGGAGAATTTAAGTCTGAAAGAACAAAAAGATGGTCAGTTAATTTTGATGGGATCGAAAGATAGCAAAGGCAATGGCAATCTTCAGATTTGATCTTCACGCAACTGCATAGTTATCCGCAACAACGGCCAACAATCAATTCTCCGTCAACCACATTGAATGCACAACCAGCAAGCTCCATTCTCGGAGGTAGCATGCATGGGCAGCGAAGGAGGAAGATGACCCACCGGAATGTGTGACCTCATCTCCTCTCTGGACCCACCAAAGAAATTCTAAGAGATAAGGAAAAGACCCTTAACATAGTTTTATAACCCCACGGAACATGGTGTGAATGCATAAATTTTTTTATTGTAATGTTTTTAATTTGCCACATTATGTTTTAGAGTTTTAATGTTGGGTTAATTTCATTTACCGCAGTACCTTTTTTTTTAACTATGGCTATATATTTTGATATATATATATGTCGTGCACATTGTAGAAGACTGTGTATTGTAAATTTCTTGCCCGAAGGAGATAAGTAAAAAGACAGAGATAAGTACGTTGTGTCAGTAGCAACATATGCCAAAGAGGAGAGCTGTGTTTTGTAGCAACAGAAGATTTGTTTTGTGAAACCAAAACTTCATTCTGAAGAAAGATTTCATTTGTAACAAAGTTTTTGTTTTTAATGAAATAGAAGTGTTTTGTCTCAATCTCTCTGTCCACGTTTTATTTTTTATCTCTGTGTTATAGAAGAGGAATTTTATTTTCCTCTGTGTGTTCGGAATTGTTCAGAAATTCCAACGTGGACAGAATATGTAAACATGCAAATGAATCTGAGTGAAGATAAATTTTACTATACTAAAAGAAAGCCTTCACATCTCAAAATATAGAGATTACTGTAACAATTGGATATTTATTATTAGAATACTGTAACAATTTCATATAGGGAAACATCTATTATTAAAATTGTTGATTTAGGGAGTGATCCATCATGAGAGTGATATGCTAGCGAGGTTATGTGATTTGGGGTTTTCCAGCAATGGAATTCAAAAGATCTTCGAGGTTATGGGATTTGGTGTACTCTAACGATTGGCTTGGGGATATGTGATTTCATGGAGTCCAGCAATTAGCTTGGGATATCTGAATTCAAGAGTGGAATGGTAGAATGCAAGGGTATACATTTAAAAAGGTTAGAGGTAACTTCATGGAATTCAATTTATTAAATTTCAAAATAGTTAGAGATGTTGATCCAAACTCAACTAGACTCTTACTTGTTGAAAGTATTTATTCTTACTTTTCTTATGATTAGTGTGTAATATTCTTCATCAATAAATATATTTATTATTGCAATTAAGTTGTACTTAGCGCCTAGTTTTGGGTGTGTTTGACATATTCTTTTAACTAATTATATTGATTAGTTAAGATAATTAACTTATCTTATCCAATATATGATATTGTAATGATAATAAAAGGCTTATAAAATCGTTTTGTGTCTGCAATAATTCTAATTTAGTTTTATTTTACAAAAAGCCAGGTAGTATTTACATTTTTTCTAAATATAAATAAAAAAGTGAAAAGTCTACATGATCAATAAGATTGTATTGAAAAAAAACAAACCTTCCAAAATTACAAATTAAATTTATACAAAGTACAATTATTGAGAATATTAACATCTATATTTTTACTAAAAATATAAATAATAAATTTTAAATTGTTTGTTCTTAAATTTAATTAAAAATTGAAATAAATAAATAAATTAAAATTATTATTCTAAACCTATTAAAAGGTAAAAATTATTTGATTCATTCAAATTAATATAACATAGCTTCATAAAATATACATGTTTGGAAAACCATCATACACTTTCACTAATTCAAGAAACTGTGGTACATGAGGTAAATTATATTATGTAAATATTTGAGACTTGTCAACATAAATGTCAACGGTATTATAAGAATATGTTTATTGACATCTCAATATGTCATTTTTTTAAATAAACTTGGGTAACGAGGAGAACTATTTTCCTTTGCATTTCCTCTACGTTATTAAACTAGATGCACTTGTTATTATATTGAATATTAATTATTATTTAAATATTTCTAATTCAATATATATTTTAAAAATTAATTCATAGTTAATATTCAATAATATACTTATTAATATTAATATTAATTTTTTTAAATATAAAAAAATATAAATTAATTATTAAATTCATTGTGTTAATCTTATAAATTTAAACAACTTTCTCTTGATAATTTATATCTTTAAGAAAATTCAAGCTTGTAAATTTAAATAACAACTATATTTCCAACAAAATATTATGAATTGAAAATTTAAAATAATAATTTAATAAATATAATATTTTAGATATAATGTTTTTTAAATTAATCATATCATTAGGATAAACCAATTAATGTGGTTCATCCTGAGGATCTCATACAGTAGTTGGTTCGAAAAGTCGACCTAATCCTAATGATATGATTAATTTAAAGACATTTTATCTACATTATGGATCACAAAAATCTTAGATCTAGCATATAATATTTATGTTTGGGTTTATCTATAAAAGTGATTTTTTAATAATCATGAATTAGAATATATAACCTAAAATGACAAACAATTATCAGAGTTATGTACACTAGTAACATGTCCATTCAAAATAAATGATTTCTTTGATAATTTGTTAAAGTGTAGATAGTTGTATTTTATATTTCAAGTTGGTCTTGTTCAATATTGTGACAGTTGGCTTAAGTACAAAGTAATTGTTATGTTATTTATTTTAAAGAGACTAAACAATCATTGTTTTTGAGAAAATGATTACGAATGGTAAACATAAATTAATTATATTTTTAGAAATAAAATTCAATTATGGAATTGTGGGTCCATAAATATTAAAATAAGACTGATGATAATAGTATTCCAATAATTGAGAGTGGTTGAACAAAAACAGTTAAAAAAACAATTACCTTTCCTCTATGAATAAAAAGAACATTCCAACGAGGAAAAGGGGTTATGTAAATAAGGATAGCAAGGAGAGCAAGGAAGAAAGTGGAGAATTCTTGAGCTAGTAGTGACCAGTGGAAAACACTCAACATTCCTGAATCCTGAAAAGAAGAGTGTTGGAGTAGGGGTCTTGAGGTCTCTTCTCGAAATTCTGTCAACCTACTCATCTTAGTGTGGAGCACAGGGGGAGATGAGGACGTAATTGCCTCTGTCATGGTAGGGAGGACATCATCAGCTATTTTTGGAACAAGATAAGTAAATAAATTTCAAAAGCATTAAGTATTGGATATGTTGTTTAGATAGAGATAATCTATATTACAGTGAATGTTCTTTAGAATATGAAATGAAGATTCTTACTCAAGAATGATGTATATATTTATTTACTTTAATTTTCTAAGGTATTAGAGAAGATTACAGTAGAACTAATAGAAATATGTGGATTGTGTGGAAGTGTATTGGTTGAAGTTAATACTTGTTTTCATAGAAGGAATAGTATTTTTATTATCATATAAAACAATAAAACAACATAAAACATCTACTATAATTTAAACCTAGAAAAATGTTAGTTCAGGGTCCATGGTCAAAACGTGGACCCTAAACTGGTCATTTATATGATAACCTATGATATACTCGGACAATTAGAGTTGTAAGAAACAACTTAGAAATTTAGATGGTATGAACATGTCGATTGACTATAGACTAAAACAGACCAGATGAATAACGAAATAGTTCTTGAAAAAAAAGAGATAAAACATTTTTCGAAATGGAATGTCCTCATACAAAATTCCAAAAAGAATAGGCATAGAGAAAACCCAGAATATGTAGCTACTATGATATTATAATCAACAACAATGTCCTCATAAAAAATTCCAAAAAGAATAGGCGCAGAGAAAACCCAGAATATGTAGCTACTATGATATTATAATCAACAACGAAATATACTCATTCTGTAAAACAATATGGACAAGAAACTAATATTGTGATGAGAAACACAGATAACGAGTTTCATTGTAAGAAAAACAATATGAGCACAAAGGCTCGAGAGAAGGAAACTATATATATATATATATATACATATATTCACCAAAGGAGAACACCACTGTTTACAAATTCTAATTCATGAGAGTAAGCCACAGCAAAGGTAGAACATAAAAACCCATTAAATGAGAATTCCAGAGGTCAAATAAACTCTCTCTACAAAAATTTTATGTAATACTAAACCCTGACCACAGAGGGACAATTCCTTTTAAGTTGAACTGAGGGTTCTATTAGAAAATAGGGTGTAAGATAAATACAACAGAATATCACTGCATGTCAAATTGTTCATCAGGGTGAAGCCCCTAAAGTAACAAGGTAAAAAAGTAATGAAATTTGCTGCCTTAAAATCTAAATGTCGGAATCCTTAAGCTGAGAATCATCTAAGAACAAGAATGGAGAGCTCTGCTCTAGAAAACAAATTCCTCACTAGTAGAAGCTCAAATACATGTGAAGTGATAAGGTAGGGATGGTTACATAAGCCGGAGGAATTCAACAGATTGACGAGTATATTTCTAGAGCCCGAATATATGTACGTGGAGTGATTACCTGCTTCACAAGAAGAATTTCATAACTTTTTAGTTCGCCTAATATATCTAAATATAAAACAAAATTGTAAAACTAAGAAAGCCAAGTGGGAAATAGCCTTCTACCTGGTCTAGAAACTCTATAGTCAGTGGCAGAAACCTTCTATCAGAGAAATTCATGAGATAATTAGAAAGAGTTAAAAAAAAAACTAATGTAAGCATGAAACAGGTATTAATAACAAATTCCTAGAAAATTTTTGTTTGCTGGAAGGCCTTACCAGCCATGGAGGAAGGAAGCCACAACTGGTTGTTGGCAAGAGCAATGGAGTATACAAATCCGTAAAACACAGATTCAAAAACATGGAGAATTCATCACCTACGTAAGTCAGACTTCTAATCATGTCGAATTCTTAGCAAATGATAGAGAGCCACCGTTGTCCTCCCGTGAACAATTAAACAAAAAACTTACTCCTTTAAGAAAATTACTTCACACTGTCACAAAGGATGGAACCCCAAACATCTGTAAAGGCGAAGTGAACTTACCTGTTCAGCATATGCCATGGTGAGCCAAGGTTGAGGTTAAAGGAGTGATTGTTCCTCGACAGAGCATGCCTTGCAACGGAGTTGTAGAGGAGACGCTAACAGAGTGAAAGTATAGAATTAGGAGTTAGTTAGGGTTACGAGGGGGGGTCAATACCTTAAGTGGGTACCTCAAAAGTCTGGACTATGGATCTCATAACCCTAAATCCAACAACAATTAACAGGGAAGGTTTCGACCTTGCAAAAAAAATTCCCAATCAAGTACAGTACAACAAATATTCATATTAACCCTTAATCACTAACAAGATTTGATTAACCATAAATAAAATCAAATAATGCAGTTTTAAAGATATGCAATTATTGTACTAATTACCCATATATTAATATTCAGTGTTATGAGTATCAAAAATCAAATAGTCTACCATCAATAGCCCATTAAGATCCATGTGATGACTCAAACATTGTATAAGTGTTGAGAGATAACCAAGTAGTAGGTCCACGTGGGCATTCAAAATTTCAATAATATATGGTAAGTGCCAAGTAATAAATTACTTTGCTAAGTGCACATGAATTTGTGGAGACTACAGTTTTTTAAAAGGGTAAATGTAAAAGTTTTTTTAATTATACTGTGATTTATGTTACAAGTGGTATCAGATCAGTGTTCATATGTTGGGACCCAATGGGTCACGTAACATGATAAATTTTTGTGTGTAATGGTGCACAGAAAAGAAATAGCATAGTGGGAGAAAAATGAGGAGTGGATTGACACAAAAAACACCTCGAAATGCAGGGGAACCTATAACCCAATCCCATCCATAAATGAATTCAGGAATGTGGATTCAGTTGCATGTAGATCAGCACCAGCAGACCAGTAGACTATTGGAAGAACAACAACATCAAACCAATATATTGCTAAGCACTGTGAAGAAGTTACAAGAATAAATGGTCTAGGTTAGGAGTGACAATGAGTGCTTGATGCAAGAGCAAGAAAGGATACTCAAAAGCCTTTCCGATAGATAAAATCAAGGAGTGTTACAACCTAGTCCAAACAGAGATACACATGAAGAAAATTAACGACAAGCTAAGGGAAAAACTAATGATAGAGTGGAAAGAAGCCTCACAATGAAGTAACAAGAATATGAGATACAATGAGGTTGAGCCTGGTAACGTGTCAGGGCTGCAAGAAATTAAGAAACAAAAATTGGAGTTAGAGGGTGAGTTCCGAAAGATTAGACCACCTACATTTAATGGAGAAGTGGAGGAGGTGGAAGAAGCTTGATTGATTAATATGAATAATAATTTCAAGTTTATGAGTACAATAGCAACCTTAAATCAATTATGGCTATCTATCAATCAAGAAAAAAAGCTACCTTGTGGTGGGAGGAAGTCAAGAATGTCCACAACATTGAAGACCAAGACGTGACATGGAATGAATTTCAACAATACTCTAAGGAAAAATATCTAACAAAATGTTTCTATGATGAAAATTCTATATAATTCCATGATTTTAGGTTGGGTCAAATGAAAATGGATGAATACATGACCAAGTTCACTTCCTTATTAAGATACGTTCCTTATTTAAGGGATGAAAATGCTAAGTTTCAGTGGTTCTTCAGTAGTATTCTGACCCACATGAAAGAACGAATTAAGTTTGTGAATCCAAGGACCATGGACGAAGCAATTCTAAAAGCAAGAATGTGTTACCAACAGTCCAAGGAAAAAGGAGAAATAGGAAAGAATTGGCAGCCAAGAAAAGGGTAGAAAAGTAGTTCAAACTACAAAAATGCTAGGACTAATAATTTTAAGAATTCTACAAGAAATTCAGTGAGCTGATAGTTCATAAGAAACCATCAAAGAACCCGGTGGCCTACAAAAGAAAAGCCTACAGAGGCTTCCAGTAAGCCAGAACATGTACAAAACCAGAAACCACCTCTACAGTGTCGGGGGTGTGGCGAAGCTCACTACTATAAGAACTGCCCACAGCAGGGAAGAAATGATACAGTAGTTAATCTACAAGAAGCCTCTATGGTGGGAGATGTAGCCTGGAATATTCCCATAATTAATGCAACTTTGGAGGATCGGCAGGCAGATTATCAACCAACAATGATAGAGCTGGAAGGTAAGTTACTTTCACAAACTGTTTCTGTTTTGGTTTACCCAGGTGACAGTTTAATTTATGTAAACCCAGAATAGTAGAAATCTATAAATTACAATGTCAAAAATTCAAAAATCCTTTGCTGGTGTAGCTAGCCACTGGGGCAAAAAGAAAATTTTGTGCCAAAATTCTAAATTGTACACTAGAAGATGGAACCCAATAGTTAAATGTGGAACTGAATGTACTACCTTTGGGATCCTATGATGTACTATTAGGCATGGATTGGTTGGAGAGATACTAGACGCTGGTGGATTTTAAAGAGAATATTATATATTATAGAATGCAAGATGGAACTCGTCAAGAAATACAAGGAATCAAAAAAACCTTACAGTTGTGTCCTATCATAGCCTCCCAAATGAGTAAGTGTATTATAAAAGGATATCATATATATTCCATTTGGGTGGGTTTTTCTAATTCGAAGGAGAAGACCCCTATGCCTCCCAAATGAGTAAGTGTAGTACAAGATTTCATGGATGTATTTCTAGAAGATATACCCGGTTTACCTCCAAGAAGGGACATCGATTTCACCATTGATTTCATGCCAGGAGCATCACTAATTTCAAGGGCACCATATCGAATGAGTGTATCGGAGCTAACTGAACTCAAAATGAAACTCCAAGAGTTGTTGGATAAAGGGAATATTCAGCCGAGTGTGTCTCCTTGGGGAGCACCGACGTTGTTTGTAAAGAAAAAGGATGGAACTATGCGAATGTGCATGGACTATAAAAAGCTCAATAAATTGATAGTAAAAAATAAGTATCCATTGGCACGGATTGATGACTTATTTGATCAAGTGAAGGGGGCAACTTTATTCTTAAAGATAGACTTAAGATTTGGATATCACCAGATCCAAATTAAATATGAGGATATCTACAAAACTTCTTTCCCCACTTGATATGGGAATTACGAGTTTGTGGTTTTACCATTTGGTTTAACTAATGCACCAACAACATTTATGAGGCTAATGCATGGCATATTTCACCCCTTTTTGGACATATTTGTTTTGGTATTCATTTATGATATTTTGATTTATTAAAAAATAATGGAAGAGAACAAGAGGCGCTTAAGGATAGTGTTGGAGATGTTACAAGGACATCAGTTGTATGCCAAGTTCATCAACTGTGACTTTTTCAAAGAACATATCAAGTATATAGGCCATGTCATTTCCGCTGAAGGTATAGTGGTCGATCTAGAGAAAATTAAAACTATTATGGAATGGTGAATACCCCAGAACATGGAAGAAATATGTTCCTTTATGGGGTTAGATGGATATTATTGATGGTTCATAGAAGGATTCTAAGATTACTTTTCTCATTACATGTTTGAAGAGAAAGGGAAAAGTATTTAAATTCACCAGTGAGTGTCAAAATAATTTCGAAAGGTTAAAACATGTGTTGACCACAACCCTCGTGTTGAGGGTAGCCGATCCCAAAAAATAATTTGAGGTCTGTACAGATACTTGTAAGGAGGGAGTTGGGGAAATCTTATCGCAAGAAGGAAGAGTGGTTTCCTATGAATTGAGAAAATTAAAGGAGCATGAACAACGATATTTAGCCTATGATTTAGAGCTGACATCAGTAGTGCATGCACTCTAGGTGTGGAGGCACTACCTGCTAGGAAAAATATTTGTGTTAAATACGAATCCGAGCAACCTAAATAGCTACTTTAAGCAAGTTGATTTATACGCTCACTAGGAAATATGGAATTCCTTCCTGAGTGAATTTTATTTTGATATACAACATGTAAAAGGAAAAGAAAATCATGTGGAAGATGCCTTAAGCACAAAAATTCATTGTGTATACGAACTTTGTTATAATCAAATCGAATGTAAATTCTTAGATAAGATAAAAGAAGAAGCCGAGAAGGATCCTGAATACCAATTTTTATGGTAGCAAGTGGAGGAAGAAAGAAGACAAGAAAAACCTTCTGACTATGGAATTAAAAAGGATCAATTGTTAACCTTCAAGGGAAAGATATATATTCCAAATCGAATGAGTTTAAAAGAGTTGATCATGAATGAGTATCGTCGTAGTAATTACTCAGGACACCCAGAATACTAGAAAATTCTAACAACAATTAGAGAATTTATTTATGTCATGGTATGCGAAGAAATATTGTGGAGTACTTAAACAAATATCTGGAGTGTCAATAGGTTAAGGTGGAGCATGAACACCCAGTCGGATTGTTTCAGCCTATACCAATGCCTGAACGGAAGTGGGAAGTTATATCCCTATATTTTAGTACTAGTTTACCAAGATAAAAAAGGCACAATGACTCCATTATGGTGGTGGTTGATACATTGAGTAAAGAAACACATGTCATACTCGTATGATATACTTACAAAACCATGCAAATAGTTGATATCTTCATGAGAGAGATGTTTATACTGCTTGGCATTCCAAATACTGTTATATCAGATGGGCATGTGAAGTTTACTTCAGCATTCTAGAAGGCCCTATTTATCAATTTGGGAACCAAAATAATATTCAGCATCACTTATCATCCCTAGACAGATGGAAAAATTGAGCAGGTGAATCAAATCTTAGAGGATATGCTATGTATGTATGTGATGCAACAACCAATGAAATGGGAAGAGTATCTACACTTGGAAGAATTTGCATACAATAACGGGTACCAAGAGTCTCTGAAAATGAGCCCCTTTGAAGCTTTGTATGCGCGACAGTGTCACACTCCCATTAACCGGAGCAGTCTCAAAACCATGTTGATGCTTGGACCAGAAATTTTGGCTGAGATGGAATCGGAAGTGAAAAAGATCAGATAAAATTTGAAAGTGGTTCAAGACCAGAAAAAGGTATATGTAGAAAAAAACAGAACTTACCAAGAATTTGAAGTGAGAAATCATGTGTATCTAAGGATTAAGCCTAAGAAAAGCACACTAAGGTGGAATTCTTGTGCGAAGTTGGCTCCCAAGTTCTGTGGACCTTTCCAGATATTGGGAAGAGTGGGACCTATGGCATATCAGTTGGCTTTACCCAACCATATTCAGGTGCACAATGTGTTTCATGTATCCTTACTAAAACGATAAGTGCATGACCCAAAGCATGTAATCCACTTGGAAAGTATTCAAGTAGGGTAAGATTAGAAAAGATCCTATCTTAAAATACCAAGTGGTATGAATTTTTAATTCAAATTTTTTGTTGAATGCAGGTTGAACCAAACGACAAATTTCTAGTCAAACCTAAACATATACTCGATCGAACAGAAATCATGCTACGGAGGCGAGCCATCACCAATGTTAGTGTGCAGTGGAATCACTTCACCTTGGATGATGCTACCTGGGAAGACAAAGGATTTTTGCATTATGCTCACCCAGAATTTTTTGTCGAGCTGGAATGAAACATCGAGGACAATCTTTACTTTTATAGGGGGAAGTTGTGACAACTGGCTTAAGTACAAACTAGTTTTTACGTTATTTATTTTAAAGAGACTAAATAGTCATTGTTTTGAGAAAAGGATTATGAATGGTAAACATAAATTAATTATGTTTTTAGAAATAAAATTCAATTATAGAATTGTGATTAAAAATTAAAATAAGACCGATGATAATAGTATTCCAAGAACTAAGAGTGCTTGAATAGAAACACTTAAAAAAATAGTTACCTTTCCTCTAGGAATAAAAATAACATTCCAGTGAGGAAAAGGGGTTATGTAACTAAGGATAGTAAGGAGAGGAAGGAAAAGAGTGGAGTATTCTTGAGCAGGTAGTGACCAGTGGAAAATGTTAGCCACCTATAATATTTGTTATAGAAAAAGGTGGCTAAGAGTTTTTGAGCCTTCAAAGAACAAATTTTATTGCTAAAAATTGTTGGCTCTTGAAGACTCTTGAAGGCCTCATGCCTCTGTCCAAAATCTACATTTTTGTTCTCATTTTATAGTCAGAAATTCTGCTAAATTCATGAGAAGAAACTGTTGAAAACCCATCATTTCCCCCCTTCTCCCACTTAATACTAACCTTCATTTGCTCCCTTTTTCTCCATAAAAACTCCTTTGTTTCCATGATTCCTCATCTTCCATTCATGAAAATCACTTTTACAAGGCTAAAGACTCACTCTTTTACCTTACCGAAACCCCTAAATCCATTAAAAACCTTGAAAAAATTCATGAAAAATAAAGTTTTTATTACTAAGGACTCAAGCCCCCTTGGGCTAAGTCCTAACCACTTCCCCCACACGCCCACACCCCGGAACCAAGCGCTAGAACCTTCTCGGCGCTTATCGCATCACAAAAAATCTAAGCGCGCAAGTCTTTTCTATGTTCCGAAAGTTCCGATGCGATTAAGCTTTTGCATCATATAAACTCCAATGCGATTAGCCTTTATATAAATATCCCGTGGGCCCGCCTTCGGTGCCTAAAAACCATTGAATAAACCACCCCGATCCATTTTTCCCTTTGTAAAATACAAAAACCCATTTATCCAAAGTTTGATTTTAAAAAACCAAAATCACGTGTTTAATATAAAAATGGTTAGATTGAAAGACCGATCGTGCAATCGCATCGGAGAATCTCACAATGGGTTGATTAAAAAGACCCACATCAAACTTAGGATGTGATTGGGTCATATATGTATAAACCCCACTCCCTCCATTTTACGTTCCATGTAACCTACGCCCATGACTAAGAGTTTAAGTCCCGAGGTGCCAATCGTATCGCACAAATCGAATGGGTTGATTGAAAATCCCATGCCCGACCTTCCAATTGCGATTGGCGATTTTTTCATATATGAAACCTCGGGCATATTATCCTTCATGTAAACCTTCGGCCCCGCAAACGGGCGCCTAACCATATCATACATATACCCCGCCCATATCATAAAAACCTTTGTATATTAAAAAAGTTGGGTTTTTTATATTAATAAATGGTCATGCTCGTTCATGGGTCCGGTTCATCTCCACCGTTGATTGTTGACCGATCAAACAATTTGCACTCAATCGCATCACATTTCTTAAATCACTGCGTTATGTTTCCTCCCCGGGTCGACTTTTTCCCCCATTTCATTTCTCCACCGTTGATCTAATCTTTGGATCGACGGTATGCGCTACATTGCATCGCAACTTTCAATCGGCGCACTTGCCTACCACCCCTGATTGTGATCCCCCGATTGCGATCCTCCGATTAGATCTGGATCGTCCACGTGTCCAAATCAGATGGTCCAAAATCAACCCGTCTCATTCATTTCCCCACTCTTATTTGACCTCCTCTTAATAAATCCCCACCGTTGGATGCTTTCATCCAACGGCTACGCTCCTTCCCCGCCTTCTGAAGCAGTTTCGCCCCAAAATACGTAGGATTTCTTAAATGTTTTGTTTATTTTGTAGGTTTCAGAGGTTTTTCCCATATTATGAAGGAAAATAAAGCCAAGGGTGATGATCCTCTGGTTTTTGGTTATCAGAGGGAAAGGCACTAAAAATGCTCCACTCCAAGTTTCGTCGATGCTCCATGGGCATTGACACCATACGAGCTTTGCACGGCCTGCACATCAACAAGACACTGTGTTATTCAATCTGATTAAAAGATTATCAGTGGTAAAAAACAGAGCGCAGCAGAATAGAAGATGGAAGATAGATTTGGGGAATTACGGCTAAGAATTATTATCAAAGGCCTAGTTCCCTGAATTGAAACACAATTAAAGGAACATCATAAGTGCTTAACAGATAGAAAGGCCTCCACCGCCTCAATTGAGGCGAATTGATTCCTCAGCTACCATAAGTGCCACCTGTGCCTCAAAGCATTCAAAAGAGAGGCCGAAGTTATTGATCAAATAAATATATTCGCCTTAGCGCAGCCAGAGAGTTACTTCTGCAAGGAACTTAAATGCTAAAAATATCTGCAGAGTTACTCCAAACATAACACAGAGCCTTAAAGTCAATAAAATATCCCACCTATCTTAATTCATAAATGTAAAACAGTTAATGCAGACAGAATGTTTGTTAACTTCTCCATCGAGCCCCTCAAAGGCCAAGAAGTCTTGAATCTGTATTAATTGTCCTATATTTTATCAGATCTCACCTCCTCATTCTTCTATAAATACCTCTGTAGAAGATGAGAAACTATTGGTAGCAGAACTTTGAAATAAATTTGAACTTAAACTTCTGACTGTAAATAGTGTTCACTTTCCCTTGGAGCTCTGTTTGTGCTAGATTAGTTAGGCTAGATAGTGAAGATGATTGGTGAACTAAAACATTGGACTTGAAGACTGTAACTGGTTTGACATCAATAACAAGTTGTTTCTTGGGATCCTGGTCTATATCATTGGTGAAGTGCCCCTCTCTTTGTTATTGTTTTCCTTCTATGTATGTCATATTGTTCACTATTCTCTGATAAAGAACAACATTTATAGAGTTAGGATCTATTGTATATCAGTAACCTTCTCTGACTAAAAATCTTTATCTCTATGTTTTCCTCATATTTGTTTATTTAAGAATGATTTAAAATAGTTTAAGCAGTTAGGAATGTTGGAATTCCCTCGTCCTACTGTTTGCTTTAACCATTGTTCTTGAAAGTTATTTTCCTTATTTGCTTATTAAAGTTAGACTAGTAAAGCCATGGTTTGCCCTGTTTCTAGCTTCTATTCTCCAAAAGAAGATTCTGAAAGTTTCCCTTGGTGTTGACTGAAATCAGACTAGGTTTAAATGTACTTTATCTAATCTTAAGTTACACTTTGTCTTCTCTTATATGTTTTCATATTTTCTGAAGGTAATTTTGCAGATTACTGGATTGTTTTTCAATTAAGCTGCTTTAATACAAACTTGCCCAAGAAGTCTATGGTTAGCCCTATTCTTGGTTGGTTTTAAATAGTTACTTAAGAGGCTTTTCTTGTTTGGATTGACTAGAAATCCTTTGTGAAATTATTATCAGTTTCCACCCCTCCAACACTTTACTATTTCCATTCCATCATTTTAATCTCAGTAATATTGTGATATAGATGACTTTCCCCTTGGATCACTCTTGATGTTGTTGCTCAATTAAAGCCCTGTTATGACTCCATAGCCCAATGGACTAAAAACCAACGTTATATCTATCTTCTTAGCCTAGTTGTTCTATTCACTTGCAACTTCTCACCTTTGAAACTTTTTGCACTTAGAACTTTCTCCTCAAAATAATAATCATGATCAACCATACAAAAACAAAACAATCCCTTGGCCTTCATAACTAGCCTAATATCATTACCCCAAATTTCAAAGACAAATCCATATTTTCACTTATTGGAGAGATCCCTCTCCAGATTCAGGAGGGCTAGATCCTAGAATCCCAAAGTGGTTGAAACGATGTTTCTCCCTGAGATTGGACTTTTCCAATCTTGCTGATTACAGGGAGCTAACATTTCTGGCGACTCTGCTGGGGATCGAAGTGCATTTTATCTTACACACTCTTAGGCACTCAAAAGACCCAAGATCTCTTGTTAGATTGGTATCTCATTGCTGACGGTGGACAACAGCCTGCTTCAAATAGTTAATTCATCCACTTGGCGACTCCACACTCCATAACTCTCAAAGACTCCACTGGAGGAAGAACCATAAAGATGGCCAGGCCTCATATAAGGGTATAACATATGGGTTGGATCTGGTTTAAAGAATTCATTGCTTTTGTCTATCACTATGTTATTTCCTTCTTTAAGCTTAATCAAGTAAACAAAGGTGAAACCCATATTGAGTATGGGAAAGAACTCAGACCTCAGTATTCATACCATGAGCAGACCTGTACTCCTGTAAAAACGCTAGTGAGACAAGAGCCTCATGTTATATCTCCCACTCCTAAAGAAGCTTCAAATAGCCATGAGCCTCCTATCACGTTACCCACACCCATAAAGCTCATAGAAAGATATAAGCCTCTGGTTTTACCTCTCATTTTCCAACCCCTTCTTGCATAACTTATAGATAAGCTACCCTCTTTTAATGAAGAAAATTCAAAAATCACTGCTGACCAGCATGTCCAAAAGCTCGAGGATGTACTTGACTTATATGAAATAGAAGAAGATGATGTGCATATTATAATGTTCTCCTTGTCATTACAAGGAAATGCAAAGAGTTGGTTTAAAAACCTTCCAGCTGCAAGCATCTTCAGCTTTCATCAATTTGCTCGAGTTTTCCTTGATAGATGGGAAATCCCGGTAAATGTCTTCCTCGTCCTACAAGAATATCAAAATTTCAGAAGACAGCCGACGGAGACAGTACAAGAGTTTTCAGCTAGGTTCAATAATGTGTACAATGCGATACCTTCTGATGTAAAATCGCCTTTAGGATGGGCTCTACTGCATTATGCTAGTTCTTTTGAACCCGAGGTGGAATTTTGTATAAGAGAAAGATAGCCTTCAAGCCTGGAGGAAATGCAGAGCATAGAAATTACTATTGAATACAATATAAAGTGCAGGGAGGAAGGATTGAAAGCAGCAAGGAAGGAACAAACATAGCAGAAAGGGAAGATCTCTTTAGGAAGCAAGCTACAAAGAACGATAAAGATGGCCAATACATTGTTGAAAATAGAAGAGGAAGAATATTGGGTTAAAACCAGAAATAATGATTGGGAGAGACCTACACCTTGTCCTCAAGAAAGAAAAACCAGACCACTGCAAGACAGAAGACACATGCAGAGCATGTATGATGAACCAGAGTTTGAATCAGAAAATGAACTTGTAGACTATTTTGAAGAAAGACTTGCTGAGAGTCCTAAAGACTTGATGGGTGACAATGTTTATAATTATGATTTCTCTGATGTTGACCTCTCTGATGATTATTTTTTCCAAAGGGAAACTGTGCTTGTAGGGCCATCATCAGTAGATCCAGGGGAGGAGGATCGTGACCATCAACTCCAAGACAATGATGAGCCAATACAGGCCATCTATGATACTGATGAAGAAAGCGTTGAAAGCATGACAGCAGATGAAGATTCCTTGAAACTTCGCTCTACTATATATCATAAAATCAGTAATAATTTCAAAGAAGATGGAAGCCAGTAGGTCTTCAGCACAGAGTACAAGGAAGAAAGACATGAAGAAAATCTCGAGCAAGATGAATATCCAGAGCCTTCGCCTAAAAAGGTCAAGGTAATCAAAGTAACCCCTGCTCAAGAATATGTTAATTTTTTCACAGAGTTTATTTCACTCTAGCAGAACCGGTTAGGGTCAAAAGAGGATAGCCCTACAATATATGATGAGCCCTCCAGTTCAGGCTGCAGTATAGATGAGGGAGACCTTCTTTCCCATATACATCTCTCTCTTGATTAAGTAGAAGAGGAGGTATTCTTGGTTGATGCTCATATGCCAAATACTCCCAGCCAGGAAAGAGAGGAGTGTGAGTACAAAGGCCACACTGCAGATCCAATGATTGAAGCTGCCCAGGATACAGACAGCCTACCAGCCATGGCAGGCCTTAAAGAAGAAATTTTATATCATGTTCTGATTGATCCTGTGGCAGAATACATGTAGGCCCTGATTGGCTTAGCCCCTCAAGTATTAATCCTTTGCAAGAGCCAAATAAATCAGAAATGGTCACCACTGCTGGTGGCCTCAGTTTTGAAAATATACATGCAGAGCACCCTATGGTTGTCTCTGATAAGCAGTCAGTTCTTCTCCCCTTTTTTACTATTTCTTGACTGGCTGCATTGGCATTTTTGTATCATGCGAATATGTAAATACTCCATGCTTAGAATAGGTTAGATAGGAATGTCAATAAAGCTTAGTTCTGAGCATGTAGTTAGTTGTTGTTTTCTTCTTTGAAGAAAAATCAAAGATTCAAAAATACAAAAACAAAGAAAAGAAAGAAAAGAGGGAATATTATCAAAACAAGAAAGGTATAGCCCCATACCAAAAAAGAGAAATAAATTTTGAAAATGTGCAAGCTCAAATTCCACTCCTGAAGAACACACTTCTAGTTAGTCAAACTGTCTAATCTTGACTAATTAGCTTTAAATTTTCTACTGATAGGATAGTGAATTCGATTTTCCAGACTATTTAATCTTGGCTTATCAGTAGATAGTTTAGGATAGAAATTAAAGGTTCAAACATTATCAAAATCTGAACCTAAGGTTTCAAAGAGAAAATGACTCAAATCTATTTCAAATCCTGAGTCGAAGGATGTAAAAATCTGGTTCCAATCAGCTCAAAACCTGAACCAGAGAACAAAGGAGGAGCAGCTCAAACAAAAGTCAAAACAGAACTGTAAAAAGAGAAGGCCATGATGAGAAATTTTCAGATCTTAAGCCTTCCATTTTTTTTTAAACTTTCTGCAAAATAAATTTCTATGTGCAGCTTGCTTTTATGCCATAGAACAGCATCAAGTTAGACTGTTTAATCCTGAATTGAATGCTTTTAAATTTCTGTTGTAGAATTTAGAGAATAAAAATCTGTTAGACTGTTTAATCCTAATAGATTGATAGAATAGGTAGAGAATCATATGGGCTCAACTGTTTAATCTGAGTCCATGGAGAAATAAGGAGTAGAAATAGATTAGATTTCCTGCTTTCAAAAGAATAAAATTTTGTGAAAAGAGTTTGCCAATCCAAGTGCACTCTGATGAAGAAAAAATGCTAGATCAGTAGGATTGGGTAGGTAGAAAGTTTGCATTGATGAAGGTCCATTGTTTTCATAGCTGCTAATATGTTTTCAGAGAAGATCATCCCAGCAAAGGAAGAGCAGCCCAATGGATCAAGCACAGGTCAGCCTCCCAGCGAACATAATGGATGTGGCACAGGTCAGCCTCCCAGCGAACATAATGGATGTGGCACAGGTCAGCCTCCCAAAGAATGAAAGTCTAAAGTTCTTGATGCCTTCAAGAAGGCACCATCCCCAAGTGGAGCCACTGTTAGCCACCTATAATATTTGTTATAGCAAAAGGTGGCTAAGAGTTTTTGATCTTTCAAAGAACAAATTTTATTGCTAAAAATTGTTGGCTCTTGAAGACTCTTGAAGGCCTCATGCCTCTGTCCAAAATCTTCATTTTTGTTCCCATTTTATACTCAGAAATTTTGCTGAATTCATGAGAAGAAACTGCTGAAAAACCATCATTTTCCCCCTTCTCCCACTTAATACTAACCTTCATTTGCTCCCTTTTTCTCCATAAAAACTCCTTTGTTTTCATGATTCCTCGTTTTCTATTCATGAAAATCACTTTTACAAGGTTAAAGACTCACTCTTTTACATTACCGAAACCCCCAAATCCATTAAAAACCTTGAAAAAATTCATGAAAAATAAAGTTTTATTACTAAGGACTCAAGCCCCCTTGGGCTAAGTCCTAACCACTTCCCCCACGCACCCACACCCCAGAACCAAGTGCTAGAACCTTCTCGGTGCTTATCGCATCGCAAAAAATCTAAGCGCGCAAGTCTTTGATATGTTCTGAAAGTTCCGATGCGATTAAGCTTTTGCATCATTTAAACTCTGATGTGATTAGCCTTTACATAAATATCCCATGGGCCCACCTTTGGTGCATAAAAACCATTGAATAAACCACCCTGATCCATTTTTCCCTTTTTAAAATACAAAAACCCATTTATCCAAAGTTTGATTTAAAAAAACCAAAATCATGTGTTTAATATAAAAATGGTTAGATTGAAAGACTGATCGCGCAATCGCATCGGAGAATTTCACAATAGGTTGATTAAAAGGACCTACATCAAACTTCCGATGCGATTGGGTCATATATGTATAAACCCCACTCCCTCCGTTTTATGTTCCATGTAACCTACGCCCGAGACTAAGAGTTTAAGTCCTGAGGTGCCAATCGCATCACACAAATCGAATGGGTTGATTGAAAATCCCATGCCCAACCTTCTGATTGTGATTAGCCCTTTTTTCATATATGAAACCCCAGGCATATTATCCTTCATATAAACATTCGGCCCCGCAGACGGGTGCCTAACCATATCATACATATACCCCGCCCATATCGTAAAAACCTTTGTATATTAAAAAAGTTGTGTTTTTTATATTAATAAAGGGTCCCGCTCGTTCGTGGGCCCGGTTCATCTCCACCGTTGATTGTTGACCGATCAAACAATCGGTGCCCAATCGCATCGCGTTTCTCAATCGCATTGCATTTCTTAAATCGCTGCGTTATATTTCCTCCCCTGATTGGCTTTTCCCCTGATTCATTTCTCCACCATTTATCTAATCTTTGGATCGATGATCTGCGCTACATCGCATCGCAACTTTCAATCAGTGCACTTGCCTGCCACCCCCGATTGCAATCCCCCAATTGCGATCCTCCGATTAGATCTGGATCGTCCACATGTCCAAATTGGACGGTCCAAAATCAACCCATCTAATTCATTTCCCCACTCTTCTTTGACCTCCTCTGAATAAATCCCCACCGTTGGATGCTTTCATCAAACGGTTATGCTCCTTCCCCACCTTCTGAAGAAGCTTTTCCCCAAAATATGCAGGATTTCTTAAATGTTTTGTTTATTTTGCAGGTTTCAAATTTTTTTCCCATATTATGAAGGAAAAGAAAGCTGAGGGTGACGATCTTCTGGCTTTTTGGTTATCAGAGGGAAAGGCACTAAAAAGACTCCACTCCACGTTTCGTCGATGCTCCATGGGCATTGATGCCATACGAGCTTTGCGCGGCCTGCACATCAACAAGACACTGTGTTATTAAATCTGATTAAAAGAGTATCAGTGTTAAAAAACAGAGTGCAGCAGAATAGAAGATGGAAGACGGATTTGGGGAATTACAACTAAGAATGATTATCAAAGGCCTAATTCCCTGAATTGAAACACAATTAAAGGAACATCATAAGTGTTTAATAGAAAGAAAGGCCTTCGCCGCCTCAATTGAGTTGAATTGATTCCTCAGCTATCATAAGTGCCACCTGTGCCTCAAAGCATTCAAAAGAGAGGCCGAAGTTATTGATCAAATGAAGATATTCGCCTCAGCGCAGCCAGAGAGTTACTTTTGCAAGAAACTTAAATGCTAAAAATATCTACAGAGTTACTCCAAACATAACATAGAGCCTTAAAGTCAATAAAAGCTCTCACCAAGCTTAATTCATAAATGTAAAACAGTTAATGCAGACAGAATGTTTGTTAACTTCTCCATCGAGCCCCTCAAAGGCCGAGAAGTCTTGAATCTGTATTAATTGTCCTAAGAGATCTTTTATCAGATCTCACCTCCTCATTCTTATATAAATACCTCTGTAGAATATGAGAAGTTGTTGGTTGCAGAACTTTGAAATACATTTGAACTTAAACTTTTGACTGTAAATAGTGTTAACTTTCCCTTGGAGCTCTGTTTGTCCTAGATTAGTTAGGCTGGATAGTGAAGATGATTGCTGAACTGAAACATTGGACTTGAAGACTGTAACTGGTTTGACATCAATAACAAGTTGTTTCTTGGGATCCTGGTCTATATCATTGGTGAAGTTCCCTCTCTTTGTTATTGTTTTCCTTCTATGTATGTCATATTGTTCACTATTCTCTGATTAAGAACAACATTTATAGAGTTAGGATCTACTGTATATCAGTAACCTTCTCTGACTAAAAAGCTTTATCTGAATGTTTTCCTCCTATTTGTTTATTTAAGAATGATTTAATACAGTTTAAGCAGTTAGGAATGCTGGAGTTCCCTCGTCCTACTGTTTTCTTTAACCATTGTTCTTGAAAGTTATTTTCCTTATTTTCTTATTAAAGTTAGACTAGTAAAGCCATGGTTTGTCCTGTTTCTAGTTTCTATTCTCCAAAAGCAGATTCTGAAAGTTCCCCTTGGTGTTGACTAAAAGCAGACTAGTTTTAAAAGTACTTTATCTGATCTTAAGTTACACTTTGTCTTCTCTTATATGTTTTCATACTTTCTGAAGGTAGTTTTGTAGGTTACTGGATTGTTTGTTAATTAAGCTGTTTTAATACATACTTGCCCAAGAAGTCTATGGTTAGCCCTGTTCTTGGTTGGTTTTAAACAATTACTTAAGAGGATTTTCTTGTTTAGATTGACTATAAATCCCTTGTGAAATTATTATCAGTTTCCACCCCTCCAACACTTTACTGTTTCCATTCCATCATTTTAATCTCAATAATCTTGTGATATAGATGACTTGCCTCTTGGATCACTCTTGATGTTGTTGCTCAATTAAAGCCCTGTTATGACTCCATAGCCCAATGGACTAAAAACCAGCATTGTATCTATCTTTTTAGCCTATTTGTTCTATTCTCTTGCAACTTCTCACCTTTGAAACTTTTTTCACTTAGAACTTTCTCCTCAAAATAATAATCATGCTCAACCATCCAAAAACAAAACAAACCCTTGGCTGTCATAACTAGCCTAATATCATTACCCCAAATTTCAAAGACAAATCCATCTTTGCACTTATTGGAGATATCCCTCTCCGGATTTAGGAGGGCTAGATCCTAGAATCCCAAAGTGGTTGAGACTATGTTTCTCCCTGAGATCGAACTTTGCCAATCTTGCTTATTACAGGGAGCTAACAGAAAACACTCAACGTTCTTGAATCCTAAAAAAGAAGAGTACTGGACTAGGTGTCTTGAGGTCTCTTTTGGAAATTATGTCAACCTACTCGTATCAGTGTGGAGCACGGGGCAGATGAGGACATAATTTCCTCTCTCATGGTAGGGAGGACATCATCAACTAGTTTTGAAACAAGATAAGTAAACAAATTGAAGAAGTATTAAGTACTGGATATGTTGTTTAGATAGAAATTTTTTTCTATAATACAGTTAATGTTCTTTAAAATATGAAATGTAGATCCTTACTCAATAATGATGTATATATTTATTTACTATATTTTTCTAAGGTATTCGAGAAGATTGTAGTAGAATTGATAGAAATATGTGGACTGTGTAGAAGTGTATTGGTTGAAGTTAATACTTGTTTTCATAGAAGGAATAGTATTTGTATTATCATATAGAAGAAGAAAACAACATAAAACATCTACTGGAATTTAAACCCAAAAAACTGTTAGTTCAAGAACTGGTCATTTATCTGATCACCTATGATATACTTGGACAGTTAGAGTTGTAAGAAACAATTCAAAAATTTAGATGGTGGACATCTTGATTAACTATAGAATAAAATATACCATACGAATACAAAATTATTTCTCCAAAAAGAAGAGACAAAACCTATGTTAGAATGGAATATCCTAATATTAAATGCCAAAACAAATAGGTGCAAAGAAAACCCAGAATATGTAGCTACTATGATTTATTATAATCAACAACGAAATATACTCATTCTGTAAAACAATATGGACAAGGAAATAATACTATGATGAGCAACGCAAATAACGAGTTTTGTTGTAAGACAAAAAATATTAGCACGAAGGCTCTAGAGAAGGAAGCTATAACACACACACACACACACATATATAAATTCACCAAAGGAGAAAGCCACTATTTACATCCTTTAATTCACGAGAGTATGCCATAATAAAGGAAGAACAGAACAAACCATTAAATGAGAATTTGAGAGGTGGAATAAACTCTCTCTGCAAACATTTTATATAATAATAAACCCTGATCACAGAGGGACAATTCCTTTTAAGTTGAGTCAATGATTCTATTAGCAAATAGGGTGCAAAAAATATACAATATAATATCACTACATGTCGAACTGCTCATCAGAGTGAAGCCCCTAAAGTAACAAGGTAACAAAGTAATGACATATTGTGCCTTAAAATCTAAATGTCGGAATCCTTAAGTCACAAATCACCAAAGAAAAAGAATGGAGACCTCTACTTTAGAAAATAATCCCTCCCTGGTAGAAGATGAAATACCTATAAAGTGATATGGCAGCGATGATTACATAAGTCGGAGGAATTCATAAGATCGACGAGTAAATTTCCAGAACCCAAACATATGTACAGGGAGTGATTACTGTTGGTGTCTAGATGTGAAAAAATATTCAAACCCTTTTTCCACATAAATTATCAAACCGGGGCATTAGTTATTTCAAGACTAACGTGCATAGTATATGCAAGAGAAATCACATAATCTGCTATTGAATCAAAGGCTTAAATCAATAAACAGACAAACTACCATGACAACAATTAAAATGGATTACAAAATTAAAAAGGAATTCACAGCAATTGTAGGATTATACTGGAACAACAGTAAAAATAACAAATCAAAATATAAAATCAACAACAAAAAGATAACGCAACACCTGATCAGAAGAGGAGGCCCAACTCTCTGATCAGGGCTACAGAAAAAATCATAGCTTAGAAGTGAAACAACAAAATACTGTGCATTCAATTAATTGGAAAATGCTTTGTTACAAAATCTATGTCTTTCTTGCTTAACCCTGATTCATAGCCCGAAGGCCCTCTTTATACAAAATGTGTTTCCCTCGTATAATTCCTCTAACAGCTAGGTATCTACAATTACATATTGGTTACAACATCAAACACATTGCCAAAATGGAACCACAGAAAGCTAGAAATAGCATCGGGATAAGACAGAGTCTGTTGTTCTGTTGCAGCAGTTTGAGATATGCTGAAAATAACGAGTTGCTTCGTGGCTTGCAGCTATAATTCCTTTAATTTTTCCAAATTTGTGAAAATACTATTGTTAATACTTGAAAAGGTAAAACCTCCACGACTATTACTTCATTAATCAAATATTCCATGTAAGATAAAGGAAAGGGGTTTACCTTGTGTGTTTAATAATAATAATGATATAAAGAGATAGAAAGGTGGGCGAAAATGGGAGAGAAAAGTATAAAAATTCGGTACCCAACATCTCCCCCCAACTGGACTATCTGCATGTCCTCATGTAGCTCATCGTCTCCTCAGATCTGGGTTGGACTGATTGTGACTGGCATGAAGCTGCGTGAGATCATATTCTTCGGCCATTTCTGTCCCAGGGGGTTTATAACCTTTCGATCAGAACAACTTCCTTCCACCAGTCTGGTTCAATGTTGTATGTAGGAGTATATTACTTGGCTGGAAACCAAATAAGGGGAAATTGAAACCTCAGCCACATCCTCCTGACCCCACAAGTTTGAATGCATGCCACAAAATGTGGCACCCTTTCTAGTGCCCATGCAAATTTAGGTGCTCCAAATGGTTCTTGATCTCTGACAGATGAAGATGACAACATCCACCTCCTCTGACAACTATCCAGCGCTTCCTTATGGAAAGCTATTATTTGTTTGACACAGAGGTCAGAAAACCATTTCTGGGTTGTCAACATGTGTCCTCTATGCCCCTCAATCTGTAGAAAGGTAAAATGATTATTATAAATATTTGTTGATTGGCCATGCTCCTTCCTCATCATTAGCGGCCTTGTAATTTGGTTTTCTTCGAACGTATCATAGGCATTTCTCCATTTAATATGATTGATGGTGTAGGAGTTGAAATCTCTTAAATGAATATCCCCCACAAATGGAATGGGGTTGAAATCCTAATCATGACTCAAGAAGTAACCATGCATGTAGAGCTCGCACATAAGTGTTATCCTATGATATCATGAATTTTCAAGATACGGAGAAACTCAATGGGATCCTCAATCTCATGCCAAATTTCCTTATATATAATCTCAAGGCAAAAGAAAAGATTTTTTTCATGAAAGAATAAGGCATAGCTATGTGCAGGAGGTCTACAGGTCATTACCTACTGCACTAGGGAAAACATCTTCTCCTTATCTAATTACAGTAGTTGCACTTGTTATTCCAACTCTTATATCTTGGAATTTTTCTTTTCTTGCCTCTGCCATGCCTTATCCAACTGGTCTATGTACCCTGTAACAATTCCAGTAGCCTGTTCTTGAACCCACATTATTTCCTTCTTATGTCCATTCGCAACAGACTGCCATCTCTGGATTTCAGCGGGTAGGAAAAATTCCCGACCTTCAAACAACTGTTCGATTGGACCAGTCTGTGTAGCTATGGAGGAGACCTCAATTTTTGGTTTTACTTCCTTCCACTTATAGTCTTTTACCTTCTTCTTCAATCGGGAAACCTACCTCTTCAGTTCCTGAACTTCCTTCTTCAACCACATGGTTTCGCTGAACTACAGTTGATACCTTTTCTTGATAGGTAACCTTATTTTCTCACACTGTTCAATGCATTCCTGTTTGACAATAAATTCATCTCCCAGGCATGTAATAGGTTCAGGAGGCAGTGGAATACTATCAATATTATCAACTAGTTCCTCTGCTAGGTCTTTCTAGTTAGGCTCCCTATCTTCAGGAGCATCCTTCTCTACATTTACCTCAGGGAATCTTGTCATTTGGTCAGCACTTCCATCGACCATCCTATGTTCCGATGTTTTCATAGGAATTATGTCTCCCTTGTGAGCCTCTAGGCGCTCCAACTAAGATTCAATAATTACTAGGTTTATAGTGGCCATATCCTTCCCTGGGTCAACGAACTTAAGCACTGGTGGAACATCTATTTCCTCCATTAATCATTGGGACGAGTGGAATCCCCTCACCCCTCTAGGCATCATAGACAAGAACAGAGAACGGGGAATAGTTTCATCATCCTTATTTCCAACTTGGGTCAGACTTCCATTCACTCCTACTTCAGTTCGAGTCGACATTGGTTCTTATGGAACAACATTGATTCCGAGGACCGTTTCCTTTCTGCCCTTCTGCCCTTTGTGCATTCCTTCCTCACTTGTGGTCGATACTAGTTCTTGTGGGATAGTATAGGCTTTGCAGGTCAATTCTCCTCTATCTTCCTATTCTGGTTGAATCAGGGGTGGTTCTTGTGTAGCACCCCCACTTATTTCAATATTCATATCTGCTTGGACAGGTGATGTTGTTTCTTGCAAAACAACATCACTTGCCATCCCTCTGTCGGTTGTTCCACCTTCCTGTTATTCATGAACGAAAGTTGATGACTGTAAAATAGTCTCAACCTTGTGCACTATATCCATAATTCCTTCATCTATAGGTTCTTCAGGAAAGGATGGTTCTTGTGTGGCATCCTCTACTGTATCACTAATTTTCTCCTCTATTCCCATTTCTTCAGGTTCTTCCTGATCAACCTCCATCTCCATTTCTTCGGGTTCCTCCTGATCAACCTCCATCTCCATTTCTTCGAGTTCTTCCTAGTATATTTCCTTTTAATGTTCTTCCTCTACTAAACCAGCTGGAGAGACTGGTTCTTCTTTTTTAGTAGCAATGACAGCTGCTATCTCTTCTTCTGATGATCCACAGAGTTTTGCCCAAGAAACTCAAAATCTGACTATTACATGCATGACCAGTAAACAAACCAATCCATGATTAGAGAGAATTGTCGTCATCTGGAACCCGAGTGGACTGTACCATGTGCTGTAATTTGTTTAATAGAAGGAAGGGCATGTTTAAGGAATGCACCTGAGCCTATGTAAATAGAAGGTGAGTTAAAATTTTAAAATGATATTTGAAAAACGTTGTGGCCCTACCCTTGCAAGTTATGTATTTCATTACAAAACCTGTGACTTTGTTCCATGGATACGATACAGAATTGTGCTCATATCCTCTTCCCAATTGAATGATGCTTTCCCTGGCCTGCAAAAATACTTCGGGAAACTTTGGGAGAGGAATTCTTCAAGAAAACCACTGCTTCCCTTGCTATCTTAGCCCAAAAAATTTTACAATTACTTCTTCTGTGACAGGAATTTCTAGTCTTCTGACCCACGAGTGATTCTCGTCCAAATTAAGTGCAAAATCCATTGTGATTCCCATGTAAAACCCTTGTAATATATCGAAGTAGGTATCCCATCTTGCATTGACGAAAACTTTCCATACCTCTGGATTACTGTGGACTGAAACTATATTTTCAAGCTCATGCCACACAGCCAGTCCACCCATCCTATTGATATTGTAACAACACTCTGGAAAAACAAACCATTGGAGAGAGTGGTGGATACCAAATTTGGAGAAACAGCATGGTGAAAATGAAGGGTAGTAACGGTAAATATGGATGGTAGTTCTCAGGAAATGAGGAAAATCATGAAAAGGTATGGTAAGTGCGATGAATGGAATAGTAATTATTTCATATGAGGTGGAAAGGACTAATCAGTCTATATCACATGCGTTTTTTAGATCCCAATACATGTTTAATGATTATACAGAGTATGGTAAGGATCGTAGTGTGTACCACACATGAAGTTGTAATAATGACTTTCGAAAACATCATTACATCGTCATTGAGTTATGACAACACCGCCCCCCCCCCCAACTTAAAATTTGTCATCCGTGGCATTAATGTCTTCACATGGAATATTTAATTAAAACTGTAAAAATCAAGTGGAGACATACCTAGTGGCCTACCTGGAGGAAGTGACAGTTGGTAGAATAACGATGCAGCAATGATGCAAATGGAGTAACAGTAGTGTGAGTCACATCATTAAGTAGCAGCATCTGGAGTAATAGCATCTGGAGTAACAACAGTGCGAGTAACAACATCAAGTAGCAGCATCCGTAGTAACAGCATCTAGAGTAACATCAATGCGAGTAACAACATCGGAGTAACAACATCGAGTAACAGCATCCGGAGTAACAACATCAGGAGTAACAGCATGACGAGTAGCAACATCCAGAGTAACAGCATTTGGAGTAACATCATGACAAGTAGCGACATCCAGAGTAACAACATCTAGTGTAACAACATGATGAATAGCAGCATCGAGAGTAACAACATTTGGAGTAACTACATGACGAGTAGCAGCATTCGGAGTAATAGCATGACGAGTAGTAGCATCTAGAGTAACAACATTGTAAGTAGCAGCAACCAAGGAGTAACAGCATCGAGTAGCAACACCCAAGGATTAACAACATCATGAGTAGCAGCTACCGAGTAATAGCATCATGAGTAGTAGCAATCGAGTAACAACATCATGAGTAGGAGCGACCGAGTAACAACATCATCAATAACAGCAACCAAGTAACAACATCATCAGTAACAACAACCAACTAACAACATCATGAGTAGTTGCATCCAAAGACTAACAACATTGATACTTAGAAAAAAATTTACACTCTAAAACATTACTCCTTAGTAGTAACTCCTGCAAAAAGACAACAAAATAAATAGTAACAGTATAATTCTTTATTCTTTTTTAATTTTATTTTATTTTTTATTTTATATATATATATAGAGTGAGGATGCAGAGGAAGAGTTATTTGTGCCGATAACCTTCAAACCATATTTCTCAGAGAGATGTTTGATGAGATCATCCTTGGAGGTTGGGCGATGGTATAATCTCAAGCGATGCCCATTTGCTATAAATGAAGCACATGTATCATCAATTGTGACTAGTATGACTGTTCCATTAGAAAATACAGCGTCCACCTCGTAAGGTCCCATCCAGCGAGTGCAAATCTTTCCCTTAAAGTCCTTAAATTAGGAGTCATAAAGTAATGCCCAGTCTCCCCTATGAAACACTTTTTTTTTATAAACTTATCGTGCCATTTCATTCTTTTCTATTGGATAGAAGTAGTCCCATGGACAACCATTGAACGGATTTCATCTAATTCACTAAGTTGGGCCAATCGGTGTTTCTGGGCCTCTGATAGATCCAAACCAACTTCAAGAGTTGTTATGAGCATACTGATTTCAAATTCTATTGGAAACAACGAGGATTTCTCATAAACCAACTCAAACGGTGAAAACCCAGTTATGTTCTGCCATGTTGTTCTGTATGCCCAGAGAGCTTCAGGCAGCTTCTGAGCCCAATCTTGACGATGGTATGCCACAGTTTTTGTCAAGATATTTTCCAATGTCTTTTTTGTGCGTTCCACTTGTCCATTTTCCTAAGGGTGGTATGGATATGTCACCCTGTGCTTGACCCCATATTTTTGCATAAGCTTTGCTATCATGTGTGATGCAAATTGTGCTCCTCCATTTGAAACAATCTCTCTTGGAGTACTGTAACGAGCAAATTTTTTTTAAATAGAAAATCTAAAACCACTTGCTCTATTTCTTTCGAAACATCTTTGGCTTCTATCCACTTATGCATGTAATCTATTGTGACCAAAATGTCAACCTTTTGCTGGGAGGGTGGGTTGAAGGGTCCAACGAAGTCAATAGCCCATTTCTCAAAAGGTTCGAGGACTACCTATGCCTGCAAAGGTATTTCATTAGCTCGATTGGGCTGCCCCATACGCTGGCAACTATCACACCTCCTGACATAATTTTGTGCATCTCGAAAGATAGAAGGCCAATAGTATCCCATTTTTAGCACATTATGGCCTATTCTTTTGTCTGAAAAATTCCCTCCACAAGGGCCATCATGGGCAGCCTTCAATACTTCATAAATATCATCCTTAGATACACATCATAGAATCTGCTTAATAGCTCCTGTATGAAAGAGGTACCCTGCCATCCAAGAATATCGGGCACTGCGATGAATAATTTCTCGTTGCTCCCTATATGAAAAATGATGAGGCACCTTCCCTATAGCAAGATAGTTAGCAATATCTGCATACCACAGAGGTTTAGTAGAAATTGCAAAAAGATGCTCATCGGGAAAATTATCTTCTATATGTGTGCATTCATAATTGTTATCAATTCTAGATAGAAAATCAACAACTACATTATCTTTTCCTGGTTTTTCTACTATTGTGATGTCAAATTCTCGAAGCAATAGCAACCACCTTGTAATACGACCAGGAGTGATAGGTTTATTCATCAAATACATTATTTCTGCATGATTAGTATGTACAAAAGTAGGATACATGGTGATATAGTGTCAGAACTTGATAGCGTAAATGACAGACAGGAATGCTTTCTCTGTCACTGTGTAATTTAATTCAGCAGGAATTAAATTCTTGCTCACATAGTAAACCACATACGGTGTTTTTTCTACCTATTTTCCTAAAAATACTCCTACTATTGTTTGAGAAGCATCAACATGTATGTGAAATGGTAATGCCCAATCGGGTCCTCTAAGGATTGCAGCCTTGCAAACCAACCCTTTGATTTTCATGAAATATATCTCATAGTCTTCAGTCAACAATAATTTTGCATCTTTTGTTAGTAATTGAAAAAGTGGATGTGCTATTTTCGCACAATTCTCTATAAAGCATCTAGAATAACCAGCACAACCAATAAAGCTACGAACCTGTGTGGGTGTCTTGGGTACCGGGAAATGTAATATTACCTCTACTTTAGCCGGATCCACTCGAATTCCAGCAGCTAAGAGAAATTGTCTCAATACTATTTCTTCTTCCCTCATCATATGGAATTTGACTATACTCAGAGATACATTATTCTACTTACATATTTTGAGTGTTTTCTCCAGATTTTCCAGTCCCTCTTTAAATGATTTTCCATATGGAGTGCAATCATCCATATAGATTTCAACATTGTCATCGACTAAATCAGAAAAAAATTCCCATAATTTCCCTCTGGAAGGGTGCGGGAGCATTGCACAAGCAAAATGGGAGGACCCTATATGCAAAGGTCCTCCATGGGCATGTGAAATTTGTTTTATCCTGGTCTTCTGGGGCTATCTGGATCTAGTTATACCCATTAAACCCGTCTAGGAAGGAAAATAAATTCTTCCCAGTGAAGGTATCTAGGACTTGGTCAATGAATGGAAAAGGGAAATGGTCTTTTTGAGTTGCCTTGTTTAGCTCCCTGTAATCTACGCAGATCCAACATTTACCATTATTTTTAGGAACAATAAACAACAGAGATACCCATTGTCTATCCGAGATGGGGTAAATGAAACCTACATCCAATAATTTTTGTAATTCTTCTTTGATAATGTTCTTTAGAGTAGGATTCATTCTCTGTTGGGGCTATCTCACAGGGCATAAATCTTCCTTAATATAAACATGATGAGTACATAAGTTAGTAGGGATCCCCTTCATATCAGTATAATCCCATTCAAAAGCTTTCTGATGGTCTTGAAGGACTTTTAAAACCTGCGTTGTCTAGGATTCATATAGATTGGGGTTGATATTGAGTGTTTTCCCTAGTTCAATTTCAATCAGAATACTATCATGGGATGAGGTTACAGGAATGTCTTCAATTTCATCTTTTGGTTCGAGGTTTTCTTGTGTCTCACAACTCATAGAAGATTCTAAAATTTGATGATTTGAATGGAAACAGAACCAGGATCATTAATAAAAGTGTTAATGGCATCGTCCTCTATTTCTGTTTTGAGTTGAAGGGCCTGCCCAATAGTGAGGATTGGTCTAAATTCTTCATTTTCAGGTTCAGGTTCTTCTATTGGTAGAGTTTTCTGACTGGCTGATAATTTTTTAGATGGGCTAGGTTTCGCAGGAGGGTAGAGAGTAAGATTCTTCATATCTGTCCCATTTGATATAATCATATGCCTAAACTGGCACCCTATGTAAGCGTATGCGATTGCGAGCTAAGGTTCTCCCATGATCGATGGGTGACCACCAACTGAGGATCGTGTCTGTAATACAAGGAGGTCGACAGGGTAGTGCCATGAATCCACTAAAATAGTCACATCTTCCAATTTCCCTACCGGTTTAATTGTAGACCTATCTACTAGTTCCAAGATAGTAGGGGTTGGCTCAACATCTCCGAGACCTAATGTATTCATTGTTTCAGAGGTAATAATATTGATGGAAACACCCAAATCCACAAGTACATTTGGGATTTCAACCCCATTAATTTGTACTTTTAGAATTAGGTTTCTTGGGTCTCCATATTTTACAAGCATGGTCTTTACTAGCATGATGTTAGACAATCTACCCATCACATGAATGGTTAACGGATCCCTCGGTTTCCTCCCAGGTTTCTTAGAGAAATAATCTTTGAGGGTTTTTGCATATATAGGTACATCCCTCATAGCCTGTAACAGGGGTATTTTAACAAAAATATTTTGTAATTCCCCCAAGAAATCAAACTTATCTTGAGATTTTTGTTTATTCAAGGTTTGTCTTTCAGGATATGGTGGGGTGATTGGACGACCTTGGTTAAGAATAGATTGGGGAGGTGTTTGATTTTTCATTTTATGGTCTAGTTTATCCCCAACTGTCCTTTGTTCTGGTTCTATAACTTCACTATCAAACTATTCTATGATAATAGGTGAAGTGGGAGCATTTACTACCCAGCAAGATCATAAGTTTATATCATTAAGTCCTGCGATAGAAATGCTATAAGATGGAAGGTTAAGAGTATCTGTTTGTTGGATCCCTTTATTATTAGGATTTGGATTGGGTTGGAGAGGAAGCTGGGGTCGAAGAGTTGGGTTACCTGGAGGTACATTGGAGGGTAACTAAAGTTGTTGTTGAGGGATGGATTGGGAATTGTACACTAGGAGAGGGCCCATGCCAATTCTGATTCCATGAAGGGTTTGAACTGGCCTAGGGAACCCATTGTTGCCAGGGGGTATTGATATTGAGACCACATATGCGAGAAAGGTATAGACTAGGGACCCATATAAAAATTATTAAAATACTAAGATGGGTCCTTATGCATACCTCGATTCATAGCTAGCGGTCGAGGTTGCCATGGCTTTTTCGGCCCCATGAAGTACAATTGATCCACTGTATTTTCTTCACTTTCCCCTTGAAAATTTGCCTTCAGTCCAGGAAAGGAAGGGCATGAGTTGGTCGCATGAGTCTATTCACAGATTACGTAGGCTTCTACTATGTTTAATGGCCATTCTTTCAAATGATGATTCTTTTTGCACTGTGGGAATAATATAGCCATAGTCTTCTCCAACTCTATCTGTTTTTCTTGCAAAGTGTCCATCTAAGCAGATAATGTGCTCAGAATATAAGACCTTAGATTATCCAGTAGGTTTCCAATTTTTTCCTTTATAACCCCTCCACCATAAGCCTTTAATGACCAAATTCTTTGTCCACTCGTTGCATCCCCTTGTGAACACTAAATGCACAAGTCATAGATGGTGTCAAAATATTCTTTTGAAACATCCCCCTTTCCTACTATGTTCAACAGTTGCATGGAATCTTCCCTCAGTGCCCGGAGAAGGATGATTTTCAAAATATCTTTATCCAGGTCACTATGGCCTAATCTCTATAGTATATATTTGAATCATTCCACACAATCTTCCATGTTTGCATCCACTTTCTGTACAAACTTAAATATTTTCTCCTTAAAGTCACAGGATTTACATTAATCTTTGTATTTCTCCAAAAAGACTTCTTTTATCACATCTCATGAGGAAATATTCCTTCCTCCTAAACCCATGAACCATCACAGGGCTGTCCTTTTAGGGTACCAGGAAATATTTGTAGCTTCTGAGCCTGAGAGATATAATCATACCCTCGATAGACAATGTCAAATTTTAAGAGGAATGTATCAGGGCCTTTTGAAGAAAGCCGCTGAAAATTAGGCAGAGTCGTTAAAGGAATGGACTTCATCGGTGCATCACATATAATGTTTTCAATTGGAAAATCATTTGAAGAACTTGCAAGTGCCATGAATATTCTGCAATACTCACCTGAGATTTCAACCGGTTCTATAGCTAGTACTTGGGGTGATTCAACTGTAGGAGGTTTCGCCACACTCCGATAGTCCCTTTGTGATGCAAAATCCTTCAGGAACTCTCTTTCCAAATCGAAATTTCTTAATTCGACTGTAGGAGGATTTATGGCACTTCCTTGGTCTCACGATCATGGAAACCCTGTCAGAAGTTCTTCTTCAGAATTGGAATTACTTAGTTCTTCTAACACTTTGCTTGCTATTTCTTCCCCTTCTGCTGACAGTGGGGATGTCTCCTCCTCCAGTACCTTATTTATTGCTTCTTCCGTCGTCAAAATAATTTCTTCTGGTACCGTGGCTAGCACTGGCTGTTCAACCAACTATCCTTCAAACTTCGTCTGAACGCTTACCCTGATGGCAGCGCGAGAGGATTCTTAAGATCTATCCTTTTCGATGACCTCCTGGACATATTTCTTCCTTCCTAGATCCTTTCCTTTCTTTGGGGGTCTTCCTCTTCCCCTCTTATTCAGATATTTGTTCATACAATTAGTGAGAAGAATTCATCAAAATAGCAAAAGCGCTCAGGACCTGGAGCAGGACAGATAGCTTCCTCCTTGGGATAAGAGAGTAGGTTCAAACATAAAATCAAATAAACTACAAATAAAATCAAAATTTATGACCTAAACTAGGGTAATGAAATACCCTCCCTATGAAGAGAAGTTGTCCCTTTAGAAAAATAATCAAAAAGAAGAAAAAATTGAAAAAAATGCTTAGGACTTAGAGCAAGGTAGCAAATACCCTCCCTAAGACGAGATATCAATATTAATGAAAAATCAAAGTAGGGAAAAACAACACGCTATGCTCGGGACTTAGAGCAGGGTAATAGATTCCCTCCCTAAGACGAGAGATCAATTCTAAAAAAAAAAGCAAGAAAGTAGAACACTACGCTTAGAACTTGGAGTAGGGCAATAAATTCCCTCCCCAAGATGAGAGATTGACCCTTAGATCAATCACAGATCGTGTTCTTGCACCTTGCTGGCCTTCCCTGGAAATGGCGCCAACATGTTGGTGTCTAGATCTGAACAAATATTCAAACCCTTTTCCCACATAAATTATCAACCTGTGGTGTTATTTATTTCAACACTAACGCACACAGTATATGCAAGAGAAATCACATAACCTACTATTGAATAACAGGCTTAAATCAATAAACAGACAAATTAATGTCACAATAATTAAAATGGATTGAAGAATTAAAAAGGCATTCACAGCAATTTGTAAGATTATACTGGAAAAATAGTAACAATAACAAATCAAAATATCAAATCAACAAAGAAACGATAACGCAACACCTCATCAAAAGAGTGGGCCCAACTCTCTAATTAGGGTTGTGGCAAGCTCACAAATTACAAGTGAAACAACAAAATATTGTGCATTCAATTAATTGGAAAATGCTTTGTTACAAAATCTGTGTCTTTCTTGCTTAACCCCAATTCACAGCTTGAAGGCCCTCTTTACACAAAATGTTTTGCCCTCGTATAATTCCTCTAACAACTAGATATCTACAATTACACATTGGTTGCAACAGAAAACACATTGCCAAAAGGGAACCACAAAAAGCCATAAATAATGCTAGGATAAGACAGAGTCTGTTGTGCTACTGCAATAGTTTGAGATATGCTGAAAATAAGGAGTTGCTTCGTGGCTTGCAATTGTAATTCCTTTTCTTTTCCCAAATCTATGAAAATACCGGAGTTAATACTTGCAAAGGTAAAAACTCCATGACTATTACTTCATTAATCAAATATTCCATGTCATATAAAGGAAAGGGGTTTACCTCGCATGTTTAAGAACAATAATGATCATGGAAAATTTTAGGGGCTAATATTCGCATGTGGGCTAATTTTCCATGGGTTATCCAAAAAAAAGATTCGCCAATTTCCATTTTTTTATAAAAATTATTCGCCCAAATTTTAAAATATAAAATTATTTTATGTTAAATTCGCCAACATTATATATACAATATATATAATATCATTATAAATTTGAATTATTTTACAAATACATCAGTAAAAATTTTATAGTTTGCATATTAGGGACTAGTGAGATTCGCCAATTTTTTAAACTTCAAAATAATTTTCCATCCTTAAAATTATCCCTGATAATGATACAAAGAGATAGAAACGTGGGCGAAAATGGGAGAGAATAGTATACAAATTCGCTACCCAACAATTACCTTCTTCACAAGAAGAGTTTCATAACTTTTTAGTTCACCTAAAATATCTAAATATAGAACGAAATTGTAAAGCTAAGAAAGACAAGTGGGAAATAGCCTTCTACCTGGTCTAAGAACTCTGTAGTCAGTAGTGAAAATCCTATATCAGAGAAATTCATGAATTAATTAGAAAGAGTTAAAAAAAAAATACTAATGCAAGCATGAAACATGTATTAATAAAAAATGCCTGGAAAATTTTCATTTTTTGGAAGGACTTACCATCCATGGAGGAAGGAAGCTACATCTGGTTGTCAGCAGGAGCAATGGAGTATGCAAATCTATAAAACATAGATTCACAAACCTAGAGAATTCATCACCTATGCAAGTTAGGCTTATAATCATGCTGAATGCTTAGCCAATGGCAGAGAGCCACCGCTATCCTCCTGTAAACAATTAAAAGAAAAACTTACTCCTTTAAGAAAATTACTTCACACTTTCACAAAGGATAGAACCCCAAACATCTGCAAAGGCGAAGTGAAATTACCTGTTTGGCATACGCCATGGAGAACCAGAGTTGAAGCTGAAGGAGTGATTGTTGCTCGACACATCATAGCTCACGATGAAGTTGCGAAGGAGATGGTGACAAAGAAAAAGTGCAAAATGAAGAGTTAGTTAGGGTTACGAGGGGGGGTCAATACCCTAAGCGAGTACCACGAAAGTCTCGACCATGGATCTCATAACCCTAATTCCAATGGCAATCAACAGGGCAGGTGTCGACCATGCAAAACAGATTCACAAGCAAGTATAGTACAAAAAATCTGCATATTAACCCTTAACCATCAATGAAATTTAATTAACCACGAATAAAATAAATAATACAATTTTCAAGATATGTAATTATTGTACTACTTACCCATATATTAATAATTGGTGCTATGAGTATTAAAAATCAAACAGTCTACCATCAATAGCCCATTAAGATCCGTGCAATGACTCAAACATTGTATAAGTGCTGAGAGATAACCAAGTAGTAGGTCCACGTGGGCATTCAACATTTCAATAATATATGGTAAGTGCCAAGTAAAAAATTAATTTGTTAAGTGCACATGAATCTCTAGAGACTAGAGTTTTTAAAAGGGTAAATGTAAAAGTTTCTTTTAATTATACTATGATGTATGTTACAAATATATTATTAGTTGCTTCACTAGAATCACATGTCTCTTAAAATAGGTAAATGGATACTTATGTATTTACCTTAAGTCTAACAAATATGTTAAAGACTCTTTAATTCTTTCAATAGGAAAAAATTCGTTCTTTCATGACTTTCTTTTTATGTTATAAATTTAACAAATTTTCTACCTGAGGTAATGATCTCCATTTCTATTTAATATTTCTTTGACTTTGTTAATTAATAGAAAAAAACGGTTTAAGAGAACAAACTAATTTCTTTTTCATAGTAAAGGATTAACTTTTAATTGTAAATTATAGATAAACTTTATATGATTCCTTTGCAATGATGTGGAACAAGCATAAAATCCAACATACGAACCAATGATGAGGGAGGAAAGAGAGAATTCAAGTATGAAGATTAGTTGAGAGATTTTATGGAGAGATGATGAAAGATAGTGATACATATTGTTTAACTGAAATTTTAATTATGAAATAGTTTTTATGGTCACTTATTACTTAAAAAAAAAATTCCACAGGGAGATTCCTAAGATTAAACTCCCAATGTCCATGCTAGATACATGTTTTAATGTATTTTTTTTGTTGAATTGTTTTCCAAACACATGGGCCATTGTGTTTAAATATTTAAATGGAAACTAATGTATGGAATAATATTTAAATGGATAATAATGTATGGAATAATATTATCTATTGAAAAATTCATTATATTTTTATATATTACAAATTAATAATTATCTTATATATTCCATAACATTATTTCAAAGGTTTATTTAAAGCAACAATCAGAAAGAGGTGAGATTTTTTTTACCATGAGGGAGTTCACAGGTTTGACTTTCTTGATCCCTTCAAGATTGGAATAGATAATTAAGGTCTATAGTTCACCCATCCATCGATTAAAGAGAATATATGAAAGGCTTTTCTAAGAAAAAAAATTAAAATTAGTCTTTTTACTGGAGCACACTGTAAAATTATAGTTACGATCAAACGAGAAAATTACCTAGTACTCGTTTTTTTGAGGTAGCAAAAAAAACACCCAATTTTGAAAAGTGGTGATGTAAAATCACCATTTTTTTTAGCATAACTTTGGCACTTGAGATGGCACTTGAAATTTTCTTATGACTTTGAATCACCATATTTATTTTTAGCATAGTTTTGGCACTTGAAATTTTCTGATGACATATTTTTTTAATTTCATGATTTTTTCATATCGATTTTGGAAAGTGGTGATGTAGAATAATATTTTTTCTTTTGAGAATATTTTTGAAACTTTAAATTGTCTTTGATTTTTTTTTTTAAATACCATGTGTATTTAGAAATATGGTCATTTTTTTAGCACTTAAGATTTTTTTATTTATCGAGTATGAATATTTTTTTAAAATGTTAATGATTTTCAGGCTAATTTTGAAAAGTGTAGATGCAACATCAATCGTTTTTGTTTGGAGTGGTGATTTTCATCTTGGTAATAAGACATAAAAATAAAATAAAAAACATGACAAAAAAAAAAAATAGATATAAAAAAATATGAAAAAAACCAATAAAAGTGTAAAAAAAACAAAAATAAACTGTAAAAAAAAAGGTTTAAATAAAAATTAAAAAATAAATAAGAAAAAAATTTCAAAAAAACTCATAATTTAAAGAAAAAATAAATAAAAATTAACCAAAAAAGAGGCAGTTCTTTTAAGTTCAAAAAAAGATACATCATAATTAAAAAAAATGATTATATATATATATATATATATATATATATATATATATATATATATATATATATATATACATTAAAATTAAAAATAATTAAAATTCAGAAATTTAAATTTAAAAAAAAAATTAAAATAACGTTCAAAAAAAAGTATTAAATATAAAAATATAAATTAAATTTAAAATATATATATATATATATATATATACTAAAATTAAAAATAATTTAAATTCATAAATTTAAATTAAAAAAAAATTAAAATAACATTGAAAAAGAAATTATTAAATATAAAAATATAAATTAAATTTAAAAATTATATATATATAATTTAAAAACAAAAAAATTTAATAATAAAAAGATTATTTAAAAATTGTGTTGAACTCCACTGCCACTACCTTGTGGGCCACGGGGCTTGGACTACGGGTAGTGCAGAGATGCCAGCACTCTGTCGCCTTCCATCCAAGCCCCGCAGCCCCAGGGAAATTGCGGTAGAAGTCAACTCAATTTTTAAATAATTTTTTTATTAATTTTTATGTTTTATTTTTTTTTTTCTTTTTATTTTTTCTAATTTTATATTTTTAATTTAACTTTTATTTTTTTCAAATTAATTTTTATTTTTTATTTATTTTATATATTTTATATTTCTTTAATTTTTTGTTTTTTCTTAATTTTAATTTGGATTTTTTTGTTATTTTTTTTAATTTATATTTTTTTTATTTTCGTATTTTATTAATTTTTTTTATCTATAAATGTAATTTTCATATAAATGTGCATATTTTTTTTTTAAATTTAAATTATTATTTAAAATTTCTTTTGAAATTTTTAAATTTTTTTTCTAAATTTTTATTATTTTAATTTTTTTTTAAGGTAATTTTTTTAATTGAAATTTTTAAATTTAAATTATTTTTTATTTTATTATTATTATTATTATTATTTAAATTTTAACTAATTTTAAATTTATTTTATTATTATTATTATTATTTCAAAAAAATAATATTGGTTTTTTTTTTTTTGTTAATTTTTTATTTTTTTTCAAACTATGTTTATTTTTTTATTTGTCTTTTGTTTTGGGTTAATTTTGTTTTTTCAAACTATGTTTCTTTTTCAATTTTCTTTTCTATTTTGTTATGAAAATTTGCTCTGTGTGTGTTTTGTTTTTTTTTTTTACTTTAATTTTTTATGTAATTTTTTTTTTAATTTTACAAGTGATATTTTATCTTTAATACCATGCCAAAAAATCATTGGAATTTTATTTTCATAAAGGTGATATTTTATCTTGATTGCCATCCTTGGATTTTCAAGGCTTCTCAGAGACACGATGATAGATTATCTTTAATACCATGAATAAAATTTGGTGCAATTTGAGACTTTTGATATTTTATCTTTAATTTCATGTTTATTGTTGAAATTTTAAGGTTTTTGAGAGTCATGATATTTTATCTTTAATGTCATTATTAAAATTTGTTGACAATTTACCATGAAAATAAAAATACATTATTCCACCATTAACAGTTTTCGTTTTCAAGGTGGTTTTTGCACACTAAGGATTGGCGATGTTATTCCAACATCAACACTTTTCACTTTCAAGTTGTTTTTTGCACACAAAAAATTGGCGATGTTATTCCACCATCAACACTTTTTGTTTTGAGGGTGTTTTTTCAAGAAAAAATTTGGTTTTTAGCATAATTTAAAAAAAAATGTTGAAATTTGACCCCAAAAAAAAAGTACGTTATGCAAGACACACTTTTCGTTTTTAGGGTTTTTTCATGCTTTTTGAGTTTTTTTAGGCTATAATTCTCGTTTTGAGATAATAATTTCCGTTTAATTGATAACTATGTTTAAATAATAAAAAATATCAAGTCCAACATGATAATAAATTATAAATATATAATCAAATAAATTCATGATCATACAAATCTTATTTATTTTAATCTCATTGTAATGCATCATTTTAAAATTGACAAAAATATAACCATTTTATTCCCTTATAAACCTTTCATATACTAATACAACCAACAATAGATGTCTCTTCCTAACTAACACCCATACTAAAATATCAATTAAGAAAAACCACCAACCATGTGGTGCAAATGCTATATTATTTTGAGTACTCATTAACCATATTCATTGCGAGAAATAATTTGATCCCATCAACATAGCATTTTGGCGAAGCTAAATTCTACATATTTCATTTTCATTGAATTTATTGGTATTCTTATCAATTTATCATATCTTTTATGGGATACATTCCCTTTCATTAATTGGATTTATGAATTGACCCTTAAAAAAACATATTAACGTAAGTATTATTGGCATGTCACACAACAATTTAGATTATATCTTTTTCTAGTGATGTCATTCCAAAAAGGGATAAAATGATATATCTCTCTCCTCCATATTTATTTTAAATATATATATATAGGGTATGTATAAAGAAATAAAATATTTAGAGTACGTATTAAGTATTAATGAAAATATTAGGTTCTTGATTATTGTTTGTGTTTAATTATTGGTGGTTCTTAGAAGGTTATTTTTTCACAGTGTCACTCGACAATGTAGTATGGGAGGATATTTTCACATTCGAGTGTTAGATTTAAAATAACATATATATATATATAATTAAAAAGAAAACATATAAAAAATTAATTAAGAAATATAATCTGAAATAAAACTATTTAGATGTGATATACATAAAATATAATTAGTAGTTATAAATTAAGATGCATTCTGATATAGATTAAAATAATCATTTTTTTTTAGAATTTATGCTTCTGTGATCCATTTTTTAAAATTGTAAAATATCTTTCGGTAATAATCACATGCAATGAAACATTACTGAATAATATTGTACAATTTTAAAATAATCATTTTCTATGCGTTATATTTTAGAATTTCATATTTCAATTTAATTATATTTCTCGAAAAACGCTTGATATTTATAGAAAACTTTTAATTTATGTACTCTTTTTATCTCTCTATCTATACACCAAACACATTTATATTTGGGCTACCTCAAGTGGTTAAGTAAACTAATTATTATCCTATCCACCCATATAAAATTGCCACAAGTGACATGTAAAATGATTTTTAATGATTATTATCCTATTCACCCAAATAAAATTTCCACAAATGACGTGTTGAATGTTAATGCCTTGAATTTATCCTAACATTAAAAAAGAATAATAATAATAATAATAATAAACACTATATATTAACTAATATTTATTAATATCATTATTTTGATGTGTTGAAATTATGCTAGTAATAATAATAACAATAAGTTAGTATATATTAATTAATAACAATTAAAAATGTTATTTAAAAATATATATATATATAATAGCTATTACTATCAACAATATTAATTAATAATTAAAAAAAAATATCTAAAAATTACAAAACTAAATTAACATGGTATCTAGAATATCATAGTACAAATATTAAAATGACTAAGTGGTAAGTACTCTCAAAAGCACATGGAATAATATTTTGAACATGTCACAATAAGGTTTATAATTTATTCAAAAATCGGATTTTAAAATTATAATTTTTTTTATTTTATATAATTATAACATATGACATTAATATTAGTTAAAAAGAAAAAATAATTATTTAATACTACTTTAAGAAGGAATAATAAGAATGTTATTACATCATTTGTTTATTTAAATTAAATACTATTATATCAAAAAAGAAAGACACATAAGAAAGTCAAAAACTTCAAAAAAACATCTTCAACATTTATTTTTTTGGCTTTTTTCTATGTAAATTAACGTGACTTATTGAGTTATAAGTTATAACTAAGGATAAGGCCATATTTTCATTTTCTTTAGAATTCTCTCGCTATTGGCTCAGTAGAGCACTGAATTCATTTATCTCTCTCACAATGGTCAAACTTGTGCAAGTGTTTCTGCTCACTGATTGTAGTCACAATTAATGTTGATACTATTTCATTCTTATTTCCCAGGATTCTTCTCGACTAAGGGATGAGGTGGATCTGCAAGGGTATGCTCTAGATCTTGGGAAACCGAGGTATCAGGAGTTTCTTTTGTTATTGAGAACAATCCTTGTTGTGGCTTGCATAATTCTTGACACTTGTTGCTACCTTTCAATCTTGTTATCCAAGATTTTATTTTCTTGGCTCTTGGGAGCCGTAAAACCTTTTTGAGTTATGGAGTGAATTCTTAAGATGCTTAGACTATTGAAAATTATACAACTAATGCAGTGTTTTCATAATTCAAAGGTTAAATATATTCCTTTACATCCCATTTTAAAATTATCTTTATATGATAATCCTTCACTTAAATCTAGTTCAACAATGATCCAGATTTATGCAGGAACGCAACAGAATACAGAAATAATCATAAAAATAGAGATGCAGTGGAAATAATGCTTCATTTCATTAATATAAAATAACATAAATATGCTTACAGACATAATGGAAATAAAATAGCTAGGGTGCTGGTAGCAAATCTCTGAGAAGAGATGCAGTGGCTACAGAACTTTGAACTGTGTTACAATGAGACTCGAGGGCCTATTTATTATTGAGAAATAATGGAGAACTCTAAACGTCCAAAAACCTAACCCTAGGAAATGAAGCGTCAAAACTATGGGCCTCGTTTGGATAAATTTTCTTTTCAATTTCCTGGGGTCGTAATTTTGGCATATTATCTCCGTTTGACGCACATGATACATCATTAGAAAGATCTATCTGAGGACTACAAAATTTGTTGTGAATATAAATTTTGGAATGAAATCATATTTTCCGGACAGACGATGCCCGAAAGATTGCTAAAAATAGTAAGTTGTGTTGCAACTTAAAAACTGAAAGAACTGATGGTGGGGGTCCAAATGGAATAGGTGGGTGGCCACCAATATCCACTTGGATCATTAAGGCCCCAAAACAGCTCCGGGAGTGGAGGACTCGAAAACCTGCTAAAAATAGTAAGTTGTGCTGAATGTGAAAAGCTGCAAGAATTGATGATGTTGGTCCAAATGGAATAGGTGGGTAGCCACCGATATCCACCTAGATCATTCCTCCCTCCTTAGATAGCGATGGTCCCCATTGCATTGAGATCCTCCATGAGACGAGGCAAATTATGTTGAACTGGGTATTAGATTTGTTGAATATGCATGGACCTCTGGGCAGACATGCTGGATGCGTTTAGTAAATTTGGTTTCTTTATCAGCCTCAGATAGTACAATTGTGGATTTTGTATATGTAGTTGCAGGAGTTATGGCAACATCAGGCGATGGTGTGTTAGGGTTCAGTTCAATGGAGTGCCTATCCTGACACTGTAGAGGAACCTCTATGAGTGAGGAGAAAATGTCCTCGTATTCCTCCATGACTTTGTCCATCGACTGCAGCCATGCAGGGGAGCCCTTTGTCGAGGTTGTGGCCGCAATATTCTTCTTTCCCTGTGAGCGAGTTGTAAGGAAGATAAATTTCTTGGTTTGGGAAACAATCTTACTACATTTCTTTGCAGTAGTCAAAGTGATGACAGGACGCGATACTACCTCCATTATCATGTACAAGTTATTTCCCAAAGTAATAACAATAGCATGAGGCCTAGACTCATACATAGAATGTCGCATCCACAAGTATGGTTGGCCCAATAATACATTAACTACAACAAGAGGAGTAACATCACACAATACCTCATCTGTGAATGGCTTGATATTGTACGGAAGGCAGCACTGCTGATCGATGCAGAGATCTCTCCCTAGGTGGAGCCACCTGATGGTATATTGTTGCAGGTGTGCTAGGGTCAATAGGTCGAGCCGCTTCATGACCTATGATGAAATGAGGTTCTTTTGGCTTCCACTATCGATAAGAAATTGTAGCGAAGAACCCTTCACCCACATCTGTGAATGGAATATGTGCTCCTCATCCTCTGGATCCTCTGTCTAGATCTTGGTGGTTGCAACAATGGCATCGGGATCTGCACCAATGATCTGCTGCCCTTTGTCATTTCCTTTGTCTGGTTCTGACTCAGGATCAGAAAATGCATCTAATTCAGGTGCCTTTATTCGGCCACCAATGACTATATGGCTCGACACTCGTTTGTGCTATGAGTGGGGTTGTTATGAAGTTCACACCACTTCCCTGTGTCCTTCTTTGTATTTGTGGTGTTTTTCTGAGTCACACATCTTTGGCCTTTCCCCTTGTTCTTCAGTTCGGGGGCACCTTTCGGATTCGCAAATCCAAAGTCTCACTTCTTTTGCTTAAATTTCTACTAGATCTTGGCGGCATAACGATATGCCATGCCAAGCAATGTAATGTCGAGGAACTTCATTTCCTCCTAAATGTGTTTGTGCAAACATCTGCTGTACTTGAGCACCAAATGTCTCTTTGAATCTTTAATACCCAACTTTGTGCGTATGGTATGGAAAATATTCTTCAGTTCGTGCACATCTTGATCCCTTTGTTGCTGTAGCGTAGTCCATTGGATGTATTTGTCCTCATAGCTCCCCATGGAGTAATATTGTTCCTTGATGTCATCTCGGAACAAAATCCAAGTGGGTGTGGGTAAGAATAGAGAGGGTTCCCCTTCATCCTCTTGCTCACAGTAGGTTTCCCACCAGTCTTTGACATGGGGGGCGGCTTTGAGGAGTGAAAAAATAATCTTTTCTCAGTCAGAGAAATCATGGACCGAGAAATACCCTTCCAGCAAATTCAACCATCTATCTACGACGTCTACATCTATTTGGCCTTCAAATACATGAATGTCAAATTTTACCTATACCTTGAAGGGAGTGGTGCCTCTAGAGTGGCTGTTGGATGTATATGCACCGTAGGTGGCCAGTCATTCAAGGATCTGAGCAAAGTTATCCATCATCACATTCCTTTGTTTCTCTAGAGCCTCCTCGAGCAATATTTTGATAGGATCTCCTGCACCCTCATCCTTCTTTTCTTCTGCCATGGGAGGTTGTCGAGGTTTGCGAGGATGATCTTACAAGGGTTAAACCAGAACGAGCCCTAACTCCTTATACCCTGACCGTGTTGGGGACATCCAAAGAAAAACAAAGAAAGATCGGATCGCTCTGATACCACTAATTCGAATTTATACAGGAATGCAACAGAATACAGAAATAATCATAAAAATAGAGATGCAGTAGAAATAATGCTTCATTTGATTAATATCAAAAAACAGAAATATGCTTAAAGAGATAATGGAAATAAAATAGCTAGGGTGATGGTAGTGAATCTCTGAGAAGAGATGTGGCAGCTACAAAACTCTGAACTTTGTTACAATGAGGCTCGAGGGCCTATTTATTATTGAGAAACAATGGAAAACTCTAAACGTCTAAAAAACTAACCCTAGGAGATAAAGCGCCAAAACTATGGGCCCTATTTGGGTAAATTTTCTTTTCAACTTCTCGGGGTCGTAACTTTGGCATACTATCTTCGTTTGACGCACATGATACATCGTTAGAAATATCTATTTAAGGAATACAATTGATGGGTGTCCACCAATATCCACCTGGATCATTAAGGCCCCAAAATGGCTTCGGGAGTGGAGGACCTGAAAACCTACTAAAAATAGTAAGTTGTGCTGAATGTCAAAAGTTGCAAAAATTGATGATGTTGGTCCAAATGGAATAGGTGGGTGGCCACCAATATCCACTTGGATCATTACTTCCTAAGGATCATTCCTCCCTCCTTAGGAAGAAATGGTTCCCAATGTGCTGAGATCCTCCACGAGATGAGGCAAATTATGTTGAACTAGGTATTAGACTTGTTGAATATGTCATGGACCTGCGAGTAGACATGCTGGATGCATTTAGTAAATTTGGTTTCTTTATCATCCTCAGACAATACATGTGTGGATTCTATATGTGTAGTTGTAGGAGGTATGGCAACATCAGGCGATAATTCGTTGGGGGTCAATTCAATAGAGTGCTTATCCTTATAGTGTTGAAGAACCTCTGTGAGTGAGAAGAAAATGTCCTCGTATTCCCCCATGACTTTATCCATCGGCTGCGGCCATGCAGGGGAGCCATTTTTCGACTTTGTGGCCACAATATTCTTCTTTCCCTCTAAGCGAGTTGTAAGGAAGATAAATTTCCTAGTTTGGGAAACAATCTTACTACGTTGTTTTGCAATAGTCAAAGAGATGACAGTAGGCTATACCATCTTCGGTATCCTGTACAAGTTATTTTCCAAAGTAATAACAACAGCACGAGACCTAGACTCATACATAGCATGTCACCTCCACAAGTATGTTTGGCCCAATAATACATCAGCTACATCAAGAGGAGCAACATCACATAATACCTCATCCGTGAATTGATTGATACTGCACAGAAGGCTGCACTGCTGGCGGATGCAAAGATCTCTCCCTGGGTGGAGCCACCCGATGGTATATAGCTGCAGGTTTTCTATGGTCAGTAGGCCAAGACACTTCATGATCTCTGCCAAAATGAGGTTCTTTTGGATTCCACTATCGACAATAAATTGTAGCAGAGAACCCTTCACCCACATCTATGAATGGAAGAGGCACTCCCCCTCCTCTGGATCCTCTGCATCCTCCCTCTGGATATAGGTGGTGGCAATAATGGAACTGGGATCCACATAAATGATGTGCTTCCCTTTGTCATTTCCTTTGTCTGGTTCTAACTCGGGATCAGAAAATGCATCTGATTCAGGTGCCTTTATTCGACCACCAATGATTGTATGGCCCGACACTCATTTGTGCTGTGAGTTGGACTGTTATGAAATTCACACCACTTCCCTGTGTCCTTCTTTGGATTTGTGGTGTTGATCTAAGTTGCATTGCTTTGGCCTTGCCCCTTGTTCTTCAGTTTGGGGGCACCTTTCAGATTCGCAAATCCAAAATCTCACTTCTTCTACTTAAATTTCTTCTTGATCTTGGTGGCGTAGCAATATGACATTCCAAGCGATGTAATTTTTAGGAACTCCATTTCCTCCAGAATGTGTTTGTGCACAGCGTATGGAACAGATTCGTCAGTTCGTGCACATCTTAATCCCTTTTTTGTCGTAGCGTGGTCGATTGGATGTATTTGTCCTCATAGCTCCCCATGGGGTAATATTGTTCCTTGATGTTGTCTCGGAATGAATTCGAAGTGGGTGTGGCAGAGAATAGAGAGGGTTCCTGTTGGTACTATTTTATTGCTATATTTTTCTCCTAAAATTCCATCATTTATCCACCATTTTCTTCCATAAATCCCTTATACTCTATTGAAATTGATTAATGTAGCATTATAATTGTTATTTTACATTAAATTTAATTTATGGAATTTTTATGTTAAAAATTGAAAATTTTCAAGAAAATTACAGGATGTGATAACTTCCTGTAATTGGTTTATGTTCTGACATGTGGCATAGCAGGAAAATTGAAATAGAAGACAAGGACGTGATCTAGGATGTACACACATGGTGGAAAATCTATCCAACATCGAATTTGAAGCTCCTGAATATCTGGTCAACGCTGGTCAAATCCAGCCAATCTAGCAGAGAAAATCTGAAGTCATAATGAATGTACTTGATATTTTGCTTAATATTAGGAACTCTAAACTGATTCGATCTGTTTTGGGATCAGTTAGGATTAGGGAGAACGAAAACAGCCTCTTTGGTTGTAATTTTAAAATAAATAGGAGGATAAAATCATGTAATAAACTAAGGATGCTAGTGATAACATTGAAGAAGGGAACAGACTTAAGACTGTAAGCGTATTTCAGAACTCTGTTTTTAATGTAATTCATTCCCAGGACTTAATCAGAGACAGAATTTCATCATTTATGGTGTTTTTGAGATAACGTTCTTATCACTTGAAGTTTTTCAAGTGTGCCTTCAAAGCGTGGAAGGGCCCCCATGTGAAGTTGGTACACTTTCTTTCTATTTCCATAAGATTTAATATTCAGATCTGATTAGCATTTTATTTCATTTTCATGCTTTTGAGTTCATCACTTTTAACTAGAAGTTCAATATTGTTATTTTATGATTCATAGTAGTAATTTGAGAATTCGATTGCAAAATTAATGAACAAGTCCTTGTAAGAGGTTTAATTGAGTATTGAATCTCAAATCATTTCTGTGATCTCTGTTTTTATGAATTTGATTTTTAGCATGCTCAGTGTGTTACTTTGAAAGATTTTTTGTGAACTATAGCCTTGTAAGAGGATTGAAAACTCCGACTAGTAGCACTTTGTTTTAGAACAGTATATTAGATTAGGTGATATAAGTGTTTAAAGTGTGAAAGGAACCACATTTCAATCTCTTGTAAAAGAGTGTTGGAGCCTGTCACAATAAACATTTATCTAAGACAGATAGAATAGATCCTTTTAGGTCTATAAATATTAGACAAGTGCCTCTAAGATTACCTACCTTGGTTGAAAATAAATTGAGTCTAATCTAGAACTCTAGATTGATCTTTACAGTTCCCCTTCGTTCTCTTGCTCACAGTAGGTTTCCCACCAGTCTTTGACATGGGGGGTAGCTTTGAGGAGTGAAAAATTAATCTTTTCTCGGTTAGAGAAATCATGGACCGAGAAATACCCTTCCATCAGATTCAACCATTTATCTATGGTGTCTGCATCTATTTGGCCTTCAAATACAAGAATTTCAAAGCTTACCAGTACCTTGAAGGAAGTGGCTCCTCCAGAGTGGCTGTTGGATGCAGATGCACCGTAGGTGGGAAGTCGCTGAAGGATCTGAGCAAATTTATCCATCATCGCGTTCCTTTGCCTCTTGAGGGCCTCATTGAGCAATATTTTGATAGGATCTCCTGCTCCCTTGTCTTTCTTTTCTTCCGCCATGGGAGGTTGTCGAGGTTTGCGAGGTTGATTTTGCAAGGGTTCAACCAGATCGAGCCCTAACTCCTTATACCCTGACCACGTTGGGGACATGCAAAGAAAAACAAAGAAAGAGCAGACTGCTTTGATACCACTGATCTAGATTTATGCACGAACGCAACAAAATACAAAAATAATCATAAACATAAAGATGCAACGTAAATAATTTTTCATTTCATTAATATCAAATAATATAAATATGTTTATAGACATAATGGAAATAAAATAGCTAGGGTGTTGGTCATGAATCTCTGAGAAGAGATGTGGCGGCTACAGACCTCTAAACTGTATTAAAATGAGGCTCAAGGGCCTATTTATTGTTGAGAAACAATGGAGAACTCTAATCATCCAAAAACCTAACCCTAGGAGATGAAGCATCAAAACTATGGGCCTCATTTGGGTAAATTTGTGTTTCAACTTCCCGGGGCCGTAACTTTGGCATACTATCTCCATTTGATGCACATGATAAATTGATAGAAAGATATATCCGAGGACTACAAATATTGCTACAAATATCAATTCTGGAATGGAATCATATTCATCGAACAAATGATGCCCAAAAAGCATTGTTTAGGGCCTCAAAATGGCTCTGGAAGTTTAGGACCTGAAAAACTACTAAAAATAATAAGTTGTGCTGGAACTTAAGAACTGAAAGAACTGATGGTGGGGGTTCAAATGGAATAGGTGGGTGTCCACCAATATCCACCTGGATCATTAAGGCCCCAAAATGGCTCCAGGAGTGGAGGACCTAAAAACTTGCTAAAAATAGTAAGTTGTGCTCAATGTGAAAAGTTGCAAGAATTGATGGTGCTGGTCCAAATGGAATAGGTGGGTAGTCATCGATATCCACCTAGATCAAACAAATAGATGAATGAGATGAATCCATTAGCTAATATTTAACTATCACTTTTTATAAAGAAATTGATTGATTTTCTAATAACTTTAAGGATTTCTAGCCAAACACACTAGAGGGGTAAGCTTGGGAACCTTACCTATATGGAATTGGTGAGAGAATTTATGGAAAGGGGCTTAAAATCTCAAAACCATGGCTAAATCAAAATACTTTCATGGCCCAAAACCCAGAGCCCCTTATAAAAAACCCCTTTTCAGCCTTCAAGATCCTTAAATACAACCACAAAATAGCCTCTCGAAAAGAGTAAAGACTTAAATTCTATGTCTAGTTATGATGAACCTAATATTGGAGGGTAGTAGATGGGGACCAGAATCCACTGAATCAGAAAATAATTGAACATTGTTGATAATCAATTATCTCAATCTTGGTAAAATAAACTCTTTCATTTGAAGCATTATAGTTTCCACTAAATGCCCCATCACAAAATATTTTCCTCTAAGAAACTTTGAGTAATGGGAGGAGTAGCTTCGCTTAAGGTGATATTTTAATGACAAGGTTTTTGATTCTAAAGATGCCCCATGACCCTGGAACCTCCTCACAAAAATTTCATGATGGAAAACAAGGCATATGTCTTGATGACATAATATCCAAGTTCATTTGTCAAATTTAATTGCCTAACTTCGGAAATGAATCTTATTATCTCCATATGGATAGCTTATGAATACTTTTATGCAAGTGATAAAAAAACATCACCTTAACATCTCCATATGGATAAATGATGAATACTTTATGCAAGTGAAGAAACAACATCCCCTTCATTTTCCATGACGCATAGATATTTTTCATTAACAAAAAAATAAAATGTTTTAGAGAGAATATCCCCAAAACCAATCTTTTACAAGATGAATTTATGATATGGAGACCAAGGATCCATCTAAGGTACACAACTCAATAGATTTAAAACAGACTTGGGAACCAAGTTTGGTTGGGGAGTTATGTCAAACAAATTGTAGGAATTCCCACACCACTCGTGAAGAGTTTGGACTGTTATTTTGAAAAAAAAATTGCAGGAATATTTCATGTGTATGTGTTCATCCCTCCTTAAATCCTTCCTAAGCACTAAGGCCACACTGAAATCCATAAAAAAGGGGACACCCAATATTGTCTAGTGAAGCCTTTCTACCATGCAGGGTTTCCAATGGGATATCTTTGGCATGCATATTGCCCCATTCATAACACTTGCTATAAGATGTTTTCAACTCACATGCTACCCACATGGCCACCATGCCATGGATCTAGGAAAGGCCAGATCCCAAACAAAAATGAAGGACAGTGGTTGAATCCATATCTTGGCCATAAATTCACTTAGTAGTTTATGGAAGAATGGCATTCAAGCCTCAAACGACTGAGACCACCTGCGTCTATTGCCATGAACGGATACTCATTTGCCTGCCACTAGCTTATGACCTCCTCCTTTGCAAATTCTGGTGTCAAGGCTTGTGGTGATGACATCCTCCAAGGATTTTCTTAAACAAAAAAACCCTAGCACCTCTTACACTCTCCAGCTCTTCCTCGTCAACTCATATCATTTTTAATTTCTCACTTGTAAATAATATTATGATGTTTATAAAGGGTTTGGTGTTTCCTACCAACTTACCAATTAATTGAAATAATGATTGATTAACATTTATTATAAAAAAAAAATCATATGAGATATTGATACATCTAATACTACATTACTTTTACCATTGTTTGAGATGGCTTCTGTGACCCCTAAATTCTGAAAAAATTATTTGGTAAAAATCACATATGAAAAATATTTTCCACGAGTTTCGAACCAACTATTCTGGTTCATCATCAAGAACATATGAGAGCACAGATAAAGGCTTACGATTTAAAGAGATGCAGAGGGAATCAAACTAGCCATTATGATATAACGGTTAGTTTGAATAAATTAATTAGGAAATTCACCTCACGAGAAATTTCAATTATTTTTATTTATTAGAATAAATATAAGTTTAATGTTAAATTTTATATAATTATATAATTATTTATTTTAATTTATTATTATTATTTTACTAAATGAATAAATAAATAGCTAAATTAATTAATTCTTTAATTCAAATATATATATATATATATATATATATATATAAATATAAGAGATATAAAATAATAAATAAATAAATGAAATAAGGAAAATAAAATAAAATAATCAATAAATAAATAATAATAATAATAATAATAAGGAAATAATCAAATATAAAATTAAAAAATAATAAATTATAAATAAATAAATAAACAATAAATTATAAATAGGAAAAAATATATAAAAATATAAGAGATATAAAATAATAAATAAGTAAATAAATTAAATAGGGAAAATAAAATAAAATAAAATAATTAATAAAAAAAAAAACTTAAGAGGAAAGGGTAGGGATCCAACACCTGTTAATGCTCCAGCCATCGCCTACGTTCAGATTCACCAGCCTTTTTCCAATTTCTAAGGCTTCCCTTAATTTATGATGATGAAAGTGATCAATCCTCACAATAAATTTTGCATCTTCAATGCAAATGTGATGGTTAGTCTTCTCAGCATGTTCTGTCAATGAAGATAAGCGAGATCTACCATGTTTGAGGTCAGTTGCATGTTCAGAAATTCTTTGATTAATGGATTGACTAGTTTCACCAATGTAACAAGGAATGATATAAATACCTTTACCGTATTTAGGGTTTATTGGGTCCTTCACAGATCTTAAAGAGCTCCGAATAGTGCTAAGGGGCTTGAAAGTAGAGGAAAAATTATGTTTCTTAAGGACCCTGACGATCTTATTAGTGGTTCCTTGAATGAATAGTAGATGCACTCCAGAAACCCAATCTTTAGAATCTTTTTGTTTTATGGGACCTTTTTCAGCTTTATGAAAAGCTCTGAGGCATTGGGAATTTTTATAACCGTTCTTATTGAAGACACTTATGAGGTGGGATTTCTCCTCATCAAGGTGGGATCTATCCAAAATTTTAAACGCTCTGGTGGCTAAGGTGTTAAGAACACCCTTCTTCTAAGTAGGGAAATGATGCTAACTTCCATGTGGATACTACTCAATATGTGTTTGCTTATGGTAAACTTGATGGTAGAAAGAACCATCACCTTTTCTTGTGATAAGAACGTTAAGAAAAGGTAAGCTACCATCTACTTCGCACTCCATAGTAAACTTGATGGAGTCAAACTAGTTGTTAAGATGATGGAGGAAAAGGTCCAACTTCTCTTTACCATGATACCAAATGACACTACAAATATCTTCCCAAGCTTAGGTTGGTACAGAGCGTTGGAGAGGGCCTTGGATTCAAGATCCTCCATGAAGAGATTAGGCACAATGGGGGATAGGGGAGAACCCATCGCCACCTTGCATTTTTTCTCAATGATTACACCTTCGAAGCTAAATAAGGTGGAGGTGAGACAAATCTTAACAAGATGATTCATCTCAGTATTAGTGATGTGATTTATAACATCAATAACATCATTGATAGGAATATCGGTAAATAAAGAAACCACATCAAAAACGACAAGCCTATCATTCTGATCCATGATAGTTTCCTTCAATTCATTAATAAACGAGGCATAATCTTTGACAAAAAAATCAATTTGGCCAACTATAGGTCTAAGCTTATTGGTTGAAAAATTAGCAAGAAGATAAGTCGAGCCACCAATGGTGTTTACTATGCGGCGAAGAGGGGCTCCTTCCTTATAGATCTTAGGAAGACCATAGATCCTCGGAGTGAGGGGGTTACTTTCGATGAGTTTCTTACTCAGGGAGCTGAAGGAGCTACTCGACTTAATGGCTTAAGCAACACCTTTAGAAACCTTCCTAAGGGGATTCCTCTCAATTTTTTTAGAGCTCCCACTATTGTAAAGGTGATCTAACATCTGATTATGGTAATCTTTCTTATTTAAGATGACAGTAGCACCTCCTTTGTCGGTCTTAAGAACAACAATATCAGGGTTGTTGTTTAAGGACTCTAGGGCTTCAAATTCAGGCTTGGAAAGGTTTCTCCTCGGAGACTTGGCCTTTCTCAAAATAACAACACATTCTTGTCTAATAATAGCATTAGCAAGTGTTGGATCCCTGCCCTTTCCTCTTAAGCTTTTTTCTTAATTAATTATTTTATTTTATTTTCCTTATTTTATTTATTTATTTATTATTTTATATCTCTTATATTTTTATATATTTCTTCCTATTTATAATTTATTTGTTTATTTATTTTATTATTATTATTATTTATTTAGAGTAATTATTTTATTTTATTTTTCTTATTTTATTTATCTATTTATTATTTTATATCTCTTATATTTTTATATATTTTTTTCTATTTATTATTATTATTATTATTATTATTATTATTATTATTATATGAAAGAATTAATTAATTTAGCTATTTATTTATTTATTTAGTAAAATAATAATAGTAAATTAAAATAATTAATTAAATTAATATACAAATTTAATATTAACCTTATTTTTACTCTAATAAATAAAAATAATTTATATTTCCCATGAGGTGAATTTCCTAATTAATCTAGTCAAACTAACAATTATACTATAATGGCTAGTTTGATAATTATAAGTCTTTATATATTCTCTCATTTGGTCCTCAAAGATTTTTACCGAAATAATTTTTCACACTACTTTTACCATCACAGTTCATATTTTCAACAAAAAAAATCCTTTTTATTTTTTAGTATATATGATTTAAGAACATTTTTTTATAAAAAATTTGGTTCTTTCATTTATATTATTTTTCCTACTTATAGTTGAAAATAATTAATATTATTTTATATTAATGGAGAAATGGTTACACAAGTTGTAACGTATCTCCTTAGTTTAGGATTAGTTCCTACAATTTAGGAGTTTGTTTGCAACTTCTTAATTCCTAGTGATGTACTTAATGATGTAATGTTTCATTCATGAATGTAGAGTAAACTCAGAGTGTTCTCTCTGTTTGAGTGCAGTCTCCAGGTGCAGTACTCACCTGTGAGCTGCAACTCCTTCTTTTTCAATTCAGTGTCATTTTTATCTTAGTATCGGAGCTCAAAGTAGGGACATCCTTAATTTTTTTTTAGGATGCATCATTGATTATAGAACCGTAGTGGCGGAAGAGCTTATAGAAGTTTTCGTAGATTCAGGTGGACTGCGGTAACACCTGAAACACAGGTCTCAGATGACTGATCATCTCTGAGCGGGAGAAAGGATTGGCGTGGTTTTTTCGCAAACAGTCGCGCCATTGGCACGGGTTTGAGGTAGATAAGCGCGCCAGCGCGCCAAAATATGCGATTGGCGTGGAAGTACACGCAAAAGGCGTGCTAGGGCTGGGACTCGTACGCATTTTGATTTGGGCGCAGATTTTTCGCATCAGAGAAGCGCCAGCCTCTTTGTCTTTGGGAAGGTTTGCAAATTTTTTTGCAAATCGGCCCTGCCCGTTGGTGGCACATTGAAGTTCCGAATTCGCCCGGTGGTGGCAGATCGGACTTGCCTGGTGGTGGCACATTGAAGTTCTGAATTCGCCCGGTGGTGGCAGATCGGACTTGCCCGGTGGTGGCACATTGAAGTTCTGAATTCGCTCGGTGGTAGCAGATCAGACTTGCCCGGTGGTGGCGCATTGAAGTTCCTGATTTGCTCGGTGGCAGCAGATCGGACTTGCCCGGTGGTGGCGCATTGAAGTTCTGAATTCGCTCGGTGGTATCAGATCGGACTTGCCCAGTGGTGGCACATTGAAGTTCCTGATTTGCTCGGTGGCAGCAGATCGGACTTGCCCGGTGGTGGCATACTGAAGGTACAATTTTTTTTTTGGGAAAACAGTGGTCAGGATCTGGTATGTGGTGATTTTTTTTTTTTTTTTTTTTTGTGTGTGTCCTACAATTATTCAGTTGGGTAGAATTATTCATCAGAGGATCAGGAATTTTATCAGTCCAATATGAATAATAGTATAGAATCGTATCTCCACGAGTCTGGCAAACTCCATGGATCGAATTTCTCCAACTGGAAATTCAAGATACAGAATTTACTTGAAAGCGCAAATGTGTGGTCGATCGTTACAGGAAGTGAGCTGAGACCAGGATCAGCTGCACAAGAACAAGACTGGGATAAAAGGGAGACAAAAGTGAAGGTCATATTAAAGATGTCCGTCAAGGACAATATTATCCCGCATATTAGAGACTGTAAATCGGCCACTGACATTTGGACGACGATTAAAAACCTATACCAGACGCAGAATACAAACCGTGTCTTGTCACTCAAAGGCAAGCTGTTTGCGATGAAGATGGAGGAGAATGAGTCTGCTGCTGGATTCATTGTGAGAGTCAAAGACCTGAAGGACAGATTGGGAGATATCAGAGAGAAAGTTTCCGATTCGGATCTGGTCACGATCACGTTGAACGGAATGACAGATGAATATCAGATGTTCATCACTGGATTGGCAGTAAGGGAGAAAGCCCCTACGTTTGAAGAGCTGACAGGCATTCTGTTACAGGAAGAAGAGCGATGAAAAAATTTGAAATCGTAGAGCAATGACCTTGCTTTGATGGCGAAAAGGAGACAGTATAGAGGGAAGCAGCCACAGCAGCAACAACAACCACAACAGCAGCAGAGAGGAGCCAACACAATTCATAAGAGACCATTTAAAGGTATGTCTGCTAATAATTTTCCCAGCAAGAAATGTTTTTACTGTGGAAAACCTAGTCATGAGATTAAATATTGCTATAAGAGGTAGGTAGACGAAGTAAGAAAGAAACAGAGAAAGCAAAAAGGTTACTTTGTTGAGGAAGATGACGATCAGAGCCACGAACTTCGACTATTTATAGCTGATTGTGCTCTTTCAGCTTCAAAGGGAGATGAGGACGACATATGGTATGTCGACTCTAGTGCATCCTCACATATGACAGGTAAGATGGAATGGTTTGAATGTCTTGAAAAAACTTCATGTGGGTCGAAAATTTATTTAGGGGATGATAGTAGATATGAAATCAAAGGATATGGTGACATTCCGGTAAAATTACCTAGCGGTAACATTAGACGCCTTAAAAATGTATTGTATGTGCCCGGAATTAAGAAAAACTTGATCTCTGTCTCAATGATTACTAATCAAGACATGCAAGTTCAATTCTTTAAGACTAACTGTGTCATAAAGGATAGCCAGATGGAAACAGTTGCAATAGGAGTGCGCGTGGGGAGCTTGTACAGATTAGACGTGAAAAGTATGACAAAGCAAGCAATGGTTGCAACTGGATCGACAGTTGAAGATCTCTGGCATCAGAGATTTGGCCATCTTAATCTGCAAGACCTCATCTTACTTCAGAGAAAAGGTATGGTTGATGGACTCCCTGTTTTCCATAATGTTAAGTTGGATTGTGATGGATGTGCATTAGGGAAAATGCATAGAGAAGAGTTCCCTTTGCATGTTAATGGAAAAGAAAGAGATGTCTTAGAACTGGTGCATATTGATATATATGCGGACCTATGCAGACTAGGTCATTAGGAGGTGCATATTATTTTCTCTTATTTATAGATGATTGCACTAGGTTCTCGTGGATATACTTTCTGAGTAAAAAGAGTCAGACCTTTCAGTATTTTAAAGAGTTTAAATCTATGGTAGAAAACCAGACAGGAAAAAGGATAAAAATTCTCCGCTCAGATCAAGGGGGAGAATACAGGTTGGGAGAATTCATGAATTTCTGCAAGCAGCATGGGATTATTCAATAGTTCACAGTGCCCCACACTCCTCAGCAGAATGGAGTGGCAGAACGAAAGAACAGAACTCTTGTTGAGTGCGCAAGGAGCATGCTTCAAGGTAAGGGTCTATCAAATGGTTTTTGGGCAGAAGCTATTAACACTGCTGTCTACTTAAAGAATAGGAGTCCTACTAAATGTCTAGGCTTCAAAACCCCTTTTGAGGCATTATTTGGATTCAAACCAGCAGTGAGTCATTTAATAATATTTGGGTCAAAAGCTTATGCTCATATACCTAAGGCAGATAGGAAGAAGTTAGATCCAAAAGCCTTGAAATGTATCTTTGTTGGATATGGCACTGAGTTCAAAGAATATAAGTTATTTAATCCTGTGACTCATAAGGTGTTTGCAAGCAGAGATGTCATATTTCATGAACAGTTTGAAGAAGGAAAGGATGACTGTAACAGAGATTGGCACATTCCATTGCTAATGGAAGAAAACAGTGATGATGATGAAGAAGAGCAGAAACAAGAAGAAGAAGTAACAGGTAATGTAATGAATGATGTAAGCCCAGAGAAGGCTGAAATAGACAGATTTGACGTAAGTCCCCTACCAAGGAGATCGAGTAGGAAGACTCAATTACCATCTAAATTGAAAGACTATGCATTAATGTCAAATATTTTAAACATTGTAGAACCTACAAATTATGAGGAAGCAAGTAAATCTGATGAATGGAGGGCTGTAATGCATGAGGAAATAGAATCAATAAACATAAACCATACTTGGGATTTGGTTGAATTGCCTGAAGGTAAAACCCCCATAGGATGCAAATGGCTGTACAAACCTAAAATAAATGCAGATGGGAGTATAGAAAAACTTAAAGCTAGACTGGTAGCAAAGGGTTACTCACAGCAAGAGGGAATAGATTTTGATGACACCTTTGCTCCTGTAGCCAAATTAAATACCATTAGAATGCTAATTTCCTTAGCAACAAAACATAAATGGCAGCTACACCAGCTAGATGTTAAGTCTGCATTTCTGAATGGTGACTTGAAAGAAGAAATTTATTTAGTTCAACCTGAAGGTTTTGTGAAAAAGGGGCAGGAACATCTTGTTTGTAAATTGAAAAAGGCACTTTATGGTTTAAAACAAGCACCCAGGTCGTGGTATGAGAAGATTGACTCATTTTTTGTACAACATGGCTTTCATAGGAGCTTGAATGATCCAAATCTGTATACCAAGTTCAATAAACAGAGAAAAATTATTTTGATTTCTTTGTATGTAGATGATATGATCATAATAGGGGATGCTAACAATCTGATCAAAGAAATCAAACAGCAGATGTCACAAGTGTTTGAGATGAAAGATCTTGGAAATCTACATTACTGCTTGGGATTGGAGATATGGAGAGATTCTGGACAGACTTTTCTTACACAAGGGAAGTATGCCAGAAGCTTGCTGGAAAGGTTCAGAATGGAGCAGTGCAGATCAGCAGCAACACCATTGCAGCAGAACTTAAAGTTGAGCAGTGACGATGGCACTAAAGAGGTGGATGCCACTATGTATAGATAACTAGTTGGCAGTTTGATATATCTCACTACAACTAGACCAGATTTGGCATACTTTGTTAGTATGTTGAGCTAGTTCATGTCGAAACCACTCGAAAGTCACTGGGTCGCAGCAAAAATTGTGTTGAGGTATCTTAGTGGTACTATTAATTATGGTATTTTGTACACTGACACTTATGATGTTACTCTAGCAGGTTTTTCAGATTCAGATTGGGCAGGTAACTTGGATGATCGAAGGTCTATCACAGGTTACGTTTTCAGCATTGGATCCGGGATCATAGCATGGAGCAGCAAAAAGCAAAGTACTGTAGCCTTATCTTCATGCGAAGCTGAGTACCAAGCATTGTGTGCAGCCACATGTGAAGCTATCTGGTTGAGAAGACTTCTCAATGATGCAGGAGAAGAACAGAAAAAATCAACTATCATCAAAACTGACAACCAGAGTACCATCAAGCTTGCATACAATCTAGTCTTTCATAAAAACACTAAGCACATCGATACTCAATTCCATTTTGTTCGAGAGAAACTACAGTCAAAAGAGATATTTGTTGAATATTGTAAAACTTGTGACAATATGGCTGATATATTTACTAAGCCTCTTGGGCGTGTAAAGTTTGAATTGTTTAGAAATATGCTAGGAGTTCAGGATAATCCTTTCTCCATTAAGGGGGGGAGTTGAAAATAATTAATATTATTTTATATTAATGGAGAAATGGTTACACAAGTTGTAATGTATCTCCTTAGTTTAGGATTAGTTCCTACAATTTAGGAGTTTGTTTGCAACTTCCTAATTCCTAGTGATGTACTTAATGATGTAATGTTTCATTCATGAATGTAGAGTAAACTCAGAGTGTTCTCTCTGTTTGAGTGCAGTCTCTAGGTGCAGTACTCACCTGTGAGCTGCAACTCCTTCTTTTTCAATTCAGTGTCATTTTTATCTTTTATAATAGGATTAGTCTTTAGTGTGACTTTTCCCAGTGTAATTTCTCTAAAATCCTACAAGAACTCATTGAAAAGAGAAGTTTGATTTCTAACCTTACACAATCCATATATAGAGTGATGAATCCATATATAAAATTAAAAAACCAGTTTAAATAACAAAAATCAAAATTTTATTATATATATATATATATATATATATATATATATATATATATATTCAAGAATTAATTAATTTAACTATTTATTTATTTATTTATTAAAATAATAATAATAAATAAATATATAAAATTTAACATTAACATTATTTTTACTCTAATAAAAAAGATAATTTAAATTTCTCATGCATCTGGTCCTGAAAGATTTTTTCACAATATTTTTACCATTACTATTCATATTTTCAAAAAAAAAACCTTTTTATTTTTTAGTATATATGATTTAAGAACAATTTTTTTATATCATTTATATTATTTTTCCTTCAAATTTTGTATTCCTTTATAAAATATAATTTAAAAAATAATATTAATAATATATCAATTATATTCACATTATTGTTTAATTCATAAACACATAAATATTTTATAAATTAATATAATATTAAATAATAAAATGTAAAAAATTATAACATTCATTTGTAGATATCTTCAATTAATAAACTCAGAGTTTTAAATAAAATACATAAACATCAACTCTAACCAGCCACGCTCTGCATTTAGTGTTGTTACTTGTTGAAACATCCATAATATATATGGATGATAAATTAAAAACATTGTGCGAAAGAAAATAGTGGTAAATAGTATTTTTTCATAAAGTGAGATTAAAAAAAAAACCACTTTGTGAAAATGAATTATGGTAAACAGATACATAAATGGAATTTTTATATACCTTTAATTGTTTAATCTTCATAATTATTATGTCTCGTTTCATCTTTTACTTTTGTGGAAAGTATTGATAATTCATATATTTATACATTATTTTAAAAAAGTGTTTATTTCATAAATAACATAATATAATTCCAGAAGGCATTTATTAATATGTAGGCTAACTTTTTTATTGTTTAAAAAAATGACATCACTTGCCATATTTTAATTGTGGAAATAATGTTACTTGAAATAATTTGTTGGTAGTCTTTAAGGGGACAATATTTTCTTCCTATTATAATTATTTAAGGAAAATCATGCTGGATAGAATAATTTATTAGTTATTCCAAATGGAGTAGGATTTTTCTCCTAGTTCTAAGCCATTACCCCATTTCAAAAATGAACTCATGACTGAAAAGAAACAAGGATTTGGTTATTATATATGATACCTTGAATCATGATTTTAAATTTATATATTTTAATATATTATTAATTTTTTTAATCCATGTTGGGTGTATATAGTAAGAAAAGGAGAAGGGCAAGGAAATATGATGGCATCCGATAAGGCTAGGACATGTACCATCGTTTGCTTCACCTAAGACTTGCGGTGTGTGGTATTAATGTAAACAATGGGGTTATTTATTATGGCTTTTCCATTGTGGTGGTACCTAATTTGTATATGGATTGACATAACTGTCAGAGATGCATATAGATAATAAGATGGTGTACCTTTAGTTATTTTTGGGCGCAATGGATGTTTATTGCCAATAGCTCAACCCCTATGGCTCCGATTTGTGGCTCCTATCTCTGATCAACAATATAATGCCCCCTTTTCTTGATATTCCAATTGAATTATAGAGAAAATTTCTTAGTTTCAATGGCTCCTTGAAAAAGTTGTAGAGGATTTTCTCTAGGTCATAGAACTGATGTAGATGGTACTGCAAGAGAGGTAAAGCAAATTTTCATCATCTTTGTTTCTCTTACGCGAAGGCAAGAAATAAGGTGTCTAGAAGCAATGGTAAAAGTTGGGAGAGAAGTTGTGGAGAGAGTGGACATTAAGTTCTAGAGTATGAGGAGCCTTTGGAAGAAGTAGTGGACGTTCCATACAAGGAGAAATTGAGATAAAATTTACTTTGGAACACTAGAGTTATACATGCATACCAAGACCTTCATTGTTCATTCCCTCATTGGATATTAGGAAGATGGAAGAGACTTGCATGCATGGTTGAACAAAGTAGAAAAGCAGTGATAACTTCTATTACGTCTCTACAAAAGGATGGTTAAAAGGGAAAGAGGATTCATATTCTTAGAGACGCAGATGGGCACCAAGGATTACTCCATCAACATTCTGGAAGACAAACTAGAAACTGCAACTTCTAGCTAGGTCTTGATTTATGTGTGTGCCAGTGTCTATGTTCTATGTTCCCTAGATCAAGTTAGATGACATAAAATATCATTTTAAATAATTGACAAGATATTTGCATGAGCTTAGAAATTTTTTGTATATTAGTGGTCAATATGTTAAATTTTGAAATATTTATTTCCCTATGGGCTCACATAGGATTTATAAATAATAAGTATTAGGTTAGGACTTTCTAACTTTCCTTTATATATTTTTGTGATAGTTATTAAAATAATAATGATGATCTTAATTAAAATTTGATTATTAAATTATATAAACATCAATCTATAAATTTGGAGTGGGCTAAAGAGATAAGGGTGATTTTATACATACATCAAATGCATTAATGGCTTAAAATAACACATCCATTTAAATTAAATATTTGGTAAAAATCAAATGAAGAAACATGTCACATGATACATCTGACATGCTATGACTAAAAAATACCTCAAAATTAAATAAATGATCACTTTCTATCAATTATTTTCAGTAATATCTATAAAATAAATTAATGTATGAGTTAAACACATACATTTAAAGAAACATGTAACAACATTCTTAACCATGACAATTCACCAAACTTTATTATGGATATTTTAAAAATAGTGTTTGTTACAATATCATGGACTAATACTCTAACTACTCATACCCATGCCCAACCCATACGACACATGTTCATATTACATTTTGTGATTAATCTATTTTAATTAAAAAAGGAAAAAAATGACAGAACTACTTTGGAAACAAATGTCAACATTTCATTTGTGCATACTATTAATAATATTCAAAAATATTTCATGGAAATTAATGCTAATAATTATTGATAATTGAAGTAAAAATATGAAAACCTATTCTGAAATAGATACATTGTTTTTCAAGAAGAAAAAACATCAATAATTCATTAATATGATATATGAGTACATATACTATTATAGCTTGAATATTTTTCCTCATAAAGCTAATATCCAAAATTATTAACAATATCATAACACCATTTTGCTCTATGATAATAAAAAATAAAAAATCCCCAATTCCTATGAGAGAGAAGAAAGTAATATAATATTAATGGACATGTTCAAAAATACAAATCATCATTAAAGAATATATCAATCTCGATGAAGAGTAATAACTAATGTGACAAATAGAATCATCTAAATCAAGGAAAATATTTGCAGTAGTCTAAAATATCCATGTAACTATTATCCAAATAGCAGTGAGCCTTCTTCCCAAATCTCTCCAATGAATAGAAATTTCTAATAAAATGAACTCGGCTTTTCATTAATCCCTTTTTTGGAGAGGTCATTTGCTACAATGTTAAACTCTCTAAAATGTGACAATAGATGACAATAGTAAAAGACATATGAAGTTTGTCAATACGATCCATCTAATTCACAAGATTGGGAAAATCAATGTTTTCCTTACCGTTTTATCAATCTATGATAACCTTTGCATCACCCATAATGTTTATATGTTCCAAATCTATCCTTATTGCAAAGAACATGAGTCCACATAGAGAAATTATCTCACCATGTGTGTTGGATACATTCCCTCTGTACTAGGAAATATGTAGTTTTTGATGTGTAGGAAAAAACAAAATCGCACCACATCCACATATGTTATTTTGGGTTGCCCCATCAAAAAAACATGTAGGATAAACCAAATTTGGAAGGAAATCTGTTTTAATGTTAGGCTTAGCAACGCATGCCATCTATCCATGTTCATCATAGTGGGCACATATTTGGGACACAGCCATGGCGATCACAAGAGGACGACCTTCAAAAATCAAATCATTATAAGCATGCAAAATACCCAATATGCTGAAACATGGGAGGCATCTATAGGCCTGAGAACAATTCATCCACTAGCTGAGCCATGCATCAGTTGAAGTGAAAGATGTATAATATGAAAAGCTCAGATTCCTTGTCACCCCATACCATATTGCTGAAGAAATTGAAAATTGTTAAAACAAATGAAATATACAGTCTTTTGCCTCATTTTATAATATACAAAAATTTGGCCTAGACATACCTCGTTTAATAATGTTATCACATGTTAAAATTATATTCTTCCATGTAAACCATCTGAATAAAATTAACTTTGTTGGTATGTTCATACTCCATACCTTAGCATACCAGCTATTAGTAACATCCATATGTAGATCCAGATATATATAAGGATATAAACAAAGTTATCGGTGAAACAATAAAATTACCTGGTACGCTTTCTTTGAGGTAGTAGAAAGAGTACCAGATTTTGAAAAGTGGTGATGTAGAATCACCCTTTTTTTTGGAGCATATTTTTGGCACTTTAAATTTTCTTATGATTTTTTTCTGTTTTTTTTCGATGTCACGATTTTCATGTCGATTTTGAAAAGCGGTGAAGCAAATCACCTATTTTTTTTTAGCATATTTTTGACACTTTAAATTTTCTTATGATTTTTTTTTTTAATTTCATGATTTTCATATAGATTTTGAAAAGTGGTGATGAATCAACCGTTTTTTAGAGGGTTGATTTTTGACACTCTAAATATTTTTATTTATCAAGTATGAACGTTTGTTTTAAAATGTTAGTAATTTTCATGCTAATTTTGAAAAGTGTTGGTCATTTTGGTTTAGAGGACCTATTTTTTACACTATAAATTTTCTAATGTTAGCCATTTTCATGTTGGTAATAAAACATAAAAATAAACATGACAAAACAAAACCAAATATAAAAACATATAGCAAAAAAAAATCCTAAAAAAATATTAAAAAGAACAAAATAAACTCGAAAAAACAAAAAATTTAAACAAAATTTAAAAAATAAAAAATAAAACTTTTTTAAAGTTATTAAAAAAAAGCATAATTAAAACGAAATCAAATAAAATAATTAAAAAAAAAAATTAAAAACAAATAGAAAGAATTAAAATACAAAAAATTAAAAAAGGTAAAAAAAAAAAAACAAAATTAAAAAGGTAATTTAAAAATAAAAATATTAAAAATAAAATTTCAAATAACAAAATTAAAAAATTAAAAATAAAATAAAATTTGAAAACAAAAATTAAAAAATTAAAAACAAAAATTAAAAAATTAAAACAAAATCTTATAAAATAAAAAAATTAAATAAAAAATGATCTCAGTTGCCTTCGATTTTGAGAATCAACCTCCCTTGACCAGGTGGCCTCAAGGCCTACTTGTTCGGTAGAGGGGAATAATGCAACTCCCTTCCACTCGGTGGTCAGGACACGTGGCCTGTTGGGCAAGTGATGAGCGATTCTTCACTGCCTGGCCGATGGCCGCCTCGTGAGGGCATGGCTGTTGCCGGGGGTGGATCCGGGTCTCTACTTCGCTAGGCCCCCGAGGTCGCTTTCGAGCACCAGAGAGGTTATCTTCCAAATCAATTTCTGCCCATGGCCCCAAAGGCGAAAATATTTTTTTTTAATTAAATTTTTTTTTTTTTTTTTTTATGATTTTTTTGTTTTTAATTTTATATATATATATATATATATATATATATATATATATATATATATATATATATATGCTATGTTTTTCTAAAATACTTTTAAGATAGTTTTTTATGTGTTTTTTTAATTGTGTTTTTATTTATTATTTTATTTTTTTAAATAAATTTTAAATTATTTTTTGAATATGTTTTTCGATTTTTTATTTTTTATTATTATTTTTTTTTTAAATATTTATTTTAACTTTTTTTTAGTTATTATTTTTAATATTTTTAATTATTATTTTCAATACTTTTGATTATTATTTTTAATTTAATTTATTTTATTTTGTTTTAATATTTTTTGTCAATTTTTTTTAGATTTATCTCATCAATATTATCTATTTACATTTTAAGTTTTGTTTTTTTAATCCATTTTTAAAATTCTTTTCTTAATTTATGTTTTTCTTTTAAATATTTTTTTTTAATTTTTAATTTACTATATGTTTTTATTTTATTTATGTTTGTTTTTTTTATTTTATTTTTTCCACTTTTTTTATGTTTGACATATATATATATTCTTTTGGGAATTGTTTTATTTTTTTATATTAAAATATATATTTTTATTTTTTGATTGGATATATGTGTAAAATAAAAAATATGTACAAGTAATAAGTTTATGAGAACATTTTTTTTTTGTTGATGGTATACTTTCTTAGCACATTTTTTTTTCCTAATCTTTAGTATGTTAATTAGTTTCAACTTATTAAATCGAAAAGAAATAAAATTTTAATATTAAATTATTACTACTATTATTATATATGAAAATAAATTTTTTATATATGTGTGTGTGTGTGTGTGTTTGTTTTGAAAAACAATTTGCAATACAAATTCCCAAAAAAATAAATGGTTTAATGGAGAGTATAAAAAACTCAAAAATCACATATAAATTAATTGTTTTGTAAAGTTGTTTATTCATATAATTTAAATTATATATATTAAATTGTTATTATTATGATGAACTTAAAATAAAAATAAATTAATATAAATACTTTTAGCCTTTAAAGTTAAAATTACTCTAGGAATAATAAATCTTTCATTTACTTGTTCATTTTTAAAAATTGTTTTAATCATGTAATTTGTCCATAATTTCATGATTCAAATATGTTAAAAATTAAGATTTTTAAAACCATGGTTGAAAACAATTACAATTTTAAGACTGGAAATTACAAAGCTTTAAGACATGATATTTTTATCTTTAACATCATGTATCAAAATTATTGGAATTTTAAAAATTTTCAAAGTCTTGATATTTTAGCTTTAATTCCATTGTTAAAAAATATCAAAATTGTGACCCAATTTCTTTAATTGTTATTCTAACATCAACAAAATGTTTTTTGAATCTTTTTTCAAGAAATAACTTGGTTTTTAGCATAATTTAAAAAAAAAAGTTGAAATTTAACTCAAAAACAAAATGCTTTCTCTAATACACACTTTTCATTTTTGAATGTTTTTTTCATATTTTAAAAAAAATTTAGCACAATAAAATTATAATTCCAATGAGTAACTTCATTCATATTTCAGATACAACCGAGTTATCATTTTTAAGTTACCATTGCAAACTAAATTGTCCTCGCAATTTTTAAAAAGTAAGCTTGCCATGCTAAGGTCTAAGTTGTATTTCGCCCAAAACTCCACTATTGAACCCTTTAGCCCTATGTCCTCCGCAAATTTCCTTTATGAGACTAGAGTTCCTATTAGTTGAATCCTCGATATCATTCCTTTATGAGACTAGACTTCCTATTAGTTGAATCCTCGAGAACCTTTGATAGGAAAAATTAACCATGTGAGTGTAGTGAATTTAGTATATCCTTAGGCAGACTGCGGTAACTCGTGCCTAAAATGAGGTCAATGCCTATGAGAATATCTGATGCGGTTGCAAATAACCATCTAGATTCTTAAAAAGGATTTTGAGGTAGCTAGTCCAGATATAAGATTCATGTGGAGGCGCTTCATACTCATTACTGAACCATTCAATAATCAACATACTCGTTAGATATTTCCTTTTAATGATGTCTTTCCAGATGCCCTTTCCCATTAAAGCTCACGGGAGACATTTAATTAGCAGAACCAAACAAAAATATTTGATATTTTAAGTCCTCAACCCCATGTTATACAATCGAAGTGCAGCGGGTGAAATTTTTAATTAACACTGTTACGCTCGCATAAAAACTTAGCCATGACACCGGCCACCCATTGATAACTAAGTCTCTCGCTGAATTTATCCATAATCCACTTCCAATCTCAAATCTTGCTTGGCTTCAACCTATATTCCAAATATGTGAACCCATCGTATATTAAGTAGGTATTAATACTAAAAATATTGGCACGTTCGGACACAGATTTATAAGTGTCAGCGATTGTGTCCACGGCTAGAAATGATATAGAATAAAATTCTCCATTGTCGAATGGACGCGTGTCTAAATATCAATAATCATCCATCATAAGAAGCAGAGGATCTCCGAATTACCTGGAATCCATAAAATAACCATTTTGCCGGCACCTCCGTGATCTTTAATATGTAATTATTAAATTATTAACTTATATAAAAATACAATTAAATTTCAAAAAACATATAAAATCGAAGATGAAACTCTCTATTCCCATTTACATACCCTTGTTGGTCTGAGTCTGAGCTGAGCTTACATAAAAAACACAAAAACTTGGTAACAGAGGTTTTCATTTTGGTATTTTTGCTTGCGAGTCCATACTTGTTCAATCCGAGGCTAGGCTTCATCTTCACTTTCCTCGCCATGAGGTAGTGATATATCTTCACCTCATTTCTTCCCTAATGATGGAAAGCTTGAACTCTTATCCTCACCCTTCTCAAAATTATGATAGGCTAGATAGGAGAATTTTTCCTCTCGCTATTTCCGATGTCAACCATATGAACGTCAGCGATGTTGTCTTCATCATTCGTTGATGCAACTTCTGCGTTGACTTCATAAAGGCATGGTGTTTCAAGCCATGCTTCAAGAAACTTCAATTCCTTTTCAAACTTTGTTGCTTCTTCCTTGTTGCTAACATTTGCACACACAGAAATATTCATGTGATCATCATATTTTAAATTCTCTCCAGCTTTGTCTTCTTCTGCCACGTCTTTGCAGTCAGCGTCATGTGGGTCATCTAATTGATCTTCAACACTTTTTTCCTCTTTACATCCTTCCCGAAGATCAACTAGTGAGTCTTCAATCTCAGGATCTTGCATAGAAAATTGTGCCTCTTTATTCTTGTGGTCTTCAAAAGAACCACATTGTTTTTTCTGAAATTTCCTCTAACTCAAAAATACTACCCACGCTAATGCCTCCAAATGGCCACATGAAAAAAGAGATCATCATCAAAATAAAAAATGTCTAAAAATATAGACATGTTATCTCACTTTATCTTGCTTCGATATTTCTTTCTCACTCCACTCGGTCCTCTAACGAGCTCCAACAACCCCGTTACCATGCAGGCAGGAAACTTCTTTCTTTAGCAACGCTTGAATTGTTGAACCTTGTAGACTGTGGCTTCTATGCATCTCAGTGCCTTTTGCTCTTGCGACAAGCAGCACGACCTCTCAACAAGCTAGAAATGGCATCGACATCCAATTCTGATGCATGTAATTAACAATTTCTAATAAGACACATATTTCTAATAAAACATAGCAAATCAATTAATATTATTTTTTAATAAATCTTTTCCAGCCAACCGGACTGAGGAATTGGGCCTACGCATATAGTTCTGCAAGAACAACCAAATGGCACCAATATATAGGATCCCTAAAAAAGAAATGTCCATGCAACCAGGCATCAGCTTATTATGGCACCAGGGACTCAGAATCTCAGCCACTATCAAAACTCCATACACTGCTCCAAGAGGTAGCTCACAAGTCAATAAGACTACGGCCACGCTACTCCACATACGATATTCTGGATTGGAAATGGTCCACAGCACTGGAAATTTGATCCTCTTGCGTTGTAACTCGGCACTTACGGTTTCTCCAAGTGACAGGCGTGATCCGCAATAGACGCAAGATCCAGCTAGTGAGGGATAATGGAAATAGACATGTCCAAATTCGAGCTCTTCATCCGCTATTGGCGACAAGATCCGGCAACCTGCAAAAAATAAATCGGAAGCAAAAACGACAACGATTGAAGGGGCTCCTGAAATCGACCCTCACCGGAAGCAAGGGTAGGCATGACATCCGATCGAGGTCGTTGATGGCTAAGACGAATTTAATCCAATCAAGATCGGGGAGTAATGATCGCTGAGACAAATTTATAAACGAATTTCCACAGTTGATCCACAGATTTACCAGTGATATCGTTGAAAAGAAATCCAATAACCCATGAACCCTTTAATTTCTTATTCAACGTAATGATAGCTTGTAATGAAACCACGGTAATCGGTCTCCAAGTGATGGAGAAACCTAGCAGTGGTATCGTAGCCCTTGCCCCACTGGTTACCGGCAGCGAACTAGACCCACGTGGTAGGGGTGGCAGGCGCTGAGGCGAACATAATCCGCAATGCCTTCGATCAAAGCCACCGGCACAACACCGTTGCCTTCTCGAATTTCTGTATGTTGTCATGCAACGAACGTCGAACCAAGTAGCGAAATCTCCAACTCGCATTCACGCAACAACAACCGTCCTCCACGTATCCTCACGTCTTTGGCCTCACGTCCTCATATCGTAGACACAATACACATCCACTCAGTTTCGACTTGAAGCTCGGATATCATGTTAAAAACTGAATTCTATTAACTAAATAGCTCTCTAGATGAGATACATGGAGATATAACCTCATACAAACACAACTAAGAATCTATTAACTAATGGCTCTCTAGGAGATACATGGAGAGTGCATAAACACCCATACAAAACACTTATTATTGAGACGCCTCAAATATATAGGCTTTCACATTAAGAGAATGGTTCCAACCACTCTGTGGATATTAGGATCCGAGATCTAATTTTAGAATCTCAATCCTATCCTCATCAAAACAAACATCTAAATCTAACTTTCTCCATTAATTCCAACATAATTTCGTGATTACATCCGTTCCTTTTATGTAAAATACTGTGAGTGGTGTTTCTACACAGTATATCTCCATAAAAACAAGAAGTATTACTCCGTTTCAGAAACTTAACAGATGCGTTGACATTGTAGAAAATTTGGAGAAAATCTATGTGAACATTACAGTTGTTTGTCCTTTAGTCAATGCACTTGTGCACCATAATATGTCCATTCTCTCAGAGATCGTTTTACTACATTAGATCTATTGTTTTAATCGTGTAAATTTTGTTCTTGGCCGAAACAAGTCAGGAATTGACAGAATATGTGAACATGCGTATGAAGCTGAATGAGCGTTACTTTTACTGTAGGAAAAGCAAACATTTTCATCGCCAAATATAGAGATTACTGTAACAAATGGGTATTTAATTTGTAGAAAACGGAAGAAGAGATTACTGTAACCAATGGGTATATAATTTGTAGAAAACGGAAGAAGATAAGCCTATGGTAGTTGTGATCACAATATATTTTTTCTTTTTCTTTTTTTGTTATAGATGCTAGCTATAATCACGCCGTGTATTTGTTCGAGATACTAATTTCCATGATTAATTTGTGATATTACTTATAATAGAATATATTGATTATTGTAATTTTTACGTGAGTTGGAGATTGTATTTATTACAACCTTTATTAGAATTGGAAATTGTGTTCTGTTATTAGTTTTCAGTTTGGTTATGATCTTATATTTCTTATAATATAATATAATATGTTGATTATTGTAATATTTAGAAATTGTACTCTAGCAAATTGAGGATTGTTTTTAATTCATAGTTTTAAGTGTAGTTGAGAAATTATATTAATTAACTCAACTGAGTGATTAAGATAATAAATTTTGATGTATAAAATATATGATATTGAAATAATAATAGAATATAATTATGTATTTGGGATCATTTTAATTTGGTAAGAATAAGAAAAAAATGAGAAAAAATTTATATAAAAATAGGTTATAATAAGTTGTTAGTTTTAAATAAGAATAAATAATTTTGTTAGAAATTTATGGAGATCTTTGTAATGGATTTATAATTGGTCCAATGTTTAGGACGGTTACTTCATGGTCATTAGTGACTAAAGAGCTTCATGAGTGAACTAGGGAAGGAAAGGAACTATTAATCCTTACATAAAGGGTCAAAGTTAAATAAATTAAATCAGAAAAAATAATTAAATTTTGACCAAATCTATTGAAGAATAACGTAATTTAATATATGAAATAAGAATGTAACCACTGGTAGCATATTTTACTTAACTATGATTTAATTATTATTATGTGAATTAGTAATTCATAGTTAGTTTAAGGAACTGATTAAGTAATAATGAATTATGTTTTTAGTGAAATAAAGGTATGTGGATACATGAATGATTAGTATTTTGGTGTTAATAACGATTAGATGGATTTGAATGAAAAAGATGAGAGGGAAGCTATGATTTAGTTGGACTTATTGGTCTTTCTCCCTAGATAAAAGGAATATTAGATGGGAGAAGAGGGGTTCCACCCTTAGGAGAAGAAAAGAAGGATACGAGAAAATAAAATCAATGGGGATTGCAGCGGATTCCATAACTGGACGTAAAATAATCCAGTGGAACCTTGTTGGATTCAAGAAAGACTGAAGTTGTATAGGTTCAGAGGTTTGCGAGAAGGAAAGCATAGATTGACAGAAGGTCAGAGGTTGTCTCGTAGTAGAGGCTCAGGGAGAGTGTTGGATGTAATTTCCACACTCATTGGTAGGGTGGAAGACTCTCCTGCTGAGCTTTTCTACTCATACTTGTCAGATAGATATTATTGTTAAAAACGAGGTACGAAATATGTCCCTGTTCTTTTATTTTATTTTACAGGAAATCTGGAAGAATGCAGGGATGTAAGAATTACACAATCAAATGAATATATGAAGTTGATTAATGATGTATTATTAATACGGGTTGCAATAGAATAATACCCTTGTAGTTTATTCTTAAACTAAGTTCAACTTGTTAAGAAGGATTTTAGCGAGAGAGAAATTTAAATGAAAATTTGGGTAGTTATGCAAGTAGTATAGTGTTTTAACCAGTACTGTTAAACCAGAGGTTGGTTCCCAATAATCCATAACCATTCCTGGGACTTAGATGGGAATTGAGGAAGGAGAGCTATGTCCAGATGAAAACATGGGTTCTTTTAGTTCAACTAGGATTTCATTCCAAGTTTAAATAGTTCGAACAAGGGACGAAACCTACTCCTAAGTTTAAACATATTGTCTGTTTTAGGGCACATCATAGTACCCTCGAAAATGTACTTATTAATTAAAGAGTATGGAACAATAGCAAAATGAGTAGATTAGTTTTCTTAAACCATATTTAAGAAAATTCATACTCGTTGTTGTACAAATATATAATAATATCAGAAAAAGGAAAGCATATAATGCATATATTTAATCTTTCATAGAATAGACAGATAGCCCTTACGGGAACACTCTTATTAGGGTACACATAGTATTCATTTATACCTATGCACTAAGGTGTGAAACAATTTACAAGAAAACAATTAAAAGGCTCAATTCATAACGAGTGCATAACAATATTCTTCATTAATGCGAGAACATTTTATATTTAGGAGTAAATTCTTGCAAAAGGAATTGAAAACAGAATTGAATTGAAAATATGGTTAAAAATAAAAGAAATAGGAGAACCAAGATAAACCGAGCTGAAATGAGCTATTCACCATAATAGAAACTGATACACAATTGAAAATAAATAATGCTCATTAAAATGTCATAAACACCAATAACTTAGCTGAAACCTAGTTTTTTCATGGTGCAAAGTTTTACAATTTCATTACCACTAGAGAACGCATACCCTGTTTAAGGGCAGGGCATCATATATAGTTCTTAAAACATACTTTCAACGTTCTGAAAAATGGTAATATTACATACTAGATATAACCCTAAGGAAGTATCTAAAGAATGTTCAAAACCCCCGGCTAACACGAGTAAGAATTAAACAAAATACCGAGAACCCAACAATTTAATTTAGAGAGTTGTAACTAGCTCCATTTAATTTAATAAGGTCGAAATCCCTCAAATAATTAACCATTAGAAACATCTTAGCGAAGAAGTACCTGGTGGAAAGCCAGAATACTAAGAACTCTTGTGGCTAAACGAGTTGGAATGTTGGGGTTAAGCCATGAGATGAGTACCTGAAACAATTTCTGCCATTGGTTAAGTTAGCATTGGGTAAATGAAAGAAAAAAATTCAAATAATATTACTACACTTAAACCTAAGCAGAACCAAAAAACACTTGAGCAACAGAGGGTTGTTGTGATCCTTTTCTATGCATGAAAACAACCAACAGCTAGATAAGAGTTCAAAAAAAAAAAAATCTCTTCTTAACAAATATTGTAAGTGTCAATGGAGACAATGTTTCTGATTAAATACTCACCCAGCATAGTGGTTTCCTTTTATCTCAACAAGATGGGCCTGCTTGGAAACATGTAATATTCCTAATTAGCTTTCAGCTAGTTGGAATATTAATTTTTTCTTTTGATAATAAGATAGATGAATAAGTGGGTAGAGAGATCCATAAATCTCTTTAGTAGGAATAAAACCACCTCTCATGTGAATGTGGATCATTCTATCGGTTGTATAAAGCACCTTGAGGTGTGAACATGGGCTAAAGCATGTGGACAGGGTCAAAGTTGACCAAATCCACAACGATGTTATGGAGATAGTAGAGGATTAATGGAGGACAACGCAAACATAGAGGAGGAGTGTATGCATGAGAGTAGCTTATTTAATGAGTGCAACCTAAGTTGAGGAAGCTCTCCAAACATATAAGGAAGAGGATGGCAGCCATAGAGGGCATGATGATTATTGTTTATGTCTTGCTCTTTTATGACTTCTTGCATGCTTCAGTTGTTTAGCGAAGTTTGTTGTTCTGTTTAACACAAGGGTGTTCCTGAGCGGGAATCCCACCCTCATCCTCAGGGGATTTCTAGTGCCTACTCAGGATAGGTATATTAAGCTGCATTTCCACTATCCAACATCAAGCCAAGCTTCATCCATTATCCATAGCATGGTCTCCTTCAGGAATATGTTTTTTTGCAGGGCAGTAGGAGTGGAGGAGGGATAGATTTAGTTTCTGAGCTTTTCTTATAGTGGAGGGATCAACCCTTCATCTTAGAGGTTAGACAGGAAGGTCTCTGTGCATTATTTTGTCATCTGGAATTAGGCCAAGTTTTTACCATCACCTACAGCATAGTTTCTTTCAGAAACTGCATTATTTTGGTGGGTAGTTGCAGAGGAGGGGTTAGGGCCCTAGTTGATGAGTTATATTTCCAGTGAGGGGAGCATCCCTTCATCCAGGAGATCTAGTGGATGAGTATCAACCATTTCTACATCATATCAACCACCTCCTATCATCTATCTAGTTGCAGAGATTATTCATCTCTAGGGCTGCATTTCATCATTTTGCATTTTGTGTATTTCCAAAAACCCTTTCTGGGTTGTCTTGGAAATGTGTTTGGGAGCTTATATCTCTATTCCTGACACTTATTGAGCTTTTTATTTGGATATCTATATATTAACATTTTCCAGTTGTAGCTGCACTCACTAGGACTATATTGTCTTGTGCTCTGGCATTTTGTGTAGCAACTACATTTCATATTTTAGTGCATTTGAGCATTGGAGGCTTCTTTTTCCTACCTTGAGGGGCTTGTTCCTCAAGGTATTTTACTTATTAGTTGTCGCTATTCATAATAATGTGGCTCTATATTTGTCTCATATCTTGATGTATTGATATTCACTACTATTTCCGGTTTTATGTTCAGTATTGTTGCTTTTCCTATTTTGGAATATTACAGTGGTATCAAACATAATCTTGGCTCAGCATGTGATACATCACATCTATTTCATTAGAAGAAGAGGAATCCTCTCACAAAAAGGATAAGGTTTGATTATACAAAGAGACAAAGGCAAGACTCCAATATCAGGAGAAATGAATGGAAAGGAGTTTTCAAAGATTCTTCTCCAAACTATGTAGGATATTAGCAGACAAATCAAGGAGATAAGGATGGAGATACATAAAGAATCCCTTAAATGGGTTGCACATGAAGAAAGCTTCGACATTCCACAACACTGCTATGAAAAACTAGTAAGGTAACAAGTTCCACAATGCTCCACCATGCCTACATTCCTAGAATTGGGAAATGAGGTAGGAGGAACACAAAAGGAGGAGACTATTGGTGATTATCTCTTAGAATATTATGAGTATCAATCTCAGAGATTCAAGGAGCATCTAAACTTCTAAGGATTATGTCAAACCAAGGAAAATAGAAAACTCAATAATCAGAATAGGTAGAGGGCACATCCAGAACAATAATCTGCAACATGCTTTGGGTAGATTCTTTCTACCTATTTTTGATGGGTCACCCAAGTGCACATCCAAGACTTGGGTAAATAAATTAGACACCTATTTCCAGCTGCACCAAGATTCAAAGGTGGAGGCCATTAAGGTAGCAGCGTTGTACCTTGAAGTTGAGGCTCATGATTGGTGGTTTGATGGTCTTTCTACATTGGGGCATGCAAATGTCGCTGCATATGCAGAGTTCAGTAGGAGGTTAGTGGAAAGATTTGATAAAAGATATTCAAAAACACCCTCGGTTGAGCTAGCCAAGCTCAAGCAGTCAGAGCCTTTGCATGAATAGGTAGGATCCACTAGACCAACAACGCTCCAGTATTCTATTGAGAGGGTTAGAGACTTGCAAAATACTTTTCCTAGGGCAAGATCCCCCCTTTAGTAAAAACCCTCTTCTCAAGAGGAAGCTATTAATATTCCTCCCTAAAAAGGGGACCAAGACAAAATATCTCTTAATGATGATGAGGTATTCTCCAATAATGATAAGAAGGAAGAAGAGGAAGAGCTAGAATGAGAAACCGACACTATAGCACTAGGAGGGGATCCACCACAACCTGGATATGGAGATGAAGCCATTGCTCCAACTAGTGGAGCCCTTGCATTCTTACAGAGAGTTCCAAAGAATCGACCATTAGGATACCAAGGCACAATCTAGGAGAAGCATGTGTCAATATTGATAGACAGTGGGACTAAGAAGTGGGGGAAGTGTATTCCAACATTGATGACATACACCTTGATAGATGACTTATTTGTGGTCAAGACTCCTGACACCAATGTAATATTGGGTTTGAAGTAGTTGATTACATTGGGGAAGGTCACCACATATTGGGAGACTGTGCATATGGAGTGGGAAGATAAGAAGAGTGGCCAACATCAGGTGATTAGGGGCTTACACACCTATCCATTCCAAGAGGTCTCTGTACATAAGATGGAGATTGATTTGCATAGTGGAAGCAGGGACAAATTAGTACACTCAGGTATACAATCTACTCTAGACCTTGATGTTTCATTATATGGAGGCATTCAGCCAGGAAGGCCCCCTAACTGGAAGATGATCAAAGAATTCTCACAAAAATATGCATCATTCATGGATATAGCTAAGGAAGGAGCCTTGGGTGAGGCTAGCCTTTGATTGACTCAAGGAAGGGATGAGAAATTGTCTGATATCTGGATTGCCATCTCTCACCCAGCCTCTTGCGCTAGAAGATGGTGTTTCAGGAGTATATGGTGGAACAAGCATGGTGCAGAGGGACTACTCCATATCCTTGGGGAATCATAAGATACTTATAAACATGAGGGAGTCTTCTATATATGACAAAGGGTTACTGGCAATCATGCATGCATTGGCCAAACTTTGGAATTTTTGGATGGGCAATGGCTTCCAAGTGAAGGTTGACCCCGATAAACTTCAATCTTGTCTTGAGCAAAATCAGTTGCAAGGGAGGCAACAAAAAGTGGGATAGAAATACATCGGCATTTGGCTTTGGTGTTGATCATGTCAAAGAGGGGAGCTATGAGGTGACAGGTGCTTCATTACAGAAATTAGAAACACTGTAATTGAGGATTATAGATCCATATTTGGAGTCCCATATATTGATGGAGTATTCCAAGGACCTCTTCACATGTAAGTTTCTTTATGGGCAAGTGACAGATTGGAGGTATAGAGTGGTGGATGGAGTCATCTATTACCAGGATCAAATCTTCTTGACTAGAGACTCCAAGCTCAAGGAGAAGATTATACATGTAGCGAATGAAGCACTCCTTTCCAGCCACACAAATTTCATTGGGACTTATCAGACCATTATGGAGAGATTCTCATGGGAGGGTCTCAAAGAGAATATGCTCTAGCATATCAGGAGGTGTGTAGTTTTTTGGATGAATGAGGAGGGAAACAACCTTCTTGAAAGGTTGTTACAGTCACTTAATTTTCCAGGGGATATATGGGAGAGCTCATCCATGGACATCATCACCAGCCTACCAACAGCACATCATAAGAGTTGTGTCTTTATACTCATTGATCATCTAACAAATTATTTTCATTCTCTTGCCATATAGGTACAATGCATTCCTCCACAAGAGGGTAAGCCTCTCTTTGGATTTCATGGTCTTCTTGGGAATATAGTCAGTGATGGGAATGGCCTCTTACTAGAGGGCTTTAGGAAAGAATTGTTTTTTTTGGGTAACACTCAGCTTACACCACATGCCCTTTACTACTTCCGAGCATGTGATAAGCTAGTGGCAGTAAGCAAGTGGTTGAATAGCCACTTATCACATCATGTTTTGAGACAGTTAGGAGCAGAACAACACTGGTCTCACTTGAGGGACTATTGTCACCATCCATCATTTCATATATTTATCCTTTGGATTCCATATTGTGATGATAATATGTTCACTATATGTGGAATGGCTTGGGCAAGTATGGTTCCTAGAACCGAAGAGTGGATCCTTGAGAATCTGGATGCCTTTTGGCCTCTTGAGGACAAGATTATTGCATCCTAAGATCAGCAACAACTCTATACTTATCATAAATGGAGAGAGAGAAAGTGTGGGTTGGACAATTTGGCCTATCATTTTCAGCCATACAGCCCCTCTACATTGCAGAAGTAGGGGATTGGTGAGTTTTTCTATGAGCTACCATTCTGGAGGGTGATCCATTTTGTTTGGATGATAGCATGGGGATTAGAGATTTTCATTGGGGCTAAGATCTCCAACATATCTCACCTCTCACACCTCAAGAAGGCCTCTAGACAACATGTAGTTGCCTCCATGGGCATCACATTTCTTCATGATGAGAGCCATTTGGTTTTATTACCAAGGGATAACTTGCACACTTGGGGGTGAGAAACAAGAGGATAGATTGATTGGAGAGCATCTCATTTACTGGCGAACCTTATCAGACGAGGATGTTATAGGAGAAGGAGAGGATATTTTGCAGTATCCATCCTTGTAGTTGCTTGAGGACAAGTAATATGTGGGATGGGAGGACTGTAATATTCCTAATTAGCTTTCATCTAGTTGTAATATTAATTTTTTATTTTCATAATAAGGTAGGTGAATAAGTGGGTAGAGAGACCCATAAATCTGTTTAGTAGGAATAAAGCAACATGTCATGTGAATGTGGATCATTGTATCCGCTGTATAAAGCACCTTGAGGTGTGAACAGGGGCTAAAAGATGTGGACAGGGTCAAAGTTGACCAAATCCATAGCACTGTTATGGAGATAGTGGAGGATTAATGGAGGATAGTGCAGTCATAGAGGAGGAGTGTATGCATGAGAGTAGCTTCTTTAATGAGTGGGACCTAGGGTGAGGAAGCTCACCAAGCATATAAGGAAGAGGATAGCAGCCATAGAAGGTATGATTATTATTGTTTATGTCTTGGTATTTTATGACTTCTTGTATGTTTCAACTATTTATTGGAGTCTGTTATGTTGTTTAGTACAAGGGTATTCCCAAGTGGGAATCCCACCCTCATCCTCCAAGGACTTCGAGTGCCTACTCAGGAGAGGTATATTGATCTAAATTTTCACTATCTGGTATTAGGCCAACCTTCATCCATTATCCATAGTGTAGTCTCCTTTACGACTGTGTTGTTTTGCAGGGTAGTAGCAGTGGAGGAGGTATAGATTCAGTTTTTGAGTTTGTTTTCTAGTGGAGAGATCAACCCTTCATTAGGGAGGCTAGCAAGGAAGGTCTTTGTGCATAATTTTGTCATCTGGCAACAAGCCAAGTTGTTACCATCACCTATAGCGCAGTTTCCTTCAAAAAATGTGTTATTTTGGTGATCAGTTGCAGAGGAGGGGTTAGGGCCCTAGTTGATGAGTTAGATTTCCAGTGAAGGGAGAAGCCCTTCATCTGGGAGATCTATTGGAGGAGTATCAACCATTTCTACATCATATCAGCCACTTATTCTTAGTTATCCAGTTGCATATATTAGTCAACCCTAAGGTTGCATTTCATCATTTTTCATTTTCTGTATTTCTGGAAACCCTTTTTGTGTTGTCTTGGAAATGTTCTTGGGAGCTTAGGTCTCTATTCCCAACACTTCTTGAGCTCATTATTCGTAGATATATATATTTACATTTTCCAGCTGCAGCTACACTCACTGGGATTGCGTTGTCTTGTGCTCCGACATTTGTGTAGCAACTACATTTCATGTTTTGGTGAATTTGAGCATTAGAGGTTTCTATTACCTAGCTTGAGGTACTTGTTCCTCAAGATATGATCTAAATGGAATGTATTATTTTTGTTGTGCTAAGTATCCAAATAGTAATTAAATTGTGTGCATAAGGTTCACTGAAGTTTGTAGGAGAAACAAATGGTTTTAACTTAGTTAAAAATATTTTATGTGAGGTTAAACATGTAAATTAGCTTGTATAAACTAGCTGGTCTACATGCCATTGGGAGTGTGGGAATGTAAATTAGTTAGGCTACATCTGTTGGTCCAGTTCCCAATGGCATGTCCCATATATATTATTGCTCAAAAATGGTAAGTACATGTGATAAAAATCCTAAAATGGATGTGCTCTCTATGAAAACAACTTTATAATGCTTGAATTAGTCAAGAATGACTATTAATTTGTAGAAAATAGAGAATGGATGCTTAGTACACTGAAAACACCTTAGTGGCCCTAGTGTCTCCTTGACCTCTCTTGAAGAGAAACCTGCACACGATGGCCTCTGCTAGCTCTAAAACCTCTGCTAATGTTTTCATAATGTCGAAATTAGCCAAAAATGACTATTCATTCATAAAAAAATGGTCAAAATATCCAAAAGTTATGACCCAAACAATAATTTTCCCAATGTCCCTTAAAAAACTCCACTAATTATGGAGAATTTGAGTTACCTGCAGTTAAATTAATAGAAACCCCAAATTTTTGGGCATGCCATAAACTTTGCCAGTCGGAAGAAACCATTAGGTGTAAATGTTCATGGTTAGGCGCATGTGACAAGGTCTGCCTTAATTGTTTGAAAACCGTCAGTTTGCATTTAGAAGTTGGAAACTGGAGTGGTCGGGGTTCTGATAACCATGGCATTAATTTCCATACAACTGCGCCCATGTGATAGCATGGATTCCTGCTAAAGTTAACATTAAATATAACCACCATTTAATCCACCCAAATGAAACTGTTAGCTGCACTTACCTTTACCGCGTGACATGTGATCACGCCTACCCCCCACCAGAATTACAGCTTATAGACCATTGCCCTGCAATTTAATGTCACCGCCATGTGAAGGAACCAACGCATTAACCACCAGATTTTTCTGTCCGCTGGGTGAAGGCACGCAGTTCTAGGCGCAAGGGCATATGGAGGGTGGGTTGGCCTCCCCAACCCCCGTATACATAAACGTTATACTTTAACATAAATATGAAGACCTTAAGGTTAAGTAAAACCACATGGACTGATTGGTATGTGGGTGGGGTTATGAATGCATGGTCGGGTGGTTGATTCCCACAGGCTCCATAAAAAAAATTACACGACTCTGGGCCATGTGGCAGCGTCCAAGCCTGCCACATGGCGGCCTTTAATTGGCCCAAAATTTCAAAGTCAAACCTCCTTCCAATCTTCGATTGCCACTTGTTGAACTTCGATTGACCAAAATGGAATATTCCAGGGAATATTTGAGAAATATTCTAGGAATATTCCTTTTAATATTCTCTTTTTAATATTTCCAATTGCCAAGTCAAACTTGGTCAAAGTCATTTTTTTAGAGTTTACTGGGCTTTTCAAACCTTCATAACTTCTGCATATGACCTTTGTTTTGTGAACCGTTCGTAGTGCCAGAATCGCAGTGACAAGACCTTTCCTATCGCTCAAGTTGAAAACACTTTCGAGCACTTCCATTCTTGAGCATTTTTTAACAATGGACATGATCTCCTGATCAATATATTGTACTTATTTCTTGCTCATATTCATAATAATATGGCTCTATATTTCTCTCATATCTTGATGTATTGATATTCACTGTTATTTCTAGTTTTATGTTCAGTATTGTTGATTTTATTTTTTTGGAATATTACAAAATGAAGGATGACTGGGAGACTGCCAACGGCTGAGAAGCTACTGAGTGCATCACCAGGAACCCGAATGCAAGTTGCATGCTCATCCAGGCTTCTAGCTGGTGTGGGGTGGAAAAGCTAAGGAGCAGTCGGGCGGTAAACAAGAGAAACAAGGTGAGGTTTTTGGGTTAGGGTTTACCATAACCACCTAGTGGTGAAACTTGACCATTAATCCAGATGAAGATCCACAAAGAAGATCCCTCCATCTGGCCACCTTAAGTTCCAACATCTCTCTGAGATCCCAATAAACCTTAAAAACACATTAATACAATGCAGAGAGTGGTTTAATGCTACCTATCAAATCACATTAATGGGTATGCACATTGGTTACAGACCATAGGGTGATATTCCAAGTTGGAGCCATCATTATTGAATCATAACCCTGAGTTAACCAATACTCTGTTAGTAGGTGGAGTGCTAATTTTTTACCTCTGAACCTTTGTCCAAAGTGGACCTAATATATATGTATATGCACAGAAATAAATTCCATTTTTATATGTTGTGACATGATTAATCATATGGTAATAATAAAATAAAATTATGGTGGCATTCTGAATAGCTTCTTGGACATATATTTTAACATAAACAATTAAATTTATATACATGCACGTAGAGGTTGTATAATAGGTAAAAAAAAATGATGAATAATGTTGAAAAGTGTTATATGTTGTAACATGTGGTATAAGAACCCTTAGGTTTCTATATTGAGGCTTGAGTGGGCTCTACAAATGCACATATTTTTGAAGAGGTAATAAGCAAAGAAACTGTCACAATAAGAAGAGGATCTGCAAGTCAAATGCCAGAAAATTCTTTAGGGGAAAACGTCTTCATACCAGGATCAGACTTAAACACAGAAATGTGGGTACAATTGGGAGTCAATCAACAACAACAAACAAAACAGCCATTGGTAGAGCAACAAAAACAAACTCAGAGGCTATTAGAAATTGTTTAACATATGCCAATCAAAATGGAATGTATGGAGACAAACAATGAGTGATTGATTCTCGAACAAGAGAAGATTTTGAAAATCTTATCTTATAAGAAAAATCATAGGGCTGCCTAGCCCCATGACCGTGAGACTCAGGGTACGAGAGAGTGGAAACAATTTACATAAGATAATTATGAAGCTATTCACACTCAGTTGAGAGCCAAGGTTGACGATGGGGAGGAATCGAGCACAACATCTGACTTAGAAAATAATAAGAAGTAGAAGTTGGAGCTCCAAGGAGAATTTCATAAAATCAAACCTCCATACATTGACGGTGAAGCACAAGAAGCGGCAGAAGCCTAGGTGATTGAAACGGGTAAGTACTTCCAAATTTATGAGTCTAATAGCAACCTTTTAGCAAGGCTAGCTATTTACCAGCTATGGAGGAAAGCCACCCTGTGGTGGGAGGAGGTTATAGCAGTGCATGGAATCAAGGAGAAAAATATAACGTGGGCAGAATTTCAACGACACTTCAAAAGTAATTATCTAACAAAGTTTTTTTATGATGAAAAATCTAAGGAGCTCCATGATTTTTGATTGGGGAAACTGACGATGGAGGAATACATTACAAATTTTACCTCCTTGCTAAGGTATGTATCGTATCTCCATGACAAGAAAGCTAAGGTTCGACGATTCCTCAATGAGTTGCCTACATATATGAAGGATATATTTGAGTTTGATAGCCCATAAACAATGGATAATACAATAAGTAAAGCTCGCATGCGTTATCAGCAGTCTAGGGAAAAAAACAACAGTAAGAATTGGCCCCCAAAGAAAGGACAGAAAAATTTCTCTACATCTAGACATACCAAATTTGTGGGTTTCATAAATGCACCAAAGTTTTCGCAGGAAAGCAACCAAGAAAAGGGCAGAACGGACCCAAATGACAGATAGATATTAAGCTTCAAAAGGCCTCAAGTAAACCAAAAAAAACCAAGCACAGAAATCTTCGCTACAGTGTTGGGGCTATGGGGAGCGCATTATTACAAGAATTGTTCTTATCGCAAGTTCGAGTAGGTGGATAATTTGCAGGAAGAATCAACAGTGGGATACGTGGCCAGGATCCTGCCCAGGATCAATGCTGCATTAGAGGATTGTTAGGCATACTTTCAGCCCTCCATAGTGGGACGAGAAGGTAAGATACTCAAATTACCCATATCTATTCTGGTAGATCCTGGTGCCACTTTAAGTTATCAAAAATTAGTTTAGAAACTGAGAAAATTAAAAACCCATGGTTAGTATAGCTAGCCACAAGGACTAAGAGAAGGGTAAATGCACAAGTACCAGCCTACCTGATAGAGATAGGAGAGGTACAAATTAATGTTGAGTTGAATTTCTTACCCCTAGGGTCATATGATCTACTGTTAGGCATGGACTGGTTAGAAAAGCACTGGTAAGTAGTTGATTGTAAAGCAAAGAGTATTAGCTACTTGGTATAAAATGGGGTTCATTCTGAATTGCATGGAATTAAAATATCGGTAAAATTATTCCCCATTACTGCTACGCAATTAGGTTAAATTATGAGGAAGGTCTACCGAATATATGTGGTACAAATTGGATACTCCAATACAAAATAAAATATTGTTGCACTAGAAAATATAACAGTGGTTCAGGAATTTGTGGACGTTTTCCCAGAAAATATACTTGGATTACCCCCTACACGAGATCTCGATTTCACCATTGAGCTTATTCCAGGGGCTAAACCAGTATCTAGGTCTCCCTACCAAAAGAGCACACTAGAGCTAATGGAGCTCAAAATGTAGCTTCAGGAATTGCCGGAAATGGGTTACATACAACCCAGTGCATCTCCTTAGGGATCACCAGTGTTATTTGTTAGTAAAAAGGATGGTACACTTCACACGTGCATTGATTACCGTCAGCTCAATAGATTAACAGTAAAAAATAAATACCCGTTACTACGAATTGATGATCTCTTTGATCAAGTGAAAGGAGAAATTTTTTTCTCTTAGATTGATCTGAGGTCTGGATATCATCAGATCTGAGTCAAAGATGAGGATGTATGTAAAACAACATTCTGAACTTTCTATGGACACTATGAATTTGTAGTGTTTCTGTTCGGGTTAACCAATGCACCCACTACATTTCTGACCCTAATACACGATATTTTTCATCCGTACCTTGATAAATTTGTGTTGATTTTTATATATGATATACTCATCTACTCAAAAAATGAATAATATAAGGAACATTTTCATACGGTACTGCAAGTGTTACGAGATCAACAATTATATGCTAAATTGAGCAAATGTGACTTCTTTAAGGACCAGATCCAATATGTGGGCCATTTTATATCAGAAAAATGGATAGTGGCCGACCCATAAAAGATATGAACCATCATGGAATGGACAGTACCTCAAAATGTAGCAGATATAAGATCATTTATGGGGCTGGGAAGTTATTACCCACGGTTTATAGAGGGATTTTCGCGAATCGCTTATCCAATCACTTCCTTACAGAAAAAGGGAAGGAATTTTATTTGGACAACGAATTGTCAACAAAGCTTTGATCAATTAAGACATTTATTAACTACAACCCCAATGTTAAAGATTGCAGATCCAAACAAGGAATTTGCTGTGTGTGTTGATGTGTCTTAAGAAGGTGTGTGAGCAGTCCTACTCAGGAAGGTAAGGTGATTACATATGATTCTCAGAAACTAAAATATCAGGAGAAAAGATATTCATCCTATGATTTAGAGTTGACTGCAACAATTCATGTGTTAAAAATATGGAGGCACTACCTGCTAGGGAGAATATTTCCACTGAAAACAGATCATAGTAGCTTGATCGAATACTTTAAGCAGACCACCTTGAATGTGAGGCAAGAAAGGTGGAATGCCTTTTTAAGTGAGTTCGAGTTTGAAATTAAACACATCAAAGGCATGGAAAATTGCATCGCAGATGCATTAAGTAGAAAGATACACTATTAAGGGAATTTTAAGGTCTAAAATGGGCCTCCTAAGGAAAATGTACAATCAAAATTCCCTTTATGAGAACCAATCACATTTTAGGGGATGACATCATCCCTAATGGTTGAGGTGGCATTGCTTGAGTTAAAGGTACTTCCTTGTCACATTCCCAGTGGTGGATAAAACTCATGGTTAACCATGCTAGTGCTCTAAGTACTTTTAAAGTCATAAAGCAAAGTACTCATAATAAATGTCATTTGACATTTTTTGAATAAAATATTATTATTGTTATTTAATATTTTTTGAAAAAAACAATGCATATCCCTACACAATCTTCTTCATGTATTTACACACTTTTCAATAAATATTATATTTGTATATTTTCAAATATTTATTTATAAATCAAATCAATCCAATATGTAATATAAAATTCATATATAAAACAATATATTATATTATATTATTTTTATATAGTATATTAATTACATGTTATTATGTAATTTAAATAATATAAATTTTAATTAATAGTATATTCTATAATTAAGAATTTATGAATTTATATTTATATTTTATTTTAAGTTATTTAAGTACAAAGGAAAAATGCATTAGTTATGAAATGATAATGAATTTTTCTTGAAAATATCATTATTATTTATAGTCACATCAATAAAAAAAAGTTAATATTTTTATTTTGGTACAACTTTTGAATTGAATTTAACCATGGTCACATGGATTTTGGTGCAAAAAGTGAATTGCAAATTGATAAATATTATTTTATTGGTTTAGCTATTATTGGGGGAAGATGTAACCCTCATACAATAAGCACATTTAACTTAACTATGATTTAATAATTATTACGTGAATTAGTAATTCATAGTTAGTTTAAGAAACTGATTAAGTAATAATGAATTATGTTTTGAGTGAAATAAAGGTATGTGGATACATGAATGATTAGTATTTTGATGTTAATAAATATTAGATGAACTTGAATGAAAAATATGAGTGGGAAGCTTAGGAGGAGAGGACCGTAGTAGTTTCCAACTACTAGACAATTTAGTTGGACTTCTTAGTCTTTCTCCCCCAAGATAAAAGGAATTTCAAGTGGGAGAAGAGCGGTTGCACACTCACGAGAAAACAAGAAGGATACTAGAAAAGACAATAAATGGGGATTGCAGAGGATTCTGGAGCTGGAAGTAAAACAAGACAGTGGAACCTTTTTGGACTCAAGCAAGAATAAACCTGGAGAGGTTCCGAGGTCTGTGAGAAGGAAAGTCCATATTGACAGAAGGTCATAGATTTTCTAATAGTAGGGGCTTGAGGGGGTTGTTGGATGTAATTTCCACACTCATTGGTAGGGTGGAGAACCCTCCTATTGATATTTTCTACTCATACTTATCAAATAGATATTACTCTTAAAAACTAGGTACCAAATCTGTTCCTGTTATTTTATTTTATTTTACAGAAAATCTGGAAGAATGAAGTGATGTAAGATTGGTATGTATACATTCAAATGAATATATGAAGGTGATTAATGATGTATCATTAATATGGGTAACAATATAATAATAACCTTGTATTTTATTCTTAAAACCAAGTTCAACTTGTTAAGAAGGATTTTATCCAAAGTGAAATTTAAATGAAATTATGGGTAGTTATGCAAGTAGTATAGTGTTTTACCTAGTACTGTTAAACCATAGGTTGGTTCCCAATAATCAATGACTAGTCCGGGGACTCAAATGGGAATTGAGGAAGGATGGCTATGCCTAGATGAAAACATGGGTTTGTTTAGTTCAACTACGAGTTCATTCCAATTTTAAACAGTCTCAACAAGGGACGGAACCTACCCCTAAATTTAAACAGACTAGTTTAGGGCACAACATAGTACCCTGGAAAATGTACTTATTAAATAAAGAGTATGGAATAGTAGAAAAATGAGTAGATTAGTTTGCTTAAACCATATTTAATAAATACATACTTGTTGTTTTACAAATATATAATAATATCATAAAAATAAAAGCATATAACGCATAGAATTAAAAATTCACAGAATAGACAGTTAGCCCCTATGGGAAAATTCTTATAGGGTTCACGTAGTATTCATTTATATTTGAAACCATTTACAAAAACATTTTAAAATCTCAATTCATAAGGAGTGCATAAAAATATTCTTCATTAATGCGAGCGCATCTTATATTCAGGAGTAAATTCTTGCAAAAGAAATTGAAAACCGAATTGAATTCCAAATATGGCTAAAAATAAACTAAATAGGACAATCGAGATAAACCAATCCCAAATGAGTTATTCATCATAGTAGAAACTGATACGCAACTGAAAATAAAATTTTCTCAGTTAAATGCCATAAACGCGACTAACTTAGCCGAAACCTAGTCTTTTCATGATGCAAAGTTTTACAATTTTATTACCAGTCGAGAATGCATAGTTTTTAAACATACTGTTAGTGTTCTGAAAAGTGGGAATATTACATAATAGATATAACCCTACGGAAGTATGTAAATCATGATCAAAACCCTCGGCTAACCCAAGTCAAAATTAAACCAAATACCGAGAACCCAACAATAGAATTTAGAGAACTATATCTATATCCATTTAATTCAAGAAAGGCTGGCATCCCTGGAATAGTTAACTAGTGGAAACCTCCGAGTGAAGAAATACCTCGAGGAAATCAAGAATTCTCACAATTCTTATGCCTAAACAAGTCGTAATGTTGGGGTTAAGCGGTGAGAAGAGTACCTGAAACAATTTCCTCCATTGGTTAAGTTAACATTGGGTAAATGAAAGAGAGGAATTCAAATTATTTTTCAGTACTTGAAACTTAGCAGAACCAGAACACACCTGAGAAAGAAAGGGCTCCTCTGAGCCTTTTCTATGCATGAAAACAACCAACAACCGGATAATTGTTCAAACCCAAAATCTTCAATTAAGAAATATTATAAGTGTCAATGGAGACAACGTTTGTGATCGAATAGTCACCCAACAGAGTGGTTTCCTTTCGTCTCAGCACGATGAGCCTGCTTGGAACCGAAGGAGGACTGGGCGACCGCCAACGATGGAGAAGCTACGGGGTTCAGCACCAGGAAGTTGCATGCTCATCCAAGCATCTAGATGGAGTGGTGTTGCAAAGACAAGGAGCAGTTAGGTGACCCAGAATGAGAAACAAGGTGAGTTTTTGGGGGTAGGGTTTACCCTAACCACTCAACCGTGAAACTTGACCATTGATCAGTAAGAAGATCCACGGAGCAGAGCCCTCCATATAGCCACCTCGGGTTCCGGCATCTGTCTGAGATCCCAATAAAATTGAAAAACACATTAATACAATGTAGGAGGGAGTTAATGCTACCTTCCAAATCACATAAATGGGTATGTATGTTGGTTACGTCCATAGGGTGATATCTCAAGTTGGATTTGTCACTATTGAATCATAACCCCAAGTTCACCAATACTTTGTGAGTAGGTGGAGTGCTAATACCTCCAAACCTTAGTCCCAAGTATAATAAAAGAAAATTATATGTTGTGACGTGATTAATCATATGGTAATAATAAAAGAAAATTATGGTGGCATTCCGAATACCTCTTTGGACTTAAATTTTAACATAAACAATTAACTTTATATACATGCACGCAGAGGTTGTATAGTTGGTAAAAACAAACTTTTTGACTAATGTTGAAAAATGTTACATGTCACACAGAAATAGGTGGGAAGTTAATATATGAAATTATTAAATATTTAATTAAGAATTGAGATATTGAGAATGGTAGAAAAATAAGAATTAAAAATTAAAAATTATTGGAAAAACAATAATTAGGATTATTAAAAAATTAATTAGGTAAGAACTAAAATTAATTTATAATATATAATATAATTTAAAATTTGAGAGAAGCTCTGGAAATCCAAAAAAGGCCGGTGAATCTCAACAGAGATGATAGATGGATGATTAGCAGATGTTGGATTCTTGCCCTTCATTCCTAAAAATACTTATATTTAATTAATTAATTAATTTTTATTTTTATTATTATTATTATTATTATTATTTATTTAATTCTTAATTATTTATTTAACTAATTAATTAATTTATTTATTTATTTATTTTTATTTTTATTTTTATTTTTATTTGATTTTTATTATTTTTATTATTATTATTTATTTAATTAAAATTTTTATGTTTCTATTTCATTTTTATTATTTTTAGTTTTATCTTTATTTCTTTTTATTTTTTTATTTTTTTTAAATTTTTTTTCAAAATGATAATTGTTTGATGAATTTTGGAATCACATGGCATTTAATTATTAAAAATAAAATAATTAAATAAATTCAAACTATAAATATTATTTATTATTTTTAACATTTAATTTAATTTATTTGATATATATATATATATATATATATATATATATAAACATCTATTATATTCTTTAAATATATTAAATTAATAATTGTTATATATATATATATAATTTAAATTATAAACTTTAATAATTTCATTTACTCTTCTTTCTTTTTTAACAAGAACTAAGTATGATTTACATTAAATTTTACAAGGAAGCTGCTCAAACGTATTACAAAGTGAAGCCTCGTTTCATTGTCTTTTTCCTCAATGTCACAGTAGTATAGAAAATAACTCCGAGAATATTCCCAAATTCTTACAGTTAGGTTCTTGGCAAAGAAGATCCACAGCTTTTCCCATTTTTATGGATGCAAACAAACCGTAAAAGGATACGTAAAACATGAAGAAACGAAATTTTATTTACTCTTTTTAATATAGAATAAAAATTAAATAAAATAAAAATTATTATTATTTAAGTCAAACTAGCCGTTATTTTACAAATGGCTAGTGGTAGTTTTACTTTCTATTTAAAGGGGTTACTTGATCATATTTTCCATCTTGTCGTGATGATGAACCAGTGACCCAATGGAGAATAGGTTACGTAGTTATGATTTGCTCTTTATTTGACATTCAGTTCCTATTAATTAGGAATTTGTTTTGCCTATGTATCTATTTAATTCTTGATGCTTAATGAAGAACTCCAAGCGAATGCATTTGCTAGTGGGAGCTCCTGGTGATCTGCACCTGTGAGCTCCCATGTGTTTGTCCAAACTTCTGTCTTCTGCATTTCTTGACATGGTATCAGAGCTCAGGAAGAGCTGAGAGAGGTTGTGCGTGAGGCAAGCCGTGAAGGCGAGTTTGGTGGTCGTTCTCCAAGCTGCGTTCTCTGTTGACTGCGTGAGGCAGATCCTGTGGCCGTGAAGGCGTTTTCGAAGGCCGTGAGGGCATTTTTACAAAGGCTGTGAAGGCTGTCTGTTCTGAAGGTGCCGTAAGTGAATGCCAGACTTGTGAAGGCGGCGTTGGAACACGTGAATGCCAGATTTGTGAGGTGCCGTAATTGAATGTCTGTTCTGATCAATAGTATTGAATCGTACGCCTCTATGTTGTTTTCTTTGGAGTTTTTTTTTTTAAATTTCTTTGGGCATGAAGAGGCCGATTCATTGGAGTTTCCATTGATCTGTATTACAGAGACTGTATACTGTTTTGTTGGCTAGCGTTACGATGGTTGGCAGCTAACATTTTTTCTCTAAGCGGAAGGATTGTGGATGATGTTCTTTAATTTGCAGGATTTTCTTTGTGTAACTTGAAGATATTTAGTAGCTAACAGTTTTGTGGCAGTCGAGGGTGGTTCATTTGAGGTTTCCGGAATTAGCATTGACAGGAGGCAGCGCTCTGTTTGTGCACAACAATTCGTGCTAAAGTTCTCAATCTTAACATAATCCTTCCAATCGCTCTTTCGCTCATTGCATCGTGTGGCCAGACCGTTCCCCTTGGTTTCAAATGCCCAGCTAATTAAAGGTAAGTTTTAAACGGAAGCGCCCATGGATGAAATCAATGCAACACGAAATCAACGAGTTCTCCCGGCCATAGTTGTGAAGCCTTACGTGGAGAGCCTCACTTGTTTGAAGTTGAGGGAACGACGAGTATTACTATTTGGATACGATGAGAGTTACAATCAGAAGGGTATTGCTATTTGGATACGAAGTTTTTTGTTGTGATCGAATTTGATTGCGAGAGAGTTTTTATTATATATATATATTGTCAATTATATATATATATTGATTTGACAATTTAATCCAAGTGTGGTTAAAAAAATTGGATACAATCAAGAGTTTTTTATTCTATTTGAAACTTGAAGGCCCTCATTAAGTAAATCTTTTTATCCAATTTTTTTTTTCCAAGATGAATGCTCAGATGGCAGATTATTTAAATGAAAGCAGCAAATTGGATGGTTCCCATTACACAAATTGGAAATTTAAGCTTGAGACTTTGCTTGAAGGTCAGAATACCTATAGCATTGTCATCAGCGATGAAGGTAAGCCGACTGTTGCAAATGGTGGAACGAATGCAAAAATTCAAGAATGGGAGAAAAGGGAACTGAAGGCAAAGGTTCTACTAAAATTGTCAGTTAAAGATTGCATCATCCCTCATATTTGGGATTGCAAGACAGCGAATGAGATCTGGACAACTCTCAAAGACATGTATGAAATCAAGAACACCAGCTGAACCTTGTTCCTCAGGAAGAAGATACTCTCAATCAAGATGGAGGAGAATGAGTCTGTTTCGTCATTCTTATCCCGGATAAAGGAAGTTAAAGATAAACTATCTGATATCGGTCAAACCGTGGAAAATGATGATCTGGTGACAATTACCATGAATGGTATGATAGATGACTATCAGATGTTTATAACTGGATTGAATGCAAGGGAAAAGCCTCCGTGTTTTGAAGAGCTTACTAGAATTTTGCTACAAGAAGAGGAAAGGAGGTCGTCTCTCAAGCCTCAAGATCCAGATCTTGCATTGATAACAAAGTTCAAGCCAAAAGGGAGAGCGATGGCTGATCAGAGGAGGGGCAACACATCAAAAATGACACCACAAGGTATGACCTCGTATAGAAATGACTCTGCTCTTGAATGTTTTTATTGTGGTAAGATAGGCCATATTGCTAAATTTTGTCGCAAGAAGAAGGCAAATCAAGAGAGGTACAATCAGAGAAGGCATGCAAGTCATTTGGCGGATGCGGATGCAGATACAGACCCAGATCAGAATCTGGATGTTAGACTATTTATGGCCGAGGCTGACACTGCTACTGAGGAGGATGAATCAGATATTTGGTTCGTGGATTCTGGAGCCTCCTCGCATATGTCAGGTAAAAAGAAATGGTTCAAAAATTTTAAAGAATCCAACTCTGGAGTAAAAGTCTATCTTGGAGATAATAGTGGGTACGAGATCAAGGGACATGGAGATGTCCTTGTTACTCTGCCTGATGGTAAGATCAGGGATATATCTGATGTGTGGTATGTTCCTGGCATTAAGAAGAACCTGATTTCTGTGTCCAAGATTACAGATCAGGACCTTAAGGTAGAATTTTTTAAATCTCATTGCATTATTAAAGATTTGTTGGATCAGATGAAGCCCATTGCTACAGGTATTCGCATAGGAGGACTCTACAAATTGGATGTGAAAAGTACGCCTCAGCAAGCCTTGATGGCGTCAAATAAGTCTGCTGAAAATTTGTGGCATCAGCGACTTGGGCATATTAACTTTGGTGATCTCTTTCTGCTGCAAAACAAAGGTATGGTAGAGGGTCTTCCTATTTTGAAAAAGTTGCATATTGATTGTGAGGCATGTGCGTTTGGTAAACAGCATAGAGATGAATTTCCTGCCGTTAAAGATAGAAAACAGAGGGATATACTCGAACTTGTACATACTGACTTATGTGGCCCGATGCAGACAAGGTCGTTAGGGGGGTCTTATTATTTTCTAATTTTTGTTGATGAATGTACAAGATTCACATGGGTGTATTTTCTTAAACAGAAAAGTCATGCTTTTGAATATTTCAAGCAATTCAGAAACATGATTGAGAAGCAAATAGGAAAGTTCATCAGGATTCTTCGATCAGATCAAGGGGGAGAATTTAAGAAAGGAGTCTTCATCAAATATTGCAACGAGCATGGGATACAGCAGCAATTCACAACACCTTACACTCCTCAGCAGAATGGAGTTGCTGAGAGGAAAAACAGAACACTGGTGGAGTGTGCTCGCAGTATGTTGAAAGGTAAGAATCTAACCAATGGTTTTTGGGCAAAAGCTATTAATATTGCAGTGTATTTAAAGAATAGGAGTCCTACTAAAAGTCTTGAGTATAAAACTCCTTTTGAAGCATTGTTTGGCTTCAAGCCTGCAGTAAGTCATCTTAGAGTATTTGGTTGTAAAGCTTTTGCACATGTTCCCAAAGAGAACAGGAAGAAGTTAGATTCAAAGGCCATTAAATGCACGTTCATTGGATACTGCAGTGAGTATAAGGCTTATAAATTGTTTGACCCTGCTACTCACAAGGTGTTTGTCAGTAGAGATGTATTATTCCATGAACAGATTGATGATGGAAATCCTGTCCAAAACAATGAAGAATGGCATGTGCCTTTACTCTTAGAAGAGGATACTGAAATAGTAGTCAGTCAACAGCAGGAACAGAAGTAGGAACAACAGCAGCAGGATAATGTGGAGTTCAGTCCACAAAGGGAAGAAACAAGCAAAATAATTGAACCCCCACCACTTAGAAGATCAAGTAGGCCAAGACAGTTACCAGCTCGATATAGGGATTGTGCGCTTATGACTGGTATGTTAAACATTGCAGAACCTTCTAACTTTTATGAAGCTAGTAAAAGTCTTGAATGGAAGAAAGCAATGAATGAGGAATATGAATCTATCATTAAAAACAATACTTGGGATCTAGTAAAACTACCTGATGATAAACAACCCATAGGTTGCAAATGGTTATTTAAGTTGAAATTTAGAGCAGATGGGTCTATTGATAAACATAAAGCAAGGTTGGTGGCAAAGGGATATTCCCAGATAGAAGGTATTGATTTTGAGGAGACATTTGCCCCTGTTGCAAAATTAAACACCATCAGAATGATTATTTCTTTAGCCACTAAACATCATTGGAAAATACATCAATTAGATGTTAAGTCTGCTTTCTTAAATGGTGATTTAAAAGAAGAAGTATACTTAGTACAGCCTGAAGGATTTGTTAAGAAGGGAGAAGAACATCTAGTGTGTAGATTAAAGAAAGCTTTATATGGTTTAAAGCAGGCACCTAGATCCTAGTATGAAAAAATTGATTCCTTTTTCCTCATGAATGGTTATGAAAGGAGCAAAAATGATCCCAATTTATATACCATGTTTAATAATGAAGGGCAGATAGTGGTGATTTCTTTGTATGTAGATGATTTGATAATAATAGGAAGTGCAGACAATCTCATTGAAGAAATCAAGCAACAATTATCACAGAAATTTGAGATGAAGGACCTTGGGGAAATGCAATACTATTTGGGTCTAGAAGTTTGGAGAGATTCAAGTCAAACTTTCTTGTCCCAGGGTAAGTATGCAAAGAGTCTGTTATCCAGGTTTAAGATGGATGAGTGTAAGCCTTCATGCATACCTTTACAGCAGAATAGCAAACTTCAGATGAATGATGGTTCGAAATATGCAGATGCAACATTGTATAGACAATTGATTGGTAGTCTTATTTATTTGACTACAACAAGACCTGACTTAGCCTATGCAGTGAGTGTTTTGAGTCAGTTTATGACTCAACCCCATGACAGTCATTGGAGTGCAGCGAAAGGAGTATTAAGGTATCTACAAGGAACATCAGATTTTGGTATTTTGTATTCTGACTCATTTGATGTTAAGTTGACAGGTTATACAGACTCTGATTGGGCGGGAAATCTAGATGACAGAAGATCAATTACAGGTTACGCCTTCAACATTGGTTCCGGGGTCATCTCTTGGTGCAGCAAGAAGCAGCATACTGTTGCTTTATCCTCGGCAAAAGCAGAATATCAAGCTATGTGTGCAGCGACATGTGAGGCAGTTTGGTTGCGTAGACTTCTCCAAGATGCAGGGGAAGAACAGATAGAAGCTACGACCATCAATTGCGACAATCAGAGTTCCATCAAACTGGCTTACAATCCTGTGTTTCATAAAAACACTAAGCACATCGACACTCAATTTCATTTTTTTAGGGAGAAAGTGCAGTTTAAAGAGATTTCTGTAGAGTATTGTAATTCTTGTGATAACATGGCTGATATATTCACTAAGCCACTAGGAAGACTAAAGTTTGATTTGTTTAGGGATACATTAGGTGTGTTTAAAAATCCCTTTCTCCATTAAGGGGGGGTGTTAGAAATTAATGGAGAATAGGTTACGTAGTTATGATTTGCTCTTTATTTGACATTTAGTTCCTATTAATTAGGAATCTGTTTTGCCTATGTATCTATTTAATTCTTGATGCTTAATGAAGAACTCCAAGCGAATGCATTTGCTGGTGGGAGCTCCTGGTGATCTGCACCTGTGAGCTCCCGTGTGTTTGTCCAAACTTCTATCTTCTTTTGTTGATAGAATCACACCATTTGGTTCGAAACGCGTCGCCAAATCTATTTTGATGTGATTTTCACCAAAAAAATTTAATCACAATTTATGAATCACAGAAGTAAAATTCCTAAAATTTGATATAATTGAAAACTTAATTTTAAAATAAAAAATTAAATTAAATATTTCCTTTAGAGTATATCATGAAAGAAGAAAAAATATATATTTTAATAAACTACAAATTCAAATAAAAATTGGAAAAATTTTAAATTAAAATAAAGGTTTAGGCAAGACGACCATATGAGAGAGAATTGAAACTAATATATGTATAATATTTTCAATTCTCTCTCATATGGTCATCTTGTGTAAATCTTTATTTTAATTTAAAAAATTTCCAATTTTTATTTCAATTTGTAGTTTATTAAAATATATTTCTTTTCTTCTTTCATCGTATATTGTCTAATTGAAATATCTAATTTAATTTTTATTTTAAAATTAAATTTTCAATTATATTAAATTTTAAATTATATTTTATTATTATAAATTAATTTTAATTATTACATATTAGTTAAATAAATAGATTGGTATTGATGTATATTTATGAATGATTCAACAACTAACATGGATCTATTCAAATATTGATAATAGGAAGTTGGAATTCAAATTATGAGTGGGCAAGATGGTGTATGACGAATTTCCACGATTGGCTAATTCTATATCAATTCTCTCTATTAAAATTATTAGTGTTCTTCTGGATTTCCAGGGATTCTCATATAACTCAAGAGTTATAAAAAAGAACCTAGGCTAGGATTTTTGAATGATCAAATGGAAACAAATGTTTGGATTTAAACCGAAACAAATGTTTGGATTTAAAAGAGTTCTCAACAATGGTTGATTTTGATAGACATATGTGGTTTGTATCCACTATGTGCTCTTTTAGCCTAGTCTCTTATGATGGATGGAGTAACCATCCGAAACATTGGACAGATTATAAATCCATTACAGATATCTCCTTCGAAAATTTCTAACGATGTGAATAACTGTGGAAATCTCAGATCTCTTAATAAATAAATTTTTTTGTGCTGGCACACCCCATAATTTTTCTTTACATCCTATGACAAAGATTGTACAGGCATAAATACTTAAAGAATAAACTCAAACAAATGAATGAAGCGAACTATGAATATTCTCATTAGTCAATAATAGTTAAATAACATTACATAGGAGATATCGATAATAAATGACAAGAGTAAAACTCAACCAAACTAAACAAACTAAAGCTAAACTAGAACATGTGGATTGATAGTTATGAAACCTAACAGACAAGAACTGGTGGTTGGAATTATTTTCTCCAACAATCCCCCTTAATTACGAAGACAAAAATTTAAACTAATATGTGTGTTGGTATAAGTCTTAGATACCCTTACAATTTAAAAAATTTGAGATCAACTCTTGATTTGGAATTCCTTTTCTTTTTCTTGTCATCCAAATCATGTATCTTGTAAAATGTTTCAAATTTTTTTTTTGTAGGCATGAAATTTTAGATTTTTCATTTATTGATGTAGCTCTTCCATTATTTCCAGGGTGTCTAAGCATGTCTTCGACTTATTCAAAAATCATATTGTATGTGGATTGTTGCCACATGTCATCTTTTGTAGAATTATTTTGATATTCAATACTTTAATAATAAATTTTCAATAACATAAGATGAGAATAAAATTTTATCTCTTCATAACTCCAATACATGAAAATATCATTCACATTTTCATTTTCTACAATGTCCATGATTTCTTCAACATTCAGCATTGCAAATTCTATGTATACTTCATTAAAATATTTTTTTGCAGGCCATGCTTCAAATAAATTTAATTCTTTTTCAAATTTTGTTGTTATTCCCTCGTTTCTACCAATATCTACACATTCAAAAACAATGCTAAGTTTAAAAACATTTGTAGAACCATATTGGTTGTATTCTTTCTTTTCTACAATAAGATATTTCTCCTCTTGTGCTTCCTTCTTTGCCTCAATTTCTTCCACGTCAAGGATTCTCTCATCAAATAACATCATTTCAATATGTGATGCTCTTGTTGCATCATATGAAACCATTCATCTTCGGCTAACTGTTCTTCATCAAAGTTAGCATAAACAAATTTAATTGCTAGATCAAACATACTACTGACTTCTCCAATGGCAACTTCATTCTCATCGACAAGCTCTATTGATAGATTCACTAAATCATCATCCACTTGTGTTTTTTCAGAATGGGATTCACGAGCATCTTTGTGCTCTTTCTCTATTGCTAGTAACACACCATCATCATTTCCATCCACTTTCAAGTTGGATTCACCAAATTCTTCATCTTGTTGTAGATATTTTGTTATATATCCAACATCATATTTAACTTGAATACTCCCCCTTACACCATAACTCCTCCCGAGGGTATCCCAATCCTTCTTGTCTATCTTTGCATCTGCAATGAGGAGAAGATTGTTGTCATATACGCATTATTTTATTCATTTTAATGCGAAAACATTATTTTTCATTTTGGTTTCCAAATCATTCAAATAAACCTCAAACAGCTCTTGTTGTTGCTTTGACTTTCTCATCCTCTTGGCTTTCCCCAATTCTATCTGGTATTTTGTTCTGTGAACTTCACCATAATTTTGTTGTTCTCTAGATATTATTCCACTCATTGTTTAAATTTATGGTTCAATTCTTCTCTATGTTTTTGCTGCACACTAAACCTTCACTCTTGTTACAGGATTATTTTCCTTGTCCCTTTCTTTAGAAGACTTTCCAAACAAAGAATTTTTTTAATAGAATAGAAGAACTTTTAAATATAAGAAATAAATTTTTAAATACCCCATTTTAAAAAGGACGGAAATATAAAAACATATGAATAACTTTCTCCTTTTATAATAATATGAACTGATTTCACAAAGAAAAATCCCTTTTTCAAATAAATGAGAAAATCCTTTTTTTTTTCCTCAATAACCCCTTTTTTAAATCGTGACTTTAAAAATATTTACTTTCAAGAGGGTTTTTAAAAGGCCTTACAAATACACCATAGGGAATATCGTTAAGCATCATGAGAATATGTTATATTAACTTAAAAAATAACTTATGTTGACTTGTCATGCCGTGTGCTTGTGATGTTCCTGCATCTTTGATGTGTTGACTTGTCATCGCACTTGTCAACAGAGAAACTATGTGATTTCTCCATGAAACATTATTTTTCAAACATTTTCCTCTTTCATCTCCCTTAGATTTCATAAAGGGTGTTGTTAACACTAAAAAATCGTACAAACAAAAGACATTATAAAAGTCCAAGCAAAAGGTACAAATAAATATCTACAGGGAAGAAATACATTACATGAGCTAAAAAATTTAAATTTTTCTAAGGTCAAGCAAGCAAATTTTTGGACCGCGCACAGGAAGCACTGACCCTTGGTGATATTCGTCGATTTTCCTTCAATAGCCGCAAGGAACATTGCAGATATTCCTCGAATAGTTGCGCAGAATTAAGGATGCGGAAAGTCACCATCTGGGACCACTTGGCACACTTGAAGAAAAAGATTCTCACTCAAGATAGACAAGTACAGTCGCCTTGGAGCCACCTTGAGGCTTTATTACAACACACAAAGGAATCATACGCCCACTCTTGTGTCAAAATCCATCTTATACCAATAGAGGGAGGGAAAATTTGAAATTTGTCTATAAAATCCAGCCATGGGAAGAGAACATGAGAAAACATTTTTATGCTGGCCAAAATTCTCAAAATCATACCAGCTTGTGTTGTCCAGTAGCAAGAGGATTGGAAGGATTTAGTTGTTGGACATCCAACACATCAATCCAAGAGAAAATATTTCACCATGTGTCCGGCGATCTACCATCCTTTGAGAGGGAAGAGAGGCTTGCATAAATCTTGAGGGGAAGATACCCCCTTATCTTGGATATTGGAGCTTCGTAGCTCGAAGGATCCACTACAAGAGATTTATCATTCTATATTATACTACCACCAACACCTAATAAAGGGAGAGAGATATCCATTGTTGAGTTATTAGTGTGTTTGCTTTATTGAGCGTGTTTCTTGTGCATGTTGTTTTTTGTTTTTATTTCCTTGTTTATGTAGCATGTTACGTTTCAATTTAACTTAGCTTATTACATGTTGAACATATTCCACTAACGTTTGACAAACCAATTTGACTTGTGAATTTCTTGTAGGAAAGAACCCTCCCTATTAAGCATAGTTTATTTTGTCTGCCCATGCGTCAAATACACTACCACAGGAATGGTGACTCCATTAGATTATTTCTTCTGAGCTAATGGTTGTTGATGCAGGGCCTCTCTCCTGCTCAGACTTGTTGCAAAATCACGCATGCTTCCTCTCAACACTTTTCAAGAACCCTCAGTGAGAGATTTGGCTCAGAGAAGGAAATTTTTTTCAGTATCTACAATTTTCATACCTTCTTTTTAGACAGACGTGAGGTCTTTGCGCCTATGTGAAGATAAGTCATGCGGTAGGTAGTGAGCTAAATTTTCACTATCTTTTCTCAATTTTTTATAGTTGTAAGGTGTTGGTAACCCATAAGAAATTTTCCATCACTATGCTTTGGTATTTCATGACTGGTTAGCACACGTTTTTCTAGAGTTTAGCCCAGAAAATAAGTTGTTTTGATTTTAGTTTTTTATCATTGCAAATCACACATAGTTTATGTAGGGGAAAGTAAGTGGAATTCAATCCACATATTCTATTTGAACAAAATATTTGTTGGTAAAAGATACCAAACACATAGAGTAATTATCAGAAAAGTAAGTGGCCCATACATCCACACATCTTTATCTAATTCTTGTTTTTTCATTTTTTTTTTCGTTAGATTAGTTCAAGTTTTGAATTAGGATTCGGGACTAGGACCAAACTATCGAAAAGAAAGAAAGTAATCTCTTACACCCTTGGACCTCACGGTGAGCCTGGGTATGCATATGACACTTTCTTATGATAATTTTCCATCTCCCTATAGTGAAAAAAATAGTCTAACTAGGTAAGGTGTAAGTGGCCCATCCACACATATTTTATTTTTTTAAGGAACACTCACACATAGCATAATTATAAAATGATTGTAAAGGATCACCACATATCCACATCTCATAACACTTGTGATTGTACACTCCAAAGCACACACAAAGCATTAGTAAGAATTGGACCAAAAGGCACCCTATGTGTTCGGACCTTTGTCCTCTTCTAACAATTGCTTCACCAAGGCATGCCCTAAGAAAATTTAGACTCTCTAAAAATAACCACTAATAAAACTCACTAAATTCTCCCCACAGGGGCCACAAATGAAATTATAGTTCAAGTTATGACCATTAGGGGTAGGCATCCAATAATTCTTCGTGGTAATTCTACATTTTGAAACATATATTTCGATTTTTTATAGAGCTTAAAATCCATCTATCTTCCCATAGAAAAAGTACCTGATCATTACCAGAGACCCATTTCAGAGGCAATTAAGCTTAGGCCCAGCATGTGCGGTACATTTTGGGGCTACCTCACCCATCTAGTGCTCGGTACTGGTTGCTAAATACTAAGAACTTCAAGAATCGAATGCTCACATGGGACGAAGGTACTTTAGTGGCAAAATCTAGGGTATCCTTCCCTATATGTGATGGTGCAGGAATCACTAAATCCTCTTACCATTACCTTCGTCGATTCTTCGCTTGCTGGAAGGCATCGCTAGTTCTTTTGGGACGTTAGCCCCAATACCCATCAGAATAAATCTTCGCAAGGCCCAGTTACATTTGAGAGTGTAAGGATGATTAGTTCTATTTAGGCTTTTGAGTATCATATGAAAAACAACCAAACTATTTTTTTTTCTTTCTTGATCACATATCGTTAATGTAAAGTAAAAATTACCTCTTATTTTTTCATTTTGTTTTATGAATGTAGTCATATTTTCTTTGATAACAATCCTTTTTCTCTCATTAAACCAAAAATATTTCCAATATTAAGCTAGCCGACACCATAACGGACCCAATGGGACCTTGTCGATCTAGGAATTTTTCGGACCTCACCCCATTAGAGGGAGGAGTGCCATGTATTTTACCATTTAGGTGTCAAACAAGACACACCACCACCATTATCGGTTCATCCTTTATCCAGGAAAATTTGGTTGGAAACCTCCAAGGGTCACCCAACACCACACCAATGGAAACTCGAGCAGGTTCACCACACTCAAATGGTCCCACAACCCCAAGAGGGCAGAGGAGCATTACCCCTTCGGGGGGTCAGCAGAACACACAACAGGGTACTTCACAAGGTAATATTCCCCAGACACCCCCCATAAACCATTACACTCAGGCACCTTTATTGCCACAGTACACAATGGCAGTCAATACTCAGTTACCCTTTTTAGCATCATTAAACCTTTCATATCTATCAAAGATAACTAATGACACCATTGCACATATCCTTAATTGGCCTCCCATGCCCACAAAGCTCCCCTCAAACATACCAAAATTCAAATGGAAGCAAGCAAGATACCTTGGAAATTGTATTATGAATTTCCACCTATGGTGTTCCTCTAATAGTATTATTGACGATACTATTAAACTGAGATTGTTTCAACGCACCCTAACAGGGCCTGCTACAAAATGGTATGTTGAGAAGCCTTCTACTTCACATGGAAGCTTTAGCACCCTCGCTACCGCATTATTCACTTATTTTCAGCGACCCATCCACCATGATTCGGGAATGGAATTTCTGACTCATTTTAGGCAAACTCCAGTTGTGCATATCTCAAACCATATCCACCAATGGGAGCGATGTCATAGGTTATGAAAATCCAAACTTGATGATAGAGTTTTACTGGACTTGTTTTCAAAAAATCTCATAGTAGAGATCTCAAAAGATGTGGCAACACAAGGACCTACCTTTGAGGAGGACACCATTTACGAAGCCCAACAGCTCAAACTCGTCTATACCCAGTCAGGATATATCTACAATGTCCTACCAAATGCCCCGTGCCTACAAACTTATAGATAATTTCCAGTCGCATCGAATACCACAGATAGCTTGATCAGGTCATTGACCCAAGGTCACCTAGGCAGTAGTATCCAGTACCTAGGATATTCATATGATTCTACCCAGAACATGGCACAACCTAGCTACCACCAAATTAAATATGAATCTTTGCAGAATATGATGAATAAGGTGTCATCATACGACCAACAACAGGGAGGCTCATACCCTCACTCGCAGGAGACCCAGTACTTAGCTAGGAATGTTGATGGAAGAGGTTCCCCCCAGCAACCTTACACCAACTAGGGACAGGGAAACCAATATCCCCTTTCCTCGCACAAAATCCACCATCATAGGATAATGCACCGCTGAACTTAGTGCAACCTTCCCAAGCTCAACAGTGCCAGTTTTATGACCAGGGGAACCACAAAAATCCTCTGAACGCTGTAAAAATGAAGCTAAGGAATAAACAAAAGGGATACTCTAGGTAGGGGGCAGTAACCAACAACACCCACCGCTATCTCAGTCTGCGGGCAACCCCAACCAAAATCAAAACCAAGAGCCAAATAACAACTCCCAAAGCCAAAACAACAGGTCCGATCTAAGGAAAAACCATTCTTGTGACATATGTGGTGAGTACGCCCATTACACTCACCACTATCCTGAAATCCCTAAACTGAAAAAACTTCAAGGTAACCATAGACAAGGGGTACCTACCCAACAACCTACTGTAATAGAGGAGCCCTTCCCCCACCAAGGATTGGTTAACACCCAACAAAAAATACCACCCCAAAATGATAGTGGGAGTGGCAGCCACGAAATTTACATGACTAGCGAAGAAATGCTCTTCCAAACAAGGAATAGGAACTATGAGGCCCCCTTGGACACTAACCCATCAGGACGAGCACGAGTTCACCTACCGCACCATTGACCATATCCAAAATACCTATTAATAATCTTCCAAATATGGTTAAGGGGCTAACCAAGCACGTAGGACACCACCCAAAAGCTGCCTATAACTATAACATAGTGTATGATTTAGCACAATCACCCGTTGCCATGTCAGCTTTAGAATTCCTAAAATTATTCCCAAAACAATGAAAAGCCTTGCTTTCTGCATTAGGCGTCATCAACCCTTCTGATTCGCGCCTAATGGATTTTGACCTAGATAAAGAAAATGTCGGGCTTCCTTCTCTGGTCACCTTGCAAATACTGGTGTTAGTTTAGAGTATCACCATACATCGATGCATCATTTTTGAAGGAGTATATACATGCATATTTTTCAAATCCGTTTAGAATAATTTTGGATCACCTAAAATGAAACCATCTGACATCATGCTTAGAGCATACGACGGTCGACCTTCAGCTCCCGTAGGTCTATATAAAAATGTCCCTATAAACTTGACCAAAAAGACAATCCTTATAGACATTGACATCTTGGATGCACAACTTGACTACAATATAATCCTCGGGAAGAGTTATATGTATGCCATGACTGTAATAAAATCCTTTTTCTTTCGAGTGATGATGTCCCCCCATGAAGATAGAATCATCACCATTGACAAACTTTCATACTATGATAAAAAACCATGACAGCTCTTGATGTCATTTTACGTTACATAGACACAACTATGAAATCTCTTATGCAGTATCAAGAATTTTTCTATGGTCAATTAAAACCATCAACGATCCTAGGATCATTCCTAAGAGATCCCCCTATGATACCAGAGTCAGCCCTAGAAATCAACGAGGCACTACTGTGCATGATGCTATCATCAAACATCGAGACCAACCCATAGATGGAAACTAGTAGTATGGAGACCAAAGTCACTGACATGGCTTTCCTACCCTTCATCATCACCCAAAACCCATTTTTATACCCCCCACCTAGATTTGTGTCAAAGCAAGTCTTGGAAACTATTACATTTCCAAACATGGCGTTCGCAATACCTGTCTGGTATTTGGTCCCACCAGCCATGTTGGGAAGTCCTATCATCACTTCTACAGGGATAACCCCTATCACTCCTAAGGAGGCTACAACGGTTAACAAAACTCTCATAGTAGCGTCAGCTAACGTGACTAAGAAAACCAACCAAAAAGGGAAGAAAACCGAAAACCCCAACATACCTAGGGCATTACAACCTTTTGCATTATGTGATATCATAGGCCATCCTACCAATATTTTCTTGGAGTTAGATGAATTAAAACCTCTTCTAACCATTGCAAGAAATGTTGTAGCCTCAAGTTCCCATAAAAAGGAACATGCCACAAAAAATGAAGGGAAATCATTGCACAACAACCACGCATGTACCATATGCGATCATTATGGGCATTACACCCATGATTTCCCATAAATTCCAAGATATATGGATGCGCTACAAGCCCTAGAGTAATCATACTAGTAGGACCCCTCAGGTCCACCCATGCAAATCAACAAGGGACAGCCTAGAACCATATTGTACCTACGAGAAGAGCCTACATCCTTCTCATACATAGTCACCCCAATGGACCAAAGAAAAAAAATAAAGGCCACCCACCCGGCCCTAGTTTGCGCATTATGTGGTGAGAAAAACCACTAAGACACACAGTGTCCCGAATTAAGGGCATTTAATCATTGGTACCAAATCCCTCATGTTTCCCAAAGCAACTTAGTTTGACATCGACGACATATGTGTCAGATTTTCCGAAGTAACCATCATGTGCTCCGTTGTCCCCACATCAATGAGTTCTGATTCATGTTGGATTTCATGCGATGCTTCATTCCTGGAAACTCTTATTTGGCTGGCTCGAACATGAAATCTGCAAGCACTACCATCACATGAGTGAGTGAAACAACAAGAACCATATTATTGTGTCCGAGGAGAGATAGTCACCTAAATGACCACCTCCCCTCCATTATCTCCCTCAAGCTCCTATCCAGTTGTGCGCAAACTATGTTGAACAAGATCACTTCATTGTTGATTGTGCAACCGTAGAGCTATTTCAAATATGGTATCCAGTCAACCTCGTATACTATGACACCTTACAAGAAGTATTGTATTCATGCCGAGGATGTGAAGGCAACCTCCAGGTTCGTCAGTGTCCCTAAATCCCCCAATTTCGTTAGGCATTAAACAGTTTATTCCAAGCCATAGTATGCCTCACTGCAACAAACATATCAGATTCAAAATCTGTGGAAATTTTGACAACCCAAGAAAATGTGGCAACCATGTCCATTTTCTTCATGTCAGTCGAAAAGAGGCGACACAAGGGCACATCATCACCCCCAAGCGTCGCCCACAGATAATACCAACCTGTGCATAATGCGACTCATGTAACCACTTGGTTGCCCAATGCCTAGACTTAAGATCATTCTACAAATGGTACCCAATCACTCTAGCAGTCCAAAGAAAATGGAGGACCAAGGTAAAACAATCTTCTCTAGTTTGTCATGAAAACTATCATACTTGACACTGTACTTACATCTTCCAATTTTGACCTTTGGTAGACACCATACGGTCATTGGCTACCCAATATCCAGATATAACTGGTCTAGAACCAAGAAATCCTAACGCAAGGTAGCCTGCCTAAGGTAGCCTACCCCCAATTGTTACCAAGAAAATAGGAAAGCTAAGATAAACCATCAACCTAGCATGGACCAAAATCAACCCAATATGGCATGCAGACTGTGTGACAGAAATGACCATAGAATCAATCAATTTCAAGAACTTAAGAAGCTCACTAACAGTATTTCCATGGTCACCACCATCCCATTGATCAATCTCTCCAATCAAGAGAATATCACATGCTGCTAATGTAGTATTTTCTCATAGTTCCACCATACAGTGGATTGTGAGTACCTCCCAAGGTTATGAGCGGCAAGGGAAACATTGATTTTGAACTCCCCAAAAGATTTAGACCAACCAAAACCAAAGACTCGGAGATGTTATAAATGCAAACATTCCCCAATTCCCAATCATGTCCAAGCATCCAATTGAGGCACAAAGAGTAGCATCGGTTCTCATACCATCTACTCGATAAGGATCTTGACACCGTTTACCATTTTCACAAGTCACAATCACGAGAGAGAGTTGTGCCACTTAAAGGAAACAGTTAGGAACCTCTGCACTCAGCGCAACTTCCAAATATAGGAAAGTGAGAGTGCCCTTAGTACACCATGGGAGGAACATAAGCTTGCTATCACACAAGCCACCAGAGGGGAAATTCCTCCACCACCCAACACCGACAACACACAACACCACATATGACTCATATCATCATGCATGAGAACCATGACTCATGCTATATGTTCATCTATCATTGGTGTCAAGACCAATCATCGAAGAATTGTTCATAAAAATTCTCTGATGTAACAGATTGATCATCCCCCCAATATATTATTTTATATTGGCTGATGGAGCCTCACGATGGTCACAAAATATAGCAGCAGCTTCCTGGGCCATATACTATCCTGGATGATCTCCATTTCTCACCAACCGAGTATATATTAGATCAGCTACCAATAATCAAGCAGAATATGATGCAATCATCGGTCTCTTGAGCGATGCAACCAACCAAGGCATTTTCCATCTACATGTATACCTTGATTCCAAACTATTGGTATCACAATTTAACCAAGATTTTGAAGTATGAAATTCAAAACTATTTAGGAAGTATTTGTATACATGAATATGAAGTCATCAGTTTGATCATATTACATTCACATATATATCAAGAAATCAAAACCAGATAGTTGATTTCATAGCTAATCACATCCTAGACTGGAATGCATCTTGTATAAACCATCATCCATAGAAAATAAAAACATATAAACATATATATCCATCATAGGCACATAACATCCATCAATAAATACAAACAATAACCATAGACACATCATCAAAGCCATTAAAAATATGCATCTCACATATATACATCAAAAAATATATGAGTCACATTATCCAAATCATGTCCCTAACCATAATTTCAGTAAACAAATATGTCTACATGTCATCAAAAAATACAGAAGCATCCTCATATCGGGTGTTTTCCTTTAACATAAAAAATATCTAAGGCTGAGCCCCATTTGGTTAGTCCTCTAGACCCACAGATGCACCTGGTGCCAGTTCAGGTGCAACAACCAAAACTGCAAGTGCCACACGGAGCAAAGTCGGGTAATGTGCCCTCTCTCGAGCCATGAGTGCCTCGATCCATGTGTCATATAGTTCATCAAAAAACCCCCGAGTCGACATACACTAGGTCAACCTCTCTATCTAACTCCATGATCTAGTTAAATCTGTTGCACGAGTATCTGTAGCTTGGACCTGAGCCTCAGTAGCAGCTAGTTGCTCCTCGATCGTTGCTGGCCAAGCCTCAGTCACCTCAGTGTGAGTAAGAAGGGAAAAATCCACCCCCGGCAGTGGCAACACTGCTTCCCTCCCTTGAAGGGCCAACACCACCTCCCTGCCCCCCAACCTATTCTTGATCAGCCCCACTTGGGCCCCTGCTCAGTGGTTGATGCCCCACCAAACAGTCAAGAGGATAGCCCATTGATCACACATCTGCAAAAGAAACAAATACAGTGTCAATATCACCATAAAATACATATAAATCTACTCATCATAAAAACCTAAAAAATGTAGAAAAAACATCAAAAGTTGTATCTTCTGGACCCCACACGTAACCAGCAGGAAGGCCCATATCTAGGTCGCCGCGGATATCCATCGGCGAGTATGGATAGTCTAAGAACATCTATGGGTTCATTTGGAACCACGAATCAATGGTCGCATCCCAGTACCAACCAACCTCCCCTCCTCCACCACAGGGTATCACAGGTGCCCGTCACCGCATTCAAGGATCCCTAGGAAGACCCAGGGGCACTGACACAAAAGGTATAAGCATCACTACTCTCTCAAACATAATGTTGCATAAGATACTCTCAGAATTAAAAACCTTGGAATAACACCCCCAGACCTTCCCCAGTTGTGATACCATGCCATCGTAAACATGGTGCGCCCAGTCATAAAAGTGACCGGCTCGTAGCTGGTGCAAGAAACCAATATGAGGACTCAACACCCTCTTGGGTGATTATGACCATGTCAAGCAAACTATCATTGCCAGGGCACCCCTCTCAGCTATGTGAGTCACTCATTCAATGCCAAAACATCCATGTGTAAGCGGCTCACCACCACAATGATGCTCAGCCCAACATCGAAGCTCACCCTACCAGGAGGGAGTGGTTGTGGTAGTGCCTCCCCTGAGCAATAAACCAATAATAAAGTAAACATCCATATCCAAATAGAAGATGATGTCTCTACACCACAACACCATCACTCTTCGTCTCTTGTTCCAACAGTGGACTAAAGCAGACTATCCTGTGATCTCAAGAGGTTGTTCTCTAGAAATTACAAAACCCCCACTGAGCCAAAATCCCCCGAGAATAGGGGTCTTGCACCACAGCTGCACAAATATCAGGCCAATATTTCTCATGCCACTGTTATAAAATTATATATTACAAAGCAATGCAACACATAAAATATGAGGAAAACACAAACACGCAAAACACATAAAACTAGAGAGACACAAATATACGTGATTCACCTAGTTTGGGATAAGTCCACCCCAAACAACCAATCCTTCCTTTATATTATTCAGCAAAATGAAGAGACACAACCTATAGAAAATATGTTGTAATATCCTCTATTCTCTCTCACAGTCTCCCTATCTGTTTCTCGCTCTGAGAATAAATATACAATACATAGTCGCACTACAATGCCCTCATACAAGCGAGGGGTTGCCTTCTAGGGAAAAAAATCCTAAACTAAAAATAACTTCTACCGTCATATCATCCACCTAATGAATGGCCCAGATTGACTAGAAATTACTATACTTTTATAAGGCAATTTTACATATGTTTTTAGCTTTGGGGGCGTTGCCCTCGAAACCCCCCACCACGGGGAGGCTCCATAAAGTTGCAGTCGCCCCCCTAGACCCCCCAGGCAGCATTTAATTATGGGCGGCGTTGCCACCCCATTAAGTTACAAGGGTTCAATGCTATGATACAAAATAAAAAAGATAATTAGGCTCCACACCCAATAGCCACAACATCATGTTACCAGAAAAAACAAAAATCAGTGACCAAAATTGAAAAACCAAAAATTTTTAATCTTTCTCCCATCATCGTGCCTATGTAGAGAACAAGCGTAGTGACCTCACATTTGTAATAGATACAGGCATGTGCACAATTGTGCAAAAGCTTCAACAAGTGCGATAACCTCATGGGAAACTTTTTTCTCCATGAGTTTCGTGTAGCTAAGCCTCGATCGCCCACATGGTCGAGGCCAAAAATTGATAGGAAATCCATGCAAACCACATTTGTACATACCTCCCTAGACCAAAAATGGAAAAATTGAAAAGCAGGATGTTCAGGGCCCTACCTGACACTGACGACGCAAATCCTAGGTACTCAGGCTAACTGCAATGGAAAGAAAGGCTCGGAAGCAAGGGCTCAGTTGTTACCTCAGACTCTCAAATGACACAAATGAGTTTAAATGAGCCATATGGCCCAATATATTAACCTTTTATCATTATTCGACATACCATAACTCGAGCTCAGAACACCCAACCACAAAACCATAAGAAACATAGTGATCAACACTTCATCGTGGTAAAAATAGGCTCCATACATACATGCCTCAAGAAAAGCCATTTTTTAGTCACAGCAGGTATGCCCTCTCTTATCGCTTTCCATTCAATGTTATTTTCAATATGTTTGAGTATAAAACATGATTTTTACTTGGGTTGTTGGTTACAGGTATTACAATAATTCCAAATCACCCATCGCCCCAGCCACTCAAGGTACAAAAGTAGGTATCATTCTACCCCTAGCATGATACGCTTTCCATAGAAACATTTCATACCCTGACATCATTTCTTGATAGAGATCAACCATAGGTTCCAATCAGCCGACCATTTTTATTATCACCTCACCTCACACGTGATAAACATTCTCACAAGCTGGTAGAGCCTCACCCTCCATGGCATCCATCACTTATGTAGACCATACACCAAATGTCTGGAGCCATGGCCATAACATCCAAGTCCAGGAAGTACTTCATGTTCACTCATCCATCATACATTAAGTCAAATTTCACCCATGCCATCATAACACGCCCCCTCCCAAACTACCATTCTCATCAGCAGATAAAATACGCACCATATTGTCTCACACTTGGCCTATCACACCCCCACCAAAACAACCCATCTACAACATTTTTCATCTGCATCATCACCCCCGCACCGAGACTAACCAATGGGCCCCCCACTCTCTGTAAAAAACCTTCCTCACACCATAGTGATGGATTATTTTCATGTTTATTAGGGCACTTGTTTCCATGCTTGTACATCCAAACCCATTCTATATTCTTTTGGAAAGTCTATAAAAATTTTTTTTAGGAGATAGATCCCACCCAACCATCCAAATTTCTCAACTAGAAGGAGTCCCTAATCACCCTTGCTTGGAGCTTCGCATTCTTTACCAAACCCCACCATGAGACTCATAACAACCACACGCCCACCCTAGGTGCCCTATCGACTCCAGGGATTTCTTCACCAGAAATCGTTATGACTATTGCCACTTGCATTTACAAGCTCTGACCTTGGGCCACTTAACTACCATCATTAGTTATAGCCATTTCTCATCATCACGGCTCAGTTAACCTATCACACCACACCCTACTACATTAGAAAATTTGGTCCCTTGCATCAGTACTCATCTCGTTCGGTTGATTCTTCCTTCTTGTCGACCACAACAAACATTTTCCAGGAAGGAGGTATTACCTTGGATGACTCCCCACCTCAATAGGGGCATCCCTAGATGGAACTATGGGAATCATCATCACCCATTGATGTCATTGATCCTCTTGAAATTCAACTTCAACATCAACTTGAATGTTTAAGATGGTATTGTACTTTATAACCGTTGCACTCTGTTAGAATTAGTCGAAGACCCATGACTTAATAAGCATCTCTTTCAGCAATTGCTACACATGAGGGTCCAGAACAGTCACATACCCATGCATACAATGAGAATTTGCTATAGAAACAAACATTTTGTTGTTATGACATCCCTCACTGAGCTGGGATGTCTAATGATAAGTAGCCTTATACTGCAAAACAAATACAACAAGGACCGTGTGGACTGTCTAAGCCCCATTTTCACTTATCGAAACCCTTGAAAAGGCTAAAAATCCACCTTTTTTCTTTGAAAGAACTCATTTTAACATATCGGGCCTCTAAGCACCTTTCAGCTTAAGCCCTTAGCCCCCATTTCTCATGTGAACCTGCTTTATGTCCGACAGATAAAATTCCTTAAGTCTTCTTCGGCCATCGGACTTCACTGGTTCCCAAATCCACTCAGTTTCTCTTTTGTTTCACCAACGAGGTTCATCTTTGCCAAAAATGTCCTAACCGTTGATCTCTGCAGATCCAATGGCCATCGCGCATCATCTATGCATCGCACATCGCACTTCGCTTCATCCAAAGTTCTCGTCCCTAAACTCTTTTTCTACCGATGTGTGAAATCCCAATGCGATCCTGACCATTGATCTCCTCTCAGATCCAATGGTTATCGCTCCATTGTGCTGTGCCCATCCATCGCACATCACACATCACAGTACTCCATGTTCCTTTTACATTTTTCAGCCGATTTGCGAAACACCGATACAATCCCGATAGTTGATCTCCTCTCGGATCCAACAGTCATCGATCCATCACGCTGCGCCCATCCATCTCACATCGCACATTGTTGCACTCCATTATCACTCTATTTTTCATCGCCGATGTTCTTTCCCCACCGATATAATCTGAGCCATTGATCGCAATCGATCTAATGGTCGGTGCTATCTCACTTCTTTTTTGTGCTCCACCTTATCCATTCATTTATGTGAAGCCGCGATATGATCTAGACCGTCTATCCTCCTAATCGGACGATCATCGCTTCATCACCACATCGCGGTTCATCCCTCCCCTCACACCATTAATTCTCTTGTGCGATTTTGGGATGAATTCTAGATCGTTGATCATCCCGATCTAATGGCCAGTGCACCTTTTCCTTTCACCCCACTCACGTTTCCCCAAGTTATCTCCGCCATTGATCGAGCCCGATCCAACGGTCACCACTAGTCTTCATCTTTACCCGGAAGCACTTTCAACGCATGGGCTAACACTTTAAGTGCCTCCGCAATTGACCTGTTTGACTACGGAAGATCTCAGATCAATGGCTGATGTTTACTGTGAGGCACAGGCCAAGATTTTGATCTGTACCCCCAAGCGCCCCCACAATTGATCTCCACCATTGATGTCCATTATGATCCAACGACCCTCGCTCCATCACGCCTTCGCAAATTTCCTGATCACTCATCCAATATTTCACTCCCCCACTCTGATCTGAACCGTCGATCTCCCTCATCCAATAGCCCACATCACTCCTGCTTTTATAACCCCACGACTGATCATCCCGCTATGCGACAAAATTGCTGACGTCATTACCGGTCCCACCCGACCGCGCAAGTACATCCATCACATTCATTTGCAGCCGTCGATCTGGATTGCCCAGATTGGATGGCTCTCATGCATTTTCACATCCATTTCACAGCAGCTCCCCAACGTGCAACTTCGACGTGAAATGGGTATTTTTCGTAGGGACACGCGTCGCCCACTAACCGTATCACATTCATCTCTCTTATTACCGCTTACCACCTTTTGCCCACGCGAAAACCACTTGTTGTTTTCCACAAAACCACCCATCATATTTCTGTGCCATATTTTGATTTAAACCCCTTGTTTTCACCTCTGCCATGGTTTTACCTTATATCATTGTATTCGCACATCCTCTGCATCACCCCATAACCCCTCGCTGAGCCATCTGAAGCAGTCTACCCCTCATCATGGGATTTAATTAACTGGTTTGTTTTCTGTGCAGTTTTTCATGGCATTTTAAGTATGCGTGGAATCTCATAGCCAGTTATAGTGGCTCGAGGCCGAGGATGACGATCCTCCACACCTAGGAAGCATAGAAAAAAGATGCAGAGGGTCAATTTCATGTCCAAATCAATGGATTATGACCATTGGCCATTCTATAGGACCCTCCAGCACAGAAGGCCAACTCATCCACTACCAGTAGTACTGCATTATCTAGAGCAGAAGGTCAGTCCTTCCCACGACTAATGGTATTGCCTTCACCAGCAGCAACAGGGTCTCCACGTCATCAAACAACAATGATCATTTATGACTGCGCCTATTTGGCCTTTTTACCTTATGTTCTCTTCACTTCGTCATTTCGGGTGAAATATTTAGTTCACTCCTGCAATTTTTACTTTCAGTGTAGTTAATTGTTACTTTTCAGTTAGAAATAGCTTTAGGCCCGCGTTGTAAGATGATGAGAGGCAGTTTTACCTCATCATCATTTCCATTTTTTATTTAGACCTGAAACAGCATACAAGCATGCGGGGAAAATATTTTCCCAAAATATCTTCTCGTGTATAGGAATCAGAGGTTATAAAAATAGGAATAAGAAACTAACAAAAGGTTCTAGATTTTCCAAAGGACTCACTAGTTCGAGTGTTTTGTATGTATTTTGTATGAACTTTGACAGTGGATGTTTAAAGATCCCGTAGGGTCTCAGTAATAAGAAGTTTTGCTGGAATTGGGGATTCCGCTCGGGATGATTCACAGTTTGTAACTCTCTCACTCTCTGTGTCTTTTAAGATAAGTGTTCATTTTGTATCTCTCCATAGTTCTTGTATCTAAATGCTCTGGAATGCGAGTGATCCCATGTTTAAATGTGAATTTATCATAGCAGATACTCATATTTACTCATCTATAGTGCTTTAAATATGGCTCAGGCATGATACTTTTTTTCATTTTCTATCTCTTTTGTCGCTCTTCCAATACTTACTACAATGGATTATTACCTTTGAACGAGCCCAGATATATGGATTCTTATCTCTGAATAAGCCTATTATATATGGATTCTTATCCTTGGATGAGCCCGGTTATAGTTAATATCTTACTCCATCTTCTGCCATAGTCATTGCTCATATATAATTTGATATCTGTGTATTCATTTTAGAAGTCGGCCCCCTTTACAACATTTTGTTTTAAAGCTATCTAATTCATTTACTTATTGCAGTTTGTACTCAGTTTCTGCAGTTTTCCTAGTTGTTGTGTTTAACTTTTGGGTCTTGTTTCCACCCTTATTAAAACCATTCATCTGAGCGATATTAGCATGATATCCCTACACTGTCAACTGTAATTATTTGAGTCATATGCTCCTTGCATTTAAGATGTCCTAGGAACTGGTCTTTATACAACTCAAGGTTGTCTCTAGGAGCTACAACATCTTTCTGGCATTGTTGCCAGGGAAATCATTTAAAGAAGTAAATCCATGGGCCTCGAAAAATATTCATCCACCCTTTAGAATAGGTGAGTAGTAAGGGTTGGGAGTTGTATATCCCTCACCTTGGAGAATCCACTGTAATTAAAAGATAAATCTATTTGCAGTCCTGGCTTCTCGAAAGACACAGTTGAGGTCAGATACATCCCAGTTGAGAACACCTTAAGTGTCTGATCCAGAGAATATTTTGCACAAGAGAAGTTGGAGAGAAAGAAAATAAGCTTATATAGATATTCCCAGATTCTCCCTGGAAGACTCTCCATCCTCCTCTCAATTAGCTCAAGATCAAGGTTCTAATTTTACTACAAGAACCCTTGATTATACTTCTAGTAGCTCCTCCCTTGAAAATATTGAAGTAAAAGACAAGGCTGAATCTATGGATACCACGAGCTAATTTCTGCATCCCACTCCCGAAGCTGAAGAATTTAAAGAAGTCACAGAGGTTTCCGCTGCTCATATTCCAACATTTCAATCAACCCCTCAAGCTGTTGTTCAGTATATCCCCATTGTCATACATACTTCTCTTCCACCACCTCCTATTACACAACATACTCTCCTGCCACCTCCACAACCTTCGATGGTTGTTCCTGGCTTCCTACTAAACAAATATGCCCCCCTGTCATTGCCTTAGATACTGAACAACATGCCTCAGGATTACTTAAAGATCCTACCTCGTTTCAATGGAGAAAATGATACTGAAGCTCAGAAACACCTGGAAGTTTTTTGTGCCTTCACAGAAAATTTCAATGTGGAACATATATATGTGATGTTGAGATTTTTTATCCAGTCCCTAGATGGAGAGGCCAGAAAATGGTTCAAGACCTTGGGGGACCACTCCTTTAATAACTGGAAGGAAATGGAAAATTCCTTCATTAAGAAGTGGGGAGAGAAGAAGGACCACAAATACTGTCTTACAGAATTCAACACACTTAGAAAGAGGCATAATGAAGATGTGTCTGAATTCATCAAGAGATTTAATAAATTATATACAAGTCTCCCAGCTGAAAAGAAGCCTCACCATACCACTGCTAAAGTGGTGTTTGTAGCAGCCTTTGAGTCAGAATTCAGATTCTCTCTAGGAGAAAGGAAGTCTGCTACTCTAGATGAAGCCCAAATTGATGCATTAGAAGTGGAAGCTAACTTCTCTTCTACGGGTAAATAAAAAGGGAGGTCAGACCATGATGCTAAACAGAGAGGGAAAGAAGAAGCATCTACCTCAGGTCAAGATAGAGAGGTAGTGTTGGGGTCCTGTTTTTTGATAGATTGGCTTACCAAAAGACAAGACAACATCAGAACCAATCTTTAGAGTTCCAAGATCTAGTCCTCGTATTCTCAGAGAGGGATCTCTCAAATTATTTGTTTGCAAAGGTATATCTTGTTTTCTTTTAAGTATTGGTTTTAGACTAGTTATTAAGTGCAAGTGTTTGTTTGTTTATTTGGTTGAATTGGCATAGCAGAACATGAAAGGTCTAGGTAGTATAGATAGAAAAAAGAAGTGTCTAATTCATTGGGCAATGGAGTCAAAAAGAGGTTTATTAAAAACTCATCATCAAAGGGCAAATATAACTTGGCCACAGGATCCTTTAGTTTTCTGAATGAGATGAAAATTAATGATTTGGAAAGAGAAATTCAATTCTCAAAAAGGGAACTTAAAAACATAATTTGAACATAAAGAGGTATTTTATAGACAGGGCTAACCATGAATTCTACAAAACACACTTTAAGAAAATAATGATTTCGAGACAACTTTCAAAATGAAATCTAAGATTCGGGAGCACATCCTATTTCCTCAAAGATTTTATTTCAAAGGACTTAGAAAACATAAAAGATTCACTAATAATTGCAGTCATAGAAGAGGGAACACCTAACACATCTATGATCACAACTATAAAGACCTTCAAAATAATTTTTCAAGCAGGGACAAAGGGCATGATCGAAATAGACCTCCTTGGCTAACTATAAACAATGGTACTTCAAAGGGATACTTCTAAAATAGTTTTCAAGTAGCAGCAGACAAGCAGGGTAAACCATAAATCATGCTGAAACCAACTATTTGAACTATTTGAGAAATAAACAAGCATAAGGGTTCAAGAGAATGATTAAAGACTCTATAATGCCTTAACAGAAGAAAACATAAAACATTGAAGGATAAACAGGTCTAAGGTGCTTCCAGGAGTCATTTCTTAGCCTAAACTTTTCATCCTACTGTAGTAAGAATTTATGAAACATAATGAAAATAGGAAAAACAACAGACAGTTCAGAATACATCACCAACAGCCAAGCTCAGGGATCCAATCATAGAGCCTTCTCAAGAACAAGCATGTCAAAACATCATCAAGCTTCTAAGACTTCAATTTCTTCTTCAACTTCAAATAGGCTATGTATTATTTTAGAGAGTTTTAGTGTTACAACTAGTGACTAACCAACCAACAACTTCTCATCTTCTTCAGAAGTATTTATAGAATAAATGAGGAGGTGGAAGAGTTCTTGGGTTGCGTATCATTAATTCTATATTAAATGCAGCTTCCAACCTTGAAAACCATGCAAGGCATAAGGCAGGAATGCATCGAATTTCAACTCTGTTTCATTTATTCTATTTCTGCTTTTTAGGGTTAGTGGGCAAAAAGATTGACTTTAAGGCACTTTCTTATCTTTACAATAACTTCCGCTGACAGTTAAGATATTTGTTTTTCTTGTAATAAATGTTCAGCTGCCTTTGGCCTTAATGTTTTAGGTGGAGATTTGATCTATGTATTCCTTTGAGGCAGAGAGGCTGCAGGTGGAAATTTTGGTAGCTGGGGATTCAATTAGCCGCTTTGATGTGGCTCTGAGGTGTCCTTCGACTAATATTTCTCTGTTTTATAAAAACAATGATTTATCTTTGGATCTGTGTTTAGGCTTGATTAAGCCATAATATTCATATTTGACACTGATACTCTTTTAATAATTAACTCTGACTATGTTTGTTGTTGCAGGTACGCAGAGGGTTTGTCGGAGAAATTATTCAGAAAAACTGATAATCATGACTTATCGATCTTCTAAAAATAAGTAATTATTTCTTTAAACCCTTTAATTTACATGAAAGGCCATGAGGATCATCATCCTCAGCCCATAATAACACTGTAATGGTTGTGAGAGGGTTTACCTTAGTCTTTATTAAACCTGCATAAAACAAATAAAGTTAATTTAAATCCTGCGAAGATTTGGTTTAAAACTACTTTGGAAGGTTCGTGCAAGTGTTTCGGAGTAGTAAGGATGAGTGGTTGCAGCAGTGGGAGGAGAAAAATTGTGGTGGAAAAATGAAAAAGAGGTTTAAATTTTATTTCGGGCACGAATTGAGAAGAAGTGGTTTTGGGAAAACCGACAGCGGTTTTCACGTAGCATTTGGGGGGGTAAGTGGTATTAGCTTTTGGAACGCGATATACGTTAGCATTCGACACGTGGATCTATAAAACCAATTTTATCACGTGGAAGTAGCACACTATGAAAAGGGGCCAAAAATTACGCGATATGAATTCTGGTACATTGGATTGGAGGCTCCAGATCCAACAGTGCGGGTTGAGCGCGATAGGTCCAAAGGTGTGCGGGGGATGTATGGTGGGACTGACATTTTTTTTGTCATGTAGCAAGAATGATTTGGAGAAATGATGAGCACCATGGGTTTATAGTGTTAAAGGGCTATAATCAAGGCGAGGGTGATTATACAAAGAAAAAGAGGTGGAAATGGGAGGGAGCGCTAATTGTCGTTGGATCAACTTCAATCAACGGTGGAGATTGATTCAGAAGGGGGAAGTAATGGCAGGGTAAAAACACAAGAGAAGGGAGGGCCCACATTTTTATAAAGGGAAGAAGGGTTTTTTCTTAGGAAAAAAGGTTTTATAAGAGTGGCGTGAACGATCAATGAGAGCCATCGGATCATGAGGATCGATGGTCGAGATTTGTCGATGGGGGAGAAAAAGAAGGGCGGGGTTTGAAAAGCAGAAGTATTGTGGGCCATCGGATTTGAGATGATCAACGATAGAGATTAAAGATGGTGGATGAAGTTTCAGGATGATGGTGAAGCTGCGATGAAGCGCGGACCATTGGATCCGACAGAATGAATGGTCAGGACTAAATCAAGGATCACACATCGTAGGTGAAAAGCGAACGGGACTTTGGATCTATGACGTGCGATTAAGCACTGGCCATTGGATAGGGATAAGAGATCAATAGTCAGGATTAAATCAGTGGAAGGCATCAGCTGAAGGCGAAAGGAGCCTGTGATGAAGCGCGGGCCATTAGATCAGGGGAAATGAACAGTGGGTATCTCATCGGAGCATCCCATCGACAGAGGTCAAAGGGTAAGGGACTAAGCCTTTGCTATATGAGATTATGCGAGGGCTGTCCGATCTGAAGGATGATTGACGGTCAGGATTTAATCAACATGCGTGATGTCGAAGGGCTATGGGTGGAGCGTGATTGCATCTCGGCTGTCAGTTCTTGTGGTTTCGACAACTGAGATTAAATCGAGGGATCGACATCGGAGGAGGAAAAATAAAAGGATAAAGGGAAATTGCGACTGCGATGAATGTTTGTGATGCAATGAGCACTTTGCGCTTGGTCACAGTGTGGGTCATATGCAGAAAGGGGCTAGGGTAAGGCCGAAAGGGGCTTAAGGCCTTAATGCTGAAATTTAATGGGTTTTTAGGCCAAAATGAAGGTTTTTTATAGGATTTTGATGGTTCCGATAAGGGAGAAAAAGGTTTTTAAACCAAATTAAATGGGGACATAAGGTTTAAAAAGGGTTTTGGAATAGTTTAGAGGTCAAATGAAGGTCTTTATGGATTTTATGAAAGGGAAGAATGGGTGAAAGGAGGAGTGAAATGATGGAAAACGGGGTTTTTTATAAGAAATTTTTTCTCTTGGTAAACAGCAAGGATCTTTAGGATTAATAGTGAAACAGTAGTGAATATTAGCTCAAAGGGTACTAATCATCATAAAAATTCAAAAGAGGATAAGTTTTCAAAGGGAACTATCTCTGGAAGTTTTGAAGACAAAGTCTAGCCACCTCTTGGTAGAACAAAATTTATAGGTGGCTAACAGTGGCTCCACTTGGGGAGAACAACTGGTTCTTTAGGTGTCCAGAACTTCAGCTATTGATCTCTATCTTTTTAGTAAACCAGTGCCTTAGCCATTGGGAAGCAACTTTATTTCCTTTTAGCTTACCTTTCTTTGTTTTGATAATCTTTACAATAATCTAAAACAATGGAATTCTATCAAAAAAAAATCTCTACCTACCCATTCCTAATGACCCTAACATTTTTTCTTCTTCAGAGTGCATTTGGACTAGCAAACTCTCTTCATCAACATTTTATTCTTTTAAAAATAAGAAACTAGTCTAAGTCTAATCTTATTTCTCCATGAGTTCAGATTAAGCAGTTGAACTCGTAAGTTTCACTACCTAACTACTATCTATCAGGATTATACTGTTTGATAGACCTTTATTCTCTAATTTCTAAAACATGAAATTTTAAAAGCAATCAAACCAGGATTAAACAATTTGACTTGCTGCAGATCTATGGCATAAAAAGAAGCTACACATAGATTTTATTTGTAGAAAGGTAAAACAAAAATGTGAAGGCTTAAGATCTGAAAACTAAAACATCCTTCACTATTTCTTCAGCTCTGGTTTTGATCTTATTTGAGCTGTGTTTTCTCTCTCATCTGGTTGAAGTTTTGAGCATATTGGAACTAGTTTTTTTCTATCTTTGACTCAAGTTTTAATCTAATTAGAGCCATTCTTCTTTCGAACTTCATAGGTTCAGATTTTGAATTTGTTTGAACCTTTGTTTTTCTATCCTAATCTACCTTACTGATAAGCCAAGATTGTGTTGTTTGGCTGATCTAATTCACTAACCTATCAGTAGTAAAATGAAAATCTAATTAGTCATGATTAGGTTGTATGACTAACTAGAAGTGTGTTTTTAGGAGTGACATTTGAGCTTATACACTTTCAGATTTTGTCTCTCTTTTTTGGTATGGGGCTGTACCTTTCTTGTTTTACAATCTGCCCTCTTTTCTCTTTTCTATTGTTTTTGTATTTGTATTTTTCTAACTTTGAATGAAATGTTCAAATAATGATATTTACAATGGGAAACAAAATTCTTTGAAACTCATGATTCTTGAAAGAAGTAATGCTTGAGCATCCTGCCATTGACAGGACCTCCATATAAATCTTCTCCATTCAATTCCTTCAGCAAAAATGCATTGTGACCCCTCTCAGCATGAATAACATAGGGTCCTTTCCACAGGTTCTCAAACTTGCCATGTTTTCCCTTTTCTTCCCTTCTTAAATCCAATTTAAGAACTATACTTCCAAATTGGAAATTATTTTCCTTAGTCCTTCTTTCAAATAGCTTCTTGATATTCTCTTGGACTAGTTGTGTTCTTTCATAAACTTCCTCTTTGGACTGATGTAAATGAATTGTTTGGTTGATTCTCCTCTGCATATCATTCTCTACAGTTTGAAATTATTGGAGTAGCTTCATGACTAGAACTCCTAATGATGTTGGGAAGGCTTCATCCATTCCATAAACCAACTGATAGGGGGACATATTTATTGACTTTTTGTAGTTAATCTATCAGCCCATAAGGCATGAACCAAATTACTGTGCCATGATTTCTAATTTTGTTCCAACAACTTTTTGATGATATTAATGAGGCTCTTGTTAGAGGATTTAGCTAATCCATTTCCTTGGGGATAATAGGAAGTAGAGTGGCCCAAGGAGATGTGGTATTTGTAACAGAAATCAACCATTCTTTTAGACTTAAAGGCAGCAGCATTATCTGTGATGATTTTTTTAGGACAACCAAATATGGATAGGATGTTTGTTTCAAGGAACTGGATAATGAAAGATTCAGTAGCATTCCTAGATGGTATGGCTTCTATCCACTTGGTAAAGTAGTCAGTGGCAGTGAGGATCCACTTATGCTGGGCTAATGAAGATGGGTGAATTTCCCCAATGAAGTCCAAGCTCCATTGTTGAAAGGGTGCCTCAACACTGATGGGATGTAAGGGTAAGGCAAGGAGCTTTCTTTTTCCATCAAAAATTTGAAACTTATGGCAAGACATGACTAACTTTTGAGTATTTGAGAAAAGGGTGGGCCAATAGTGACCAGATATGAGGATTTTTTTTATGTGGTCTTCCAGTAGAGGTGTCCTCCACATTCTCCTTCATGCAGCTCATGCATGATTTTTCCTGCATCTTCCTCAAGTAAACATTTAAGCAAAATTCCAACAACATTTTTCCAATATAATACCCCATCTAATATGCAATAATCCAAAGCCTTCTATTTCAAAAATCTAGCTTTAGTTTTAGATAAATAAGGAGGGGCATTTAGATATAAAAGCACATAAATGATGTCAGCATACCAAGGAGAATTCAGAAATGTTTCTTCAATGTAAGGAGCAGTGAATTCTTCTATTTCTTCCAACACATCCACCATGTTCATATCTAGTTCTTGGAAGTTTGACTCAGTCATGAGTTTTTCTAATCCCTTCCGTTTAATCAATTTGGTGGGCCTGATTTCTAAGTCATATTCAAGAATAATATCAATCCATTTTCCTCTTTTACCATCAGGGTCTTGACTTAGAATATCCTTGACAACAGTATGTGGAATAAAAGTAATTATGTGAGAGTGTAAAATGTAGACTCTAAAGTCTTTTAATGCTTTCAATAATGCTAAGGCTTGCTTCTCCATGATGTTATATTTGAGAGGAGCATCTCTTAAGGCCCTACTAAAAGAGGATATTGTTTGTTCTTGCAAAAGAAAAGATATAAAAGTCTTTGGTGAAATATGGACTAATCAAGACAGGTGCTTGAATGAGAGCATGTTTAACCAGTTCAAATGATTTTTTAGCTTGTATAGCCCATTTCACACCTACCTCTTTTTTAAGCATGTTTGCAATGTTTCTTAATAGTTCAGCAAGGTTGGGGATAAACCTCCTCAAGAAATTTATCTTCCCAATGAAAGATTGTAATTCTTTGAGGCTTCTTGGATGGTTGATTTTCAATATGCCATCAATCCTTTTAGGGTCCATTTTGATTCCCTCTTCTGAAATTATGTGACCTAGAATTTTACCTTGGATACCAAAAAGTGTCTTCTTGGGATTCAAAGATAAGCCAAATCTCCTACATTTCTCAAAAATGTTTCTTAAGTGGATCAAATGTTCTTCATCAGTCTTTGAGAAAACAGTTATGTCATCAAGGTAAATGATTATAAAATAGCCAATGTCTTCTGAGAAGGCTATGTCCATGGCCCTTTGGAAGGTTTCTCATGCATTCATCAATCTGAATGGAATTTTTACATACATAAAGGCGCTCCAAGGTGTAGTAAAAGTAGTTTTATGTTGATCACTTGGGAGCACTAACACCTGATTGTAACCTAAGAACCCATCCAACAGTGATATTATTTTTGACCCAACTACCCTTTGAATTATATGGTCCATCTTGGGCAAGGGGTAGTTGTCTTTCAGGGAGGCTCTATTTATATTTCTAAAGTCAATGAAAAACCTGATTTCCCCTGTCTTCTTCCTAACAGAAACTAAGTTTGACACCCACTCTAAATATCTAATGGGTACTATAATCCCAGCATCATACATCTTTTCAATTTCTTTTTTAACTAAAGGCAATAAAACAGGGTTTATCCTCCTTAGTTTTTGTTTGAAAGGTTTTTTATTTTCCTTAAGAGGAATTTTGTGTTGAATGATGCTAGTGTCATACGATTTCAAATCTTTGTATCCCCAAGCAAACACATCTCTAAACTCTTTGAATAGCTATATGTATTGGAATTTTACATGAGCTGGGAGAGTGTTGGATAGCTTGATCATCTTGGGTTCTACTAGGCTACCTATGTTATGCTCTTCTACATCTGTTTCCATAAGCTCCATTCTTGGTTATTTGGCTACATCATTAAAGTCAAAAAGGTGTTCTAAAGGTGTGAGACCTCTTGGAATTGTATCATTCTTGCATTGTAAAACTTCCAAATCTTTCTGGTCTGCGTTGTCAATTAATTCTACTTCAAAAATATTTTCACAGTGATTTATATCAGCAAAATATGTCATTTCTGTTTCTGGGATTTGTTCATTATCCAAACAATTTTCTTCATGGTTGGTTTCTAATGTTGGTATGCAAAAATCATTTTCTGATTTTAGGAAATCATCTATGTGTTTTTCAGTGTCAAAAACTTGCCAGTGATCCTCATTGTCAGGCACTGCAGTCCTGTCTTTTACCTTTACACTAAGTTGTTCATTTCTCTGAGGTATTTGGAAATTGCTAGCCTGGAAGGCAAGTTCATTTGCTAAATGATTTTGTGCTCTTGGAATGAAAATGAGTTCATATTTTTCAAAGGTCTTTAATAAATCAAGAGCAGCATTTCGATATTCTCTAAGTCTTGGGTTTTTAACTGAATATTATCCTTTGATTTGTCTTATGATAAGTTCATAATCTCCTAGGATTGATATTTTTTGGGCTTCTAATTGTTTAAGCAACTGTAAGCCAAGGAGAAGTGCTTCATATTCAGCGATGTTATTTGTGCATGGAAAATCTAGTTTATATGAATAACTCTGATTTTTATTTTGAATCCATACACCTACCCCTGCACTTGTTTTATTACAAGATCCATCAAAGTTTATTGTCCAAAGTATATCTGGCTCATTTTCATTTTCTTGTTGTTTTTGATTGCCAGTGTTTTGTATCTAATTTGAGGGAAGTTTTGATTGTTCTGGTAAACTAATTTCCTCTTTGTTTTCCTTTTCTTGTTGAGTAATTTGGTCTTCATTGTACAAGATCAAGGAATCTAAGCTTGATTGAATGGAATAGATTGGAGAGTTGTTTGGTTTATCTATGTTTCTCACCATGTATTTCATGTGGGATTCCCTCTATAATATTCTGCTTTGGTTAAATACTGGGATGGTGGCATAAGACATGTCCATTTGAAGGCTCCCTTGAAGTTTGTCTCCTAATGATCTTGATAAAAGCATGCCATATTTTGGGGGAATGTCAGCTACCACTATGTTCATTACTAGACTCTTAGCAGGAATCTGAGATAATTTTACACATAAATCTTTGATTAAACCCAAGAATTTGACTCTGCTTGAATCAAAGGAATACATGTCTTTGTATGGTTTAGTAATTTCTAAGCCTAAGCTTTCCATTACTACTTTGGGCATAAGATTATGTGAAGCTCCAGAGTCTAACATGGCATTGTGTAATATCCTATCATGTATATTCAAACTAACATAGAAGGGAGGGACAAATCCTTCTTGGTATTTTCTTTCAACTTCTGGACCAAACAACAACTGAGGTTTTTCATCTGTCAAGTTTAACGTATCAGTGTCACTTCCTAAGTTCAAAGCTTTCAAAACTTGGTTTTTGTACACTTCTTTGGTTACTAGTTCAGCTAAAGGTATGGTAATTTTTTTCTTTGCAATCTCTCCCTCAAGGCTGAAAGGAACTATTGATTTTTTCATATTTACATCTATTTTTTCAATTGAATTCCTTTTAGCAATTTTGATTTGTTGAAATTTGTTTGGAATGTTATTAGGAATAGTTTTGTTAGGACCACTAGCTGAAGTGCTAGGGCTATTTTGTTCAACATTTGGCTGGGTTCTCTTCTTTTTGTTTAAATCTGGTTTCTTAGCCAAAATATTGGTTTTCTCTGTTGTTTTCTTAGGCTGTTTTTCTACATTTTTCCTAACAACAGTGCTAGTTTTCTTGTAATTTGAATTATCTATATTCCCTTTGCTGCTAAGATCATACTGTTTGTGCACCTCCATGATTTCATTTTCAAACCCCAATCTACAATCATCAGAATCCTCATAGGTGTTTTCATTTTGATCTGAGGAGAGGAAACCTTGTTCTTCTTCAGTGAGGAAGATATCATCCCCACTATCTGATCCAATCGAGTTTACATGATATTCTCCCAACCTTTCAATCTCCCTTTCTTCCTCTTCTTCTACATAGTTTTTTTGGAAGGGAGGTCTAATTTGTTGGTCATTGTCTCTTTGTCTATCTTGATTATTTTCTCTTCTGAAATTCTGATTTCTATTTCTATTTTGGGGGTTATTTTGAGGTTCTCTCGGTGGCGCTCTATCATTCAAGTTGATATTTTCAAGCATCCTCTCCATTACCTTCACTAGGTTGTCAATTTTGGTCTCAGAAGATGAGGTTGAGGGTACAATATCATCTTTATAAGTTACCCTCTTCTCTGATCTTACCCTAGCTCTTTTCTCAATTAAGTTTGCTTCTACACTCACAACTCCCTTATGCATATCTTATATAGTTAAGTAATATCTCTCTCTCTCTTAGTTGATAGGCCATTTCAGCATCAAAACCTTTAGGATATCTTACTAAGGCCATGCCTTGGGGAGGTTTCATGTGAGGTGGAAGAGCATTGTAAACACTGTTAAACTTAGTGGAGTAGTCATGAACACTCTACCCTTGATTTCTTTTAAGACTGCTATACTCTGCTAATATTTGGGGAGGTTTCTTTTTTATTTCCCATTTGTTTATGAATTTTTGATGCAAAGAAGGAAGATCATTGATGCCGTTAGGAGTTAAGTTTTTAAACCACTTCTTTACTTCTCCTCCTAAACTTTGGGCAAAGATTCTCATCTTTATGGTCTCATATTCTATTTCCAAGTAATCAAATGCATCTTCCATCCTATCTATGTGCTGTTGGGAAGTAGTAGGTTCATTTCCAGTGAAATGAGGAATTTTGGATTGGTAATCATTTGGTAAGGGAACCATGGGTTGTGGTAACACTAGTGGGGCATACCATGCTGCCATGGCTGGAAGGAAAGGTGGATTTACAAGGGCTGGATTTAAAAGAGGGAAAGTGGGCTGAAATGGAGTGTTTTGAACAGTGGTAGTATGGATTGGAGTGGAAGAAACACTTGGGCCAGCAAACTGGTTTTGAGCAGATTTGTTATGGAAAAGGCTAAAGTGATGAAGAAGCTGGGAATTAGGAGGAGTAGAAGGTGAGGCTTCTCTACTAAAGCTCTGCTGTAAATCTACAATTTCAAGATCATCTTGGTTTAATTCATATTGAGACCTAGTTCTAAATATTTTCTTTGTATGATGTAAGTCAAAGTGTAAATCCTCTAAGACAACAAGGTTTTCAGGGATAGATTTTGCTCTTAAGAGGCTCCTATTAGCAGTTGATTTTCCAGACTTAGAATTCTGCCACAGAATTCTCTCTTGATTATCAACTATTGAAGGAGGATTAGGGTCTAGATGATATCTAGTGTTGATCCTATGTGAAGCCAGACTGCTTTTTCAAAAAAAAAAAAAGAGGATGAAGTTTTTTAGGATTTTTTTGAAAGTAATTACCTCTCACAGTGTCTTATCTAGTATGGGACTAGGATTCTAAACTTCCTCAAGGTTGTTTAACACAATATTAAGGAAATCTGGAGATCTAGATGGGTAATAGGGCTACTGGGGCTAGTGGAGTCGCCAAGTCGAAACTTTTTAGCTTTTGTGAAGGTAAAATATTTGATGGTTCCGCCACCATGTTTATTATGAAGCCAAACTGAAATATTTTGGGTTTTATAAGTTTTTACAGTCCTATGGGTTTTCTGTTTCAACACTTAGCTATGGTGATGAGACAAACAGAGTTTACTCTTATGGCTTAGCTAGTTGATTCCTTCAAGGTTTGATAAGGCTCTACGAGAATCCTAAGGGTTACTTAGTTTGTCACTGATTCAATTAAGTCCTATCATGATCACTATTTTCTTTGGTAGTGCTTGAAGAGAGCTACTTATACTCTACTGGTAAGTGAGTGTTTTGTTTAAAGGATTTTACTTAGGGTCCCACCATGATCTCCATTATGTTAGGGTCCTGTGTTTTGATAGATTGGCTTACCAAAAGACAAGGCAACATCAAAACAAATATTTAGAGTTCCAGGATCTAATCTTCCTGTTCTCAGAGAGGGATCTCTCAAATTATTTTTTTTCAAAGGTATATCTTGTTTTCTTTTAAGTATTGGTTTTAGACTAGTTATTAAGTGCAAGTAATTTTTTTTTGTTTAGTTGAATTAGCATAGCAGAACATGAAAGGTATAGGTAGTATAGATAGAAAGAAGAAGTGTCTAAATCATTGGGCAATGGAGTCAAAAAGAGGCTTATGAAAAACTCATCAATGGATATGGGATATCAAAGGGAAAATCTAACTTGGCCACAGGATCCTTTAGTTTTGTGAATGAGATGGACATTAATGATTTGGAAAGAGAAATTTAATTCTCAACAAAGGGAAATTAAAAACATAACTTGAACGTAAAGAGGTATTTGATAGACAGGGCTAACCATGAATTCTACAAACCACACTTTAAGAAAATAATGATTTCAAGACAACTTTCAAAATGAAATCCAAGGTTTTGGAGCACATCCTATTTCCTCAAATATTTTATTTCAAAGGACTTAGAAAACATAAAAGATTCACTGATAATTGCATTCATAGAAGAGGGAACACCTAACACATCTATGATCACAACTATAAAGACATTCAAAATAATTGTTCAAGCAGGGACAAAGGGTATGAACGAAACAAGCCTCCTTGGCTAACTATAAACAATGGTACTTCAAAGGGAGACTTATAAAAGAGTTTTCAAGTGGCAACAGACAAGCAGGGAAAACCATAAATCATGCTGAAACCAACTATTTGAACTACTTGAGAAATAAACAAGCATATGGGTTTAAGAGAATGATTAAAGTCTCTAGAATGCCTTAGCAAAAGAAAACATAAAACAATGAAGGATAAACAGTTCTAAGGTGCTTCCAGGAGTCATTTCTTAGCCTAAAATTTTCATCCTATTGTAGTAAGAATTTATGAAACATAATGAAAACAGGAAAAACAACAGACAATTCAAAATACATCACCAATAGCCAAGCTCAGGGATCCAATGATAGAGCCTTCTCAAGAATAAGCATGTCAAAACATCATCAAGCTTCCAAGACTTCAATTTCTTCTTCAACTTCAAACATGCTATGTATTATTTCAGAGAGTTTCAGTGTTACAACTAGTGACTAACCAACCAACAACTTCTCATATTCTTCAGAAGTATTTATAGAAGAAATGAGGAGGTGGAAGAGTTCTTGGGTTGAGTATCATTAATTCTATATTAAATGCAAATTCCAACCTTGAAAACCATGCAAGGCATAAGGCAAGAATGCATCGAATTACAACTCTATTTCATTTATTCTATTTCTACTTTTTAGGGTTAGTGGGAAAAAAGATTGACTTTAAGGCACTTTCTTATCTTTACAATAACTTCCACTGAAAGTCGAGATATTTGTTTTTCTTGTAATAACTTTTTAGCTGCCTTTGGCCTTAATGTTTTGGGCTGATATTTGATCTATGTATTCCTTTGAGGCAGAGAGGTTGCAAGTGGTAATTTTTGTAGCTGGGGATTCAATTAGCCCCTTTGATGTGGCTCTGAGGTGTCCTTCGACTGATATTTCTCTGATTTATAAACACAGTGATTTATCTTTGGATCTTTGTTTAGGCTTGATTAAGCCATAATCTTCATCTCTGACACGGATACCCTTTTATTAATTAACTCTGACTGTGTTTTTTGTTGCAGGTGTACATAGGGTTTGTCGGAGAAATTATTCAGAAAAAACCGATAATCATGACTTATCGATCTTCTAAAAATATGTAATTATCACTTTAAACCCTTTAATTTGTATCAAAGGCCGTGAGGATCGTCATACTTGGCCCATAATAACATTGTAATGGCTACGGGAGGGTTTACCTTAATATTTATTAAACCTGCATAAAACAAACAATGTTAATTTAAATCCTGCGAATATTTGGTTTAAAACTGCTTTGGAAGGTTTGTGGAAGTGTTTCAGAGTAGTGAGGATGAGTGGTTGCAGCAGTGGGAGGAGAAAAACCATGGCAGAAAAATGAAAAAGAGCTTTAAATTTGATTTCAGGCACGAATTGAGAAGAAGTGGTTTTGGGAAAACCGGTAGCGGTTTTCATGTAGCATTTGGGGGGGTAAGTGGTATTAGCTTTTGGAACGCGATATACGTTAGCGTTCGACATGTGGATTTCTAAAACCACTTTTATCACATGGAAGTAGCGCACTGTGAAAAGGGGCGAAAAATTACCCGATATGGATTCTGGTTCGTTGGATTGGAGGCTCCAGATCCAACTGTGCGTGTTGAGCGCGATAGTTCCAAAGGTGTGTGGGGATGTATGGTGGGACTGAAATTTTTTTTTTCATGTAGCAAGAATGCTTTGGATAAATTATGATCACCATGGGTTTATAGTGTTAAAGGTCTATAATCAAGGTGAGGGTGATTACACAAAGAAAAAGAGGTGGAAATGGGAGGGAGCACTGATTGTCGTTGGATCAACTTCAATCAACGATGGATATTGATTCAGAAGGGGGAATTAATGGCGGGGTAAAAACATGAGAGAAGGGAGGGCCCACATTTTTATAAAGGGCATAAGGGTTTTTTCTTAGTAAAAAAGGTTTTATAAGAGCGATAGGAAGGATCAATGAGAGCCATCGGATCATGAGAATTGACGGTCGAGATCTATTGATGGGAGAGAAAAAGAAGGGCAGGGTTTGAAAAGCAGAAGTATTTTCGGTCGTCGGATTTCAGAAGATCAACGGCAGAGATTAAATATGGTGGATGAAGGGTCAGGAGGATGGCGAAGCTGCGATGAAGCACAGATTGTTGGATCCGGCAGAATGAACGGTCAGGACTAAATCGGGGATCACACATTGTAGGTGAAAAGCGAATGGGACTTTGGATTTGTGATGAGAAATTAAGCGTTGGCCACTGGATTGGGATGAGAGATCAACAGTTAGGATTAAATCAGTGGAAAGCATCAGCGGAAGGCGAAGGCATCCGGCGATGAAACGAGGGTCGTTAGATCGGCGGAAATGAATGGTGGAGATCTCATGGGAGAATTGCATCGACGAAGGTCAAAGGGTAAGGGACTAAGCCTTTGTGATATGTGATTATGCGAGGGCCGTCCAATTTGAAGGATGATCAATGGTTAGGATTTAATCGGGGGGCGTGATGTCGGAGGGCGATGGGCGGAGCGCGATTGAATCTCGGTCGTTGGTTCTTTTGTTTTCGACGGCTGAGATTATATTGGGGGATCGGCATCGGAGGAGGAAAAAGAAAAGGATAAAGGGAAATTGCCACTGCGATGAATGTTTACGATGCGATGAGCACTTTGCGCTTGGTCATAGTGTGGGTCGTATGCAGAAAGGGGCTAGGGCTAAGGCCAAAAGGGGCTTAATGCCTTAATGCTGAAAAATGGGTTTTAAGGCCAAAATGAAGGTTTTTTAGAGGATTTTGAGGGTTCTGATAAGGGAGAAAATGGTTTTTAAACAAAATGAAAGGGGGACATAAGGTTTAAAAAGGGTTTTGGAATAGTTTAGAAGTCAAACGAAGGTATTTATGGATTTTATGAAAGGGAAGAATGGGTGAAAGGAGGAGTGAAATGATGAAAAATGGGGTTTGTTATAAGCAAATGTTTCTCTTGGTAAACAACAAGGTTCTTTAGGATTAATAGTGAAACAGCAGTGAAGATTAACTCAAAGGGTACTAATCATTATAAAACTTAAAAAGAGGATAATTTTTCAAAGGGAACTATCTCTTGAAGTTTTGAAGACAAAGAACTCATCCTCCAAGCCATTCCTAACTACTCCAAATAGAGGATTTAACCCACAATATAGAAAACCTCCTCTTCAAATATTGCAAATAGATCAGAAGGAGAAACATGATCACATACAACCTGCACTGTATCTGGAAGGGCAGATGGATGGCCCTGCCGAAGACATTCTCAATGGGCAAGATGATCAATATCTTGCTTACTCAGACGATGATGAAGTTGAGTCTTCTTTGCAAGAAGGTGAAGGAGTGGAACATTCCTTGCAAGAAGAAGAAGAAAAAACAAGTGCTGCTGAAGATCCAGAGATCGATGATTACTATAAGTGATTTGTAGACTTCATGCAAGCACAGTTTCATAGAAAATACGATCTTAGGTCTTCTAGAAAGAGGACCCGTACACAAGAACAGGAAGAAGAGATCCCTCAGAAGGAGACAGTTGTTCATAAAGTCGGAGATAAAGGTAAGAGACCAATAACTGAAGCTTTACATTCTAAGGACTCCATTCCTTCCTCCTCTAAGTTGGCCTCTAATCCAAATGTAAATGTTAAACCTATTCTGAGGGAAGAAAAAACTTTAGCCATGATAAATGAACCAAAGGAAAATACCATAGAGAAGTCTCCCCCTGCTTTTAGTCTTCAAAAAGAACTAGAAAAGGTTGAAATCCCAATCCCCCTAACTGAAGTCCTAAAATAGCCAGTATACCAATCTCAGGTGTCTTCTTTCATGCTGCCTCAAGGAGCTGCTCCAATCCCAGACAGTTTAAACCTCCAAGAAGAAAGGCCCATGGTCATGTTCGGTCCTCATGTTGAGGAATTAGATGCTTCAACTCCTCATTTCTATGTCTCTTTAGTAATTCATGATTTTTTGTTGCACAACTGTATGCTAGATTCCGGGGCATCCCATAACCTGTTACCTATATCGGTGATGGAGCAATTGGGATTGCAGATCACTCGCCCATATAAATATCTCTACTCTTTTGATTCTAAAAGAGTCAAATGTCTGGGGATGATCAAGGATCTGGTGGTAAACGTAGCCCAAATCCCAGCTAAAAGTGTGTTAATGGACATAGTAGTGGCTGACATCCCAACTCGGTTTGGGATGTTGTTATCTAGATCATGAGGTACAAAAATAGGAGGATCTATAAAGCTAGACCTAACCTATGCGACCATCCCTGTGTTTGGAGGCCAACAAAGAAGATTATACCAGGAAACAAGGTTTGTGAAGATGGTCACTAGAGCCAATAATTTAGTAAATTCACCAGTGTACAACAAAGAGGGTGAGTTTTCTTGTCTAATTCTTGAGGAATACCAAGATTACTTGCAGGAGCCATCTTTCTGTCAAGTAAATACTCAGCAGTCTTCAAGTAATGAAGAAGGTGGGATTTTTACCTTGCACTTTGACGAAGCCAACTCAAAGGAAGGGAATGGAGTTGGGATTATCCTTATCTCCCCTGCGGGACAACTGGTCCCATTATCTTTCAAATTGGAATATGAAGCCACGAATAATGTGGCTGAATATGAAGCATTTCTCCTAGGTCTACAAACAACAAAGAACATGAATATTTAGAGCTTGAAGGCTTTGGGAGATTCAGAACTGGTGGTGAGACAAGTAAGAAATCAATGTCAAGCTAAGCACCCACGACTGAGGGCTTACAGAAATGAGGTATGGGACTTGGTAGAGAATTTCTTCTTAGCATTCAATATTCAATTCATGCCAAGAGACCAAAACAGAATGGCAGACTCTCTTGCAATAGCTGCAAGCACTTGTCGACCACCTTAGAACCCCCTCCTGAGGTATGAAATAGAGGTTCACTACCGTCCTTCCATCTCTGACAATTTCAAACACGGACAAGTGTTTGAATATGAAGAGCAAGTGAAAAGATTCATGGATACTGTTGGGGAATTCTCTAATATGGACATAGATGTTGGCGAAGAGGAGACTGAGGACCTTCCTCAAAATAAATGGCAGGATATTGTAGCTGGGCACAAGGTGTTGTAGCTCAAAGGGAATGTAATACCCAGAGGACTGGTCCCTCTGGAGAGACTATTTGATAAAAATGATGTCCCAATACGCCAAGTAAGGTTTTTGAAGAAAATCGGGTAGATGACCTAAACCTCGGCACTGAGGCTGATCCCAAGCTTGTGAAATTGTCTAATAAGGCACTCGAAGAATACAAAGAGAAATATCGGAAGCTATTTCAGACATATAAAGACATATTTTCCTGGTCCAAACAAGATTTGAAGACCTTTTATATTAGCATTATCCACCACAAGATTCCATTAAAAGGAGATGCTAATCCACACAAACAGAAATTAAGACAGATTAATCCTCTACTCCTTCCTTCCATAGAAAAGGAAATCAAGAAACTGTTGAAGGCTAATATTATTGTTCCATTAAGATATTCTAAATGGGTGGCCAACTTGGTCCCAGTCCGAAAGAAGAACGGGGAAATAAGATTGTGTGTTGACTTTCAGAACTTGAACAGAGCATCACTGAAAGACAATTATCCGCTACCTAGGATGGACCATATATTGCAAAAGGTGGTAGGATCTTCACGAATGTTGATGATGGATGGATTTTCTGGGTACAATCAAGTATCAGTGCTTCCAGAGGACCAAAATAAAATTGCATTCACCACCCCTTGGGGAATGTTTATGTATGCTCGAATGCCGTTTGGATTGATCAATGCGGGGGCTGCATTTGAAAGGGCCTTGGACATTTCTTTTGTGGGAGAATAAGAAAAATTAGTGGTGGTGTACCTGGGCGATATCACAGTATTCTCAAAGGATGATGCTGAACATATAGAGAATTTGCGTAGAACCTTTGACAAGTGCCACAGGTATGGATTGTCTTTAAACCCTCAAAAATATTTGTTTGCTTTAGAAGAGGGGAAACTATTGGGGAATATTGTAACAAAGGCAGGGGTAAAAATTGACCCGAAGAGGGTAGAAGTCATAAATGGTATATCCTTACCCAGAAACAAGAAATAGGTCCAAGTTTTTCTTGGATGTATCAACTTCTTGAGAAGATTCATACCGAACTATGCAGAGATAGTCTGATACATAACTAAGATGCTGAAGAAGGATAATGAAGTAAAATGGACTATTGAGTCACGAGAAGCTTTTAACAGAATTAAAAATGCTTTCACAGAAGCACCAGTATTATTAGGATCGGATTATGCGAAACCCTTCATGATATTTTCGTTTGCATCTCCCCACACTATCGCAGCATTATTATTCCAGAAGAATGAGGAGGGGCATGAGAAACCTCTCACCTTCTTCAGTCAAGTGCTCCACAATGCGGAGCTAAAATATAACATCCTGGATAAATAGGCTTATGCCTTGGTCAAATCCCTAAAGGCCTTTTGGATGTATGTATTGCAGTCAGCTATAACTACATTCGTACCCACAGAGGCTGTAAAATACATCTTGATTCAGGGAGATAGTGAAGGAAGAGAGGTAAATGGATAGCCAAGATACAGGAGTATGAGTTGTAGATATGCCCCACTAAGCTAATAAAGGGACGGGGATTAGCCAAGATCCTTTCTGAATCAAACTTTCAGGCTTTGGGGATAAATTTATCTATGGTGGCCAATGAAGAGACTAAGAGAGCAGATGAGGGGATAGAAACCACTACACAAAAGACCCATATGAAGTACCTTCTCAATCCATGGTACAAGGAAATTGTAGAGTACCTCTTAAGTCTTTGATGTCTTCCAAGCTGTGACAAGACAAAGTATATAATGCTGAGGCTAAAATATTATAATTTCATCGTAGCAAATGGCCATTTGTACTGGGGAAACCCATCGGGCATATTACTTTTATGTCTCATGGAAAATGAAGTAGAAGAAGTGATGGCAAAATTCCACGAGGGCATCTGTGGTGGTCAATATAGCTGGAGGGCCACTACACACAAGATTCTGAAAGTAGGATTTTTCTGGCCCAAACTTTTTGAAGATGTTTACGCTCGAGTAAGGGCTTGTGAAAAATGTCAGAAATTTGTTCAACGGAAAAATTTCACACCTTTGCTTATGATCTCGGTGCACATAGAAGAACCTTTTCAACAGTGGGGAATCGATTTCATCAGTGAAATTCATCCTGCCTCAAGCGGGCAAAAAAAATGGATACTAACAACCACCGATTACTTCACTAAATGGGTATAGGTCGTGCCAGCAAGGAATGCGATAAACACAGTGGTGATGAAGTTTCTGGAAGATAACATCATCTCAAGGTTTGGTTGTCATGCTAATATTGTCACAAATAATGCTCATGCTTTTAAGTCTCTCAAATTTATCAATTTTTTCCAACAATATAATATTTTATTAGGGCACTCTACTGCATATTATCCATAGGGGAATGGATTGGTAGAATCCTCAAACAAAACCTTGGTGAGGGCACTGAAAAATGCCATAAATGAAAACCAGAAGAACTGGGATTCTCAGCTCAAGTTCTCACTATGGGCAAACAGAATCACTAGTAAGAGGTCAACAGGCAAATCCCCATATGAATTGGTCAATGGTAGAGCAGCGGTTTTCCTGATACAATTAGCCTTACCTATGGCTAGGTTCATGCAGGATTGTCAAGAGGAACCAAATGATCTTACCAGAAGGATGAATCAGTTTGTAGAGCTGGAGGAGACTCGAAGTCAAGTAAATCAGAGGTTGACTGAGTACCAAGAGAAAATGAAAGACCTATTTGATCAGCATGGTAAAGGTAAAGAGATGTAGGTCAGAGATTTGGTGCTAAGATGGGATATAAGAAGGGCTGAAAAAGAAAATCAAGGGAAGTTCGATCCTCTATGGTTCAGACCTTTCAAAATTGCTGAAGAAGGAGGAAACAACACTTTTAGACTGGAAAATTTGTAGGGTGATCTGCTCAAAGCCCCTGTGAATGGGAAATTCTTAAAACCCTTTTTCCAATATTGATTCTGGCTGAAAGGTCTGCTGTATGATATTGTGCATTATTTAGTTGCTTGTATTATGATGTTTTCTTTTTTGGTTTGTCATAATGAAAGAAGATAAGGCAACAAGGGACTATGTTCTCAAGAAGATGGCTAACAGATGGTCTACAGAGTTCTTGACGCGTTCGAGGACAAACGGGTCATCCCCAAGTGGAGCCAATGTTGTTATGACATCCCTCACTGAGATGGGATGTCTAATGATAAGTAGCCTTATACTGCAAAACAAATACAACAAGGACCGCATGGACTGTCTAAGCCCCATTTTCACTTATCGGAACCCTTGAAAAGGCTAAAAATCCACATTTTTTCTTTGAAAGTGCTCATTTTAACATATCGGGCCTCTAATTGCCTTTCGAATTAAGCCCTTAGCCCCCATTTCTCATGTGACCCCGCTCTATGTCTGATGGATAAAAGTCCTTAAGTATTCTTCGGCCATCGAACTTCGCTGGTTCCCAAATCCAGTCAGTTTCTCTTTTGTTTCACCATCGAGGTTCATCTTTGCCAAAGAGATCCTAACCATTGATCTTCGTAGATCCAACAGCCATTGCGCATCACCTATCCATCACACATCGCACTTCGCTTCATCCAAAGTTCTCGTTCCTGAACTCTTTTTCCGCCGATGTTGGAAATCCTGATGCGATCCTGACCATTGATCTCCTCCCAGATCCAACAGTTATCGCTCCATCGCGCTGCGACCATCCATTACACATCACAGTACTCCATGTTCCTTTTACATTTTTCCGCTGATGTGTGAAATGCCAATACAATCCCGACCGTTGATCTCCTCCCGGATCCAACGATCATTGCTCCATTGTGTTGCGCCCATCCATCGCACATCACACATCGCTACACTCCATTGTCACTCTATTTTTCATCACCGATGTTCTTTCCCCACTGATATAATCTAAGCTGTTGATCGCAATCAATCCAACGGTCGACACTATCTTGTTGCTTTGCTATCCTCTACCTCGTCCATTCATTTATGCAAAGCCGTGATATGATCTGGACCGTCAATCCTCCTGATCGGAAGGTCATCGCTTCATCGCCACATCACAATTCACCCCTCCCCTCACACCATTCATGCCCTTGTGCGATTCTGTGATGAATTATGGACCGTTGATCATCCCGATCCAATGGCCAGCGCACCTTTTCCTTTCACCCCGCTCACTTTTCCCCAAGTTATCTTTGCCATTGATCGAGCCCAATATAACGGTCACCGCAAGTCTTCCTCTTTACTTGAAAGCACTTTCAGCGAATGGGTTAACACTTTGAGTGCCTCCGCAGTTGACCTGTTTGACTACGGAAGATCTCAAATCAATGGCTGAGGTTTACTGTAGATGCACAAGCCAATAATGTATCCATACCCCCAAGCACCCCCGTATTTGATCTCCACCGTTGATGTCCATTATGATCCAATGGCCCTCGCTCCATCATGCCTTCGAAAATTTCCTGATCACTCATCTAATATTTCACTACCCCACTCTAATCTAGATCATCGATCTCCCTCATCCAACGGCCCACATCACTCTCACTTTTATAACCCCACAACTGATCATCCTACTATACGAAAAAATTGTTGATGTCATTCTTGGTCCCACCTGACCGTGCAAGTACGTCCATCACATTCATTTGTAGCCGTCGATCTAGATTTCCCAGATCGGACGGCTCCCGTTCATTTTCACATCCATTTCATAGCAGCTCCCCAACGTGCAACTTCAACGTGAAATGGGTGGTTTTCGTAGGGACACACGTCGCCCACTAACTGTATCGCATGCATCTCTCTTATACCACTTACCACCTTCCGCCCACGCGAAAACCACTCACGATTTTCCACAAAACCTCCCATCATATTTCCGTACCATATTTTGATTTAAACCCCTGCTTTTAGCCTCCGCCATGGTTTTACCTTCTATTGCTGCATTCAAACTTCCTCCACATCACTCCATAACCCATCGCTGAGCCATCTGAAGCAGTCTAACCCTCATCGCAGGATTTATTTAACTGGTTTGTTGTCTGTGTAGGTTTTCATGGCATTTTAAGTATGTGTGCCATATCATAGCCAATTACAGTGGCTCAAGGCCGACAATGACGATCCTCCATGCCTAGGAAGCAGAGAAAAAATATGCAGAGGTTCAATTTCATGTCCAAATCAATGGATTATGACCATCGGCCATTCTATAGAACCCTCCAGCGCAGAATTCCAGTCCTTCCCACGACTTACAGTATTGCCTTTGCCAGTAGCAGTAGGGGCTCCGCCTCATCAAACAACAATGATCATTCATGACTGGGCCTATTTTGCCTTTTTACCTTATGTTCTCTTCACTTTGTCATTTCGAGTGAAATCTTTAGTTCACTCCTGCAGTTTTTACTTTCAGTTTAGTCAATTGTTACTTTTAAGTTAGAAATGGCTTTAGGCCTGCATTGTAATATGATGAGAGGTAGTTTTACCTTATCATCATTTCTATTTTTGATTTAGACCTGAAACAGTGTACAAGCAAGTGGGGAAGATATTTTCCGAAAATATCTTCTCGCGTATAGGAATCAGAGGTTATGAAAACAGGAATAAAACACTAACAAAAGGTTCCAGATTTTCCAAAGGACTCACTAGTTCGAGTGTTCTGTATGTATTTTGTATAAACTTTGATAGTGGATGTTTGAAGATTTCGTAGGGACTCAGTAATAAGAGGTTTTGCTGGAATTTGGGATTCTGCTCGGGATGATTCATAGTTTGTAACTCTCTCTCTCTCTGTGTCTTTTAATATAAGTGTTCATTTTTTATCTCTCCATACTTCTTGTATCTACATGCTCTAGAATGCGATTGCTCCCATGTTGAAATGTGAATTTATCTTAGTAGATACTCATATTTACTCATATATAGCGCTTCAAATATGGCTCAGGCATGATACTTTGTTTCATTTTTTATCTCTTCTATCGTTCTTCTGATACTAACTACAATGGATTCTTATCTTCGAATGAGCCTAGATATATGGATTCTTATCTCCGAATAAGCCCAGTATATATGGATTCTCATCCTTGGATGAGCTCGGTTATAGTTAATATCTTACTCCATATTCTGCCATAGTCATCGCTCATATATAAATTGATATCTGTGTATTCATTTTAGAAGTTAGCCCCCTTTACAACATTCTGTTTTAAAGTTGTTTGATGCATTTATTTATTGTATTTTGTACTCAGTTTTCATAGTTTTCCTATTTTTTGTGTTTAACTTTGGGGTCTTGGTTCCACCCTTATTAAAACCATTCATTTGAGTGATATTAGCATGAGATCCTTACACTGTCAACTGCAATCAGTTGAGTCATATGCTCCTTGCATTTAAGATGTCCTAGGCACTGGTATTTATACAACTCAAGGCTGTCTCTAGGAGCTACAACACATTCCATATCAAAATTATGCATGTGGGCACCACATTCAACCTTCTTTCAAAGAAAAAACACCCCTGAGGGTGTCATCAACCATCGTCATCAACCAGCAACAGGTCACTACCACAAAAGTGATGTAAACAGTTCCTCCATCTGTTAGATAACCTTCACTAGTGAAAATATCATGAGAATGGGACATTCCCACCTCGTAGAAATATTTTTATTCATTCTATCCCTTGCAGTGTTCCAACAGATCACGATGCCTCTTTTTACTCATGGAAAGGGGTCTCCAACCTCAGTTTTCAAGAAAGTTACTCTCTCTCTCTCTCAAAAAGATTACACAAAAAAAGAAACTATAATGTATTTATGCTATACAGTTCTTCCTAGACCTCATACATTAGGGGGAAACTGTTAACACTGGAAACTTGTACAAGCAAAAGACATTATAAAATATCAAGCAGAAGGTACAAATAAATATTTACAGGGAAGAAATACATTACATGAGCTGAGAAATTTAATTTAACTTTTCCTAAGGCCAAGAAGGAAAATTTTTGGACCACGCATAGGAATCACTGACCTTTGGTGATATTGGTGGATTTTTCTTGGTATCAGCTAGGAACATCGCGAATATCCCTCAAATAGCCGCACGGACCTGAGGATGCAGAAAGTCACCATCTGGGACCACTTAGCACACTTGGAGAAAATATTATCACTCAAGCTATCCAAGTACAGCTGCCTTGGAGCCACCTTGAAGCTTTAGTGAAACACACAAAGGAATCATACCCCCACTCTTTTGTCAACATCCATCTTGTACCAAGAGAGGGAGGGAAAATTTTAAATTTGTCTATAAAATCTAGCCATGGGAAGAGAAACATGAGAGCACATTGTTATGCTCGCCAAATTTCTTAGAAGAAAACTAGCTATTTTTGTCCAACATCAAGAGGATTAGAAGAATTCAAATGTTTTTCATCCAACACATCAATTCAAGAGAGAATATTTCACCACATGTCCGTCAATCTACCTTCCTTTGAGAGGGAAGAGAGGCTTGCTGAAATCTTGAAGGGAAGAGACCCCCTTGTCTTGGATATTGTAGCTTCGTAGCTTGAAGGATCCATTACAAGAGATTTAGCATTATATCTTCTACTACCACCAGCACCTAATAAAGTGTGAGAGCTCTCCATTGTTGAGTTATTAGTGTGTTTTCTCTATTGAACTTATTTCTTGTGCATTTTGTTTTTGTTTTTGTTTCTTTTTTTATGTAGCATGCTATGTTTCCATTTAAGTTAGGTTATTACATGTTGAACATGCTCCACTAACATTTGACAAACGAATTTTACCTGTGACTTCCTTGTAGGAAAGAAACCTCCAAATTAGCTCAGTGTATTTCGTCCACCCAAGCATCAAATACACTACCATAGGTGTGATTATCCATAAAATAGACACACCATGTTTATCTTTGAGACTACAATGGTCTTCTCACAGTTTTTATTTTAAAATTTCACTTGGCTTCTTCTTGTAATGTGGCTTCTCTTTCTCTTGGGATTTTATTTCACTCTTGTCGTTATCTCTCATCCTCTACTATTTCTCTTATTCTATGAATACAAACACATATCAAATGTTTCTCTCACATGGAGTCTTATGCAACCTCGTGCTCTGATGCAATGAAAAATATTTCAGAGGAAAAAATACACAAAGAATAAACTCAAAAAAAGCATTGGAGAAAAATCTTACTATTATCATTGGTAAATAACAATTAAATAACATTAGATAGGAGACACCAACAATAAACGACAGGAGTAAAACTCAAGGAAACTTAAAAAATTGAAGTTGAGCTAGAACATGTATTGATAGTTATGACGCCTAGAAGACAATATCTTGTGGTTGGAATTATTTTCTTCAACATCCTGTAGCGCTACTTGAGTTAATGCATTTGTAGAATTTGACAGATTTGGAGATTTTAATTTCATGGCTGACATAAACAATGATTTAACTTGGATGTCGTGCCAACCTTATGTCGGAATAAGGAATCACTAAGAGGTGGGGGGGGGGGGGGGTGAATGATTAATTAGCGAGTTTGTTAAAATTTTAGGCTTAATTATTAATTCACTTACACTCTTAACATAAAATTATGTGAGAATCCTTAATACAATAAATAGAAAACAATGTAAACCATTCACATGAGCATACAATCCATCACTTGAGAATCATGCACATATTGACACAAGAATTTTTTACGTAGAAATCCAAAGAGAGAAAATCACCAACATGTTTGTTATTATGTTGTAATTTAAGCTCCTTCTTAATTAAATCAAGTTTTTTGTGAGCACTGTTGGATGAAACTAATGTCGTTTTAATTCCGTTGTAGTACTTGCCCAACCATTTAATTTTTCAATCCGAGGTTCGTAGGCTTACGAAGCACATGCACTATATATACAGGACCAAAGTGGAACTAATCTAATCTAAATTACTGAAATCAAATTAATCTAGGAAGGCATTGAAACATCAACTATGAAAGCAGGAAATTACATAAGGGAAAAGCAATAAAACATGTGAAGAGCTGAATGACAAACAACATATGTGAGCTCACAACAATAATGCCATTTCAAATTACATTACAAGAATCAAATGACAAATCATGAAAGCATACAATAAAAGAATATGATTCACAGTTAAGAATCCCCCTTCTCCTAATTACAATACTATCTCTCCAAACTCAAAAACTAATGAACTAATGAATTCCTGAGCTAATCAAAATGAAGAGAGAGCACTCTCTTATAGACATGAAGAAGCTAACCATCTCATTCAACCACTCTCAACTAATTTCCCATTATTACAAGACATGATCCCTTTGAATCCTCCACACATCTCTCACATATCTTGAATAAGACATGCCAACCAAATCCTCCATGATCTTCTCCTTAGGAATAGGCTTGAATAATCATCTCCTTAATATGGTGGAGGAGATATTCCAGAAGTTTAGAATTAATCCTTCACATTTCTCCTACACATTACAAAGCTCACACATTCTTGAGATATATATTAAAACATGTATATTTTCTAATATTTAATCATAAATTCACTTATAATACACAAATGAATAAAGTGGAAAATAGGAAGGTGAAACCCAAATGTATTTATGAAAGTGATATAATGAAAGGTTAATGGGATGATGAAATGTAAGGAATAGTGAAGGAAAAGGTGGATGAAATACGACATTTCTGAAGCCCAACATCCCCCCCAACTGAACTTGTTGCATGTCCTCATGCAACCATGCATGGATCTCTTTGGCATCTGAATTTTGGCTTTACATGAAGATGTCTTTTTAATAATGAATGTTTCCAGGATATGTGCAGGGCATGAGTAACAACTTTCATTTTCTTATGGTTGGTTCTTGTGTGACAACCATGAATACAAAGAATGTTGGTTCTTGTGTTAACAACATTCATTTCGTTTTCTATTCTCTTTTCTTATGGTTCGTTCTTGTGTGACAACCATGAATACAAAGAATGTTGGTTCTTGTGTTAACAACATTCATTTCATTTCCTGTTCTCTTGTTGCAATAATAATGTAAACACTCACTGGAAATCATAAGTTGTCAATGTGCATAAGAAAGCCCTTTTGTAATATTCATGAAGTATGCCAGTATGTATATTGATGCGTGTGAAACAAAGTGCAACAAAGTATTGTTGGAAAAGAAATGTTGGTGAATGGTAGATGAGATAAAAAAAATGGAGTGATAGTGGCGGAGAAATGGAATCATGGTAGCAAATATGTAGTGAATATAGTCCCCCCCCCCAACTGAATTGGTTGCATGTCCTCATGCAACTTGGCGTGGGTCATGAAAGGAAATGGAGCATGATGAGGGAATTTTCCAAAATATTCAAGTCAGCATATAAGGAATTGCATGATTAAAGATTAGAAAACAACATACTTCCACTTACCCAAGAATGATGAACTATGCAATAGGAATGTAGCTGCTGCTACTGCTGAATCATGAAAACGTGACTGGTATCGTAGCTGTAACTGATGTAACTACTAGATCAAAGAATATGTGACTGTGGCTGCAACTACTGTAACTGCAACTGATGTAACTGCTCGAACATAGAAAGTTTGACTGCAGTAGGATCATGAAAATGTAACTGTGAATGTTGATGTCGCTGTAACTGGAACCTGGGAAATGAAGGAATCTGAACTGTTGATGTTGAATCATGGAAAAGATAAGGGCTGAAAGTGGAGCTGTGGTACTCTCATAGATCAGAATTCATGCTACAGTAACTGCTGAGGGAGTCGTGAAAAAGTGTATAGTCTTCATCTGCTACAAAACTGATGGTACAAATCTAATCATGCGAAAGAATGTGTTGATGTCAAGCATGAAGAGAAATCATTGGATTACCGGCCATTGATGTATGCCGTTAACCAATGCGAGGAAAACTCACCATTGATGTCAATGAGTGCCAAGGTACCCGAGTACATCTTGTGAAATGCGAATAGGGGGGTTGACGTCGAGCCATTTGCAAGATCTAACGATCAAGGGACATTGATGTATTCCCATGATTGTCAGCGAGAGGACTTGCCATTAAGGCATGCAAGTCTCAAGGTACTCAAAAGGAACTCTAGTCTATTTCCCAGATAAGGTGCTGAGGTCGATGGGGCAAGACTTGTTGAAAGGTGGGCCTTAAGGAATCCCACATCAATCAACACGAGTTTGTACAAAGAGATTTGGTAGGATTATAAATGGAAAGAACTCACGAACAAGCAGTGTGGATCAACATGGCGAGGAAAGCAAGGCAGTGTAATTATGGAAAGGGGATCAGTTTTATTCAGAAGGCAAACTAGAAGGCAAATGAACTGAAAAGGTTAAAGGAATGTATGCATTTCAGAAAAATTACTGTGCATGAAGTCATGAAAGATGAGGTAATGGAAAATGGGCTTCAACACAAGGATGGTCAATCAGCTTTGAAGGAGAAATATTACAGTGTTACAGCATGGATAATGGAAAAAGTGGAAATATTGGTGTATCATCATGGTCGCTGTGTAATAGCAAACATCAAGAGGCGCAAACATCATGATGTTTATGATGAGTTACAGCTCCTTCAAGCTGTTTATGAAAGCATGTTTCTCACAAAGTTCTGTGATCTTTGAAAATAACTTTAGTAGCAAAGTGCGATCATGTCCGAAACCTGAAAAAAACTTAGTACAAATCCTGTATGAAAACTTCGTGAGAGCATTGTAAAACATAAGATGCGAGAATAAGCACAAATGCGAGCAAAAGAAAGAAACTGTGTTAACCTGTCGCCTGTGCTGATTTCATCATAGATTGCTGTCAAAGTGACTTCAAGAAAACAAATTAGTGTTAAGCGTAAATACATGCATTCGTATTATTTTCAGGAATTTATTAAAAGGTCCATTTGCAATTTTAAAAAAGAAAAACAAAACAAGAAAAATTAAAGACAGATCTCCATTTCTTGGCATGCTTTGCAACACTGTCTCGGCGCTGGCGAATCTTCAGTTTCTTGCTGATTCAGTTTCTTAGATGCACTGTTAAATTCATTCAAGCAATTAGAAGTTGGGCAGAGTATGTTTCGCATCGATTTGTTGCAATAATGTCACTTACTTCTCTGCAAGATTGGACCTGTACATCGTCAGATATAGTTGAATATTCAAAGCATCCAATCGTAGCGTTTCTAAGTATCCAGTAACAATCATCAAGCAGTGACAGATAATTCTGATAATCCAATCAGTGTTCTTAAGTTTCCTGCCATCATGAACATGAGTTTAATGAAGCAGTGTGTAAAATGGAGATAGTGAGCATGAGAAAAAAATCAGTTTTCGGCATAAAATCCAGCGTAAGTATAAGAATCAAAAAATTCTTAAAATGGCGTGGGATCTAGAGTGTCTCCTGCACAATGATATCCAAGTATTTCAAAAGCAATTCTATACGCTGAATCTTCGACCAAAGGAACAAACCAGTGAGAACATATCATGACTTTTTGTACAACTATACACCTACTTGCACTGTTGTCAATTTTTTCCTCGCCATTCGCTCTTGTGTGGTCTCTGAAAAAGTAATAAAGTTTATATGCAGAGAGGTAAAGTCACTTGGGCTCTACAGTGTGGGTGACACCGTATCTGCCACTGTAATCGAAGGAACTGGGAGAAATTACCGCTCCGTAAAGATAGTTAGGAAATGAAAAAGCAGTTGTTTCAGATTCATCATCATGCAGGCCTCTCTCTAGTGTACTTGTTATTGCTGTGTCACACGGCCCTTCCGCGATCTCCTCCAGCTCCTTCACAAAAAAACTCATGTTCGGACGATTGGTAGCCGATTCAGAAACGCAGCTCAACGCTAATCTTACGAATCTTAGGAGTATTTCAACTCTCACAGAATCTTGAATGAAGGGGTCTACTAGGTGGCGTTGAAATGCACTTATTCCACCAATCGCTATTGTAGTCTTCGCCTCCTCAACCACATATATTGCGCCTTCCACTAGGGGCTGCCGACATGTTACGATTTCCAGTAATACAACACTGAAGCCGTATACATCACTCTTCTATGTTAGCTTATGTGTGAGACAATATTCGGGATCAACGTAGCCCGGGGTTCCTCTGACTTCAGTATCAACTTGACCACCATTCCCTGATTCCGGAACATGTTTAGAAAGTCTGAAGTCGGATACCTTGGCATTCATATTCTTGTCCAACAAGATGTTGTTGGACTTCACGTCTCTGTGTATTATCGGGGGTTCGGCATGATCGTGAAGATACGCCAATCCCCTCGCTGCCCCAAGTGCTATATGACTTCGTTTCTGCCAATCCAGACGAATTCCTCTTTTACCATGGAGATTGTCTGAAAGAGATCCATTTGGGACGTACTCATAATCCATTCACAAATATATCTCTCACAAAGGAACCTCTTCCTAGGACTGTCTTAATTCTTATTCCTGCTTCTGAATTGATGCCTTGGATATCTTCTGCTCGAACATCCTGAATTCCACCTGACATTTCACTGCCTAATGCAATTACAGCACTTGTAGGTGATATACCAACAAGACGATGGATGACAATATGTTGACTGGGGATGCCAACAGAGATTCCATATTGATCCCACCCACTCTTTATTGCAATTATATCATCACCCGAAACGACATAGCAGTCTTCAATAAGAACATCTGAACAGGAATCCAGATCAATTCCATCAGTGTTTGGTGAGTCAACTGGTGCAAGGATAGTCACATGCTGAATAAGGATATTGCTGCTGTAAACTGGGTGTAAGTTCCATGCAGGTGAGTTTAATAAAGTTAGATTTGAAATTATTATATCCTTAGAGTACAACAATTCTAACAGGTAGCCTCTTGTGTTAGTCAATAAATTTTGGTGAAATTTTTGCCACCAAATTGCTCCTTGCCCATCAATAGTGCCATTGTCCCCAGTTATCACAACATCTGTAAGGTTATATCCATTTATCCACTTGGCCGAGGTCTTCATTTATCCCAGTATTCGCTGCATGTGCCGGAGTATCACTCTTTTTCATCGTACATGTGCAAATCCCAATCAATAAACTTTGCATATAAACTCTTCAAAAGATACCTTAATAGAGATAGGAATCATGTTTGAGCAGAGAAGCTCAAAACGCAGTGGAATGACAATAAAGTCGTACCAAGTTCCTTCTTTCGGATATTGCACATATTATTTCTTTCGTGCTTCGGAGGCTTTCCAAACATTTCCAGCAACACCCAGAATCACGACTACAACTAACTGGAACAAAAATATTGCACCAGTTAACTTGTCAATCATTGCATCTACAACCTTCTGTATTACAGAGTACATGGTAACAAGAAATGAAAAGCTGAATTCTCAAGAAGCTGAGATGGTGGATTGATATCTGACAAATCTGTTTCTTGCATAGACTTCGAGATGTCATCCACAGAGAATGGTATACTCAAGTCGTCATCCAACAAGAATGAATTTCCAATAGCATCATTTGAATCTTCTGCCATCAACATTTTCATGTTTTCAATAACATCTGGAGACACACTGTGTGTGCCATATTTATCATCCCAGTACATGATACTAATTCTATACAATTGTTGTGTGCTTAAAACCGGACAGAGATCGTGGGCAATTTCATCCAAATATTTCTTTGGCTTTTGATGTATAACCAAAAATCCCACTGCTTGTCTAATATGCTTGAGTTCATCCCAAGCTGAGCCTGCATACTCTTCTTTTGCTTCACAGCACCAAAGTTCTAGTTCAGCCAACCCCGCTTTTACATATTCTCCATTGCTAAATGAGCAGCATTCACGCCGTAAAAGGAGGCTGTTGAAAAGCTGAACATTGATGTACACAAATATCTGGGCAAAAACCTTACGAACAAGAATACATGGGACATAATTTCCACTCATAGTTTGGAGAAGATTGGTTAGGCTCTTGATAATGCTTTGCCAATGATTGTTGGATGCTTGTTGTGTGCTTGCATTTGCTTGGGATCGAGATATCTTAACTGCGTTTTCTCTCGGTGTTCTTCTGGAAGTGTCTCAGCATCCAGTAAAGCATCAAGCATTCCAAAATACACAGTCATGTTTCCCAATGACTTGCTACAGTTCGGGCATGTATAATGACTGCAAGTATATGCCTCGAAACACGCTGAAAGCATTACATGTCCACAACGAAGGGCTTTGACTGGGTCAGTAGATGTAAAAATAAACTCATGAAAAATAGGGCAGTTTGCTTCGAAAACCTTATCATGACATGCACGCATTACAATTACAATTCATGCACGCAGTTGTGTAGTGAGAGTCTTTGACATGCACACATTACAATTACAATTCATGCACGCAGTTGTGTAGTGAGAGTCTTTGACATGCACGCATTACAATTCATGCAATGGAAGTAATCAATACCAAGCCCCTGCCCAATGCGACATAAGTAAAAAAAAAGGCAGTGGTATACTTTCCTTTCATCATCAAAGAATTTGCATATACCATAGAAATATCTTGCCATTGACAACTCTTTGCAAGAGGAAGAAGTACAGCTTGACGCAACAGGTTGGATGCAACAGCACTTCATGCACATCATCTCTTTTGTTTCCCTCCTGTCTATTATATGGTTGCTAACTTTGTCATGACAGAATCTGCAGGTGAATAGCTTTCCGCAACAAGCTGCAAGGAGTTTACCGTTCTTCTTATAATGCTCACAACCAAAAGTTTGTTTTACCTGCATCTCTGTATGATGGAAATTTTCCAGGAACATCTCCACTCTTCCCAAAATCACTAACTTCAGGCTGAGTCAACTGATTACTATTCGTGCGTTGAAGCGCACGCATATTCCATGTTCTCACCAGCTTTCGTAAGTGCATGTGTCTCTGGGTTGCCCAACAGGAAACCTTTGAGGTTGATACGTTCATTCAGAGAAATTGTCTGTTTGTTGAAATCATAAATGATCTCTGCAAGTTCTGGCACGTATTTACCTGCATAGTTTTCTCCTGCTATGTAAAAGTCGTGTTTTTTTGTATTCGGGAAACCTTAAAAACCAATTTCGAAGAAAAAAAAATGTGTCTGCAATTGGTGAAGCTTGAAGCTGGCACACCAATAAAAGCGCCTGCAAACAGAGAAAGAGGGTAGACATTGTCATTTCGGCCCAGGCAATCAAGAGACGAGACGAGACGATTCTGGTAATGCATGCTCTGCAGATCCTCGTATGAAAATACCAAGGGACATGTAATAGCGCAATAATCCAAGGCGTCTTGAAAGGTCAGCCTGAAGCCATTCATATCGGTCAGAATTTTGTTCATACTCTGCAAATGAACCAAGAATTACTATGTGTACCCCTGCAACTTCAAAGGAGTAATAAGGATTTGAACTTGAACCACTTTCTTCAAAAGGCATTTGGCATTTTGCATTGTAAGCAATAAATTTTGTGGTACTGATAATGGGAATAGTCTCAATCTCATGCTCTCCTTCTGTAACCATCCATGGTCTTGTACTTGCCAAAGGCTGTACTAACATTCCAAATGAATCCCACAATGGCTGTTGGGTATCTGCATATGAAAGACCACCTGGCAACAAAAGGACATCGTAATTTGTCTGCTGAATGTGTTGTAATGTTGAATTTGTGTGCCCTGTCTGCCCCAGATCACCCACAATCGCAAAAGTTATGGGGAATTGTGATCTCGGTGATCATCATAATCATTTAATCTCAATTTAGGAAGGCGAATCCATAAAAATAGTGATACTGATGGGATTTCCTTCCTACTATGTTGAGATCCTAAAGATAATGTAACAACCCGTGGATTAAGGCCGATATTTTTCAATCATCCCCCGCATAGTATCCCAAATTAGGTGTGAGAATTAATGACGGAAGAGAATCCCAGCTTTCGAAATATGTAAACAAAGAAATAAGAATTATGTTTTAGTTTATTGAGCTTTCCTTTATTTATTGCTTATCATTTTGGTTTTGGTTTGTTGTTGCAGATTGCAGGTTTATGAACAACGGGCGGAGAGATGGCATCGCTACAGCTTGCAAATCCAACGAAACTGACAGTTATTTTATTGAAGTGGAACGATGAATCTGAAAAATTTCTGATTCAATTGTTTTTGCAGGTTTGATTATCTAATTGCTTGCTGCAGGTTTTAGTATGCCCAGAAAACGTAATCGATTGCAAGCTAGACACAGTTACGGCGACTGTTATAAAGATGCTACACACAGTTTCAGCGACTGTTATAAAGATGCTACACACAGTTTCAGCGACTGCTAGACATAGTTTCAGCAACTATTCAGATAAAAAATCAGTTTTTTTTATTTAGCCTAAATTCATGATTTATTAAAAAAAAATTTTTAGCAAAATGGAGAAAAGAAAAAAATGATTTGAAAATTAATGATAAAAATTGATTAGGCATATTGCAAAACATGAATTTTTTTATTTTTATCTTTTGTTTTTTTAAATTCCTGAAATTAGTCTAACTCATTTTTATTTTCTGATCCTCGCGATCGCACTAAGCACAGAGGAGAGCATACTTATTCTAGGCAAAAGCAAAATTGAGAATGAAAGCAAAAACTGAAAATGAAAGCCTGCCTGCTCTATACTAATTAGAATTTTAAGAATTAGTTACGTGTAATTAAATTTCCAGGCCCACGTGGTGTAGAACAGTCAGTGATGGGGTGCACTGTTAAGGCACTCCGTTCCGTAAGGTCACCGGTTCGAAACCCGTGGGTGGGATGGGAGGAGAAAAAATGGAAAGATTAGGATTAGTCTAAACGAGAAAAAAAAAAAAAAAAAAATTTCCAATGAAGCCATTCATGTAGCAGTAACAGAAATATATTCAATAGAAATTTTTCAACTGAAAAATGAAAATATTCCAGCGTGAATGAGTTTGGTTGCTGAAACTGCAAATCAACTAAGAAACAAAAAGACGACTCTAATCGAGTACTTACCTGGAACCATTGTTCGATAAAGCTTTGATAGGCACAATTTCTCTTACTTAGATCATGTTGTAGCTCCTCTTCTTCTTCCTCGATCTCCTGTTCGAATGATTGTTCGCCATCAGATATGCAGGATTCTTCAGATGTTAAATCTTCGTTTGTTTCTTGGGGAGTAGTTGAACTTTTAATTCTTGTCAAGATCTCTTCTTCCAAGGAAGAGGAGATCCCGACTTCTGCTAGGATCTGAGTGAGTAGTTCCAAGCTGAAACTCATTGTTAAACCATGTTGAAAAAGGGATTCTTACTGCACCCAAAACTTAAATCTAAAAATCTTAAATAAAAATAAACTACTTTCATAAATAAAAGCACTAATGCTGAAACAGATAAAAAAAAAAAACACTCTTCACAGTTGCGGAAATCAAACACACTTGGAGGAAAGAAGATCAATCAACCATAACAGAGAACAGGGCCCTATTCCTCCAAGCAGGAATCTTCAGCACCTGTTTCCTGATATCAGTCACACTGCAGAAAAAGAATATTAATCAACGGAGAACAGGACCCTATTCCTCAAAGAAGGAATCTTCAGCACCTGTTTCCTGATATCCGTCACACCTACATGTCCTGACCCATGAGGCTGAGCCCGTTACAGTATTTTGAACGATGCGTAGGCTGTTCCCCATGTCTTACAATCCTGTCACCTCAGAGTTAGGAACATTTTAAAACACACTTGCATGAAAAATCAAACTAGACTTCAATCCATCGTGCTTCCCCGGCAACGGCGCCAAAATGTTGGGTGAAACTATTGTCGTTTTAATTCCGTTGTAGTACTTTCCCAACCATTTAATTTTTCAATCCGAGGTTCGTAGGCTTACGAAGCACATGCACTATATATGTAGGACCGAAGTGGAACTAATCTAATCTAAATTACAGAAATCAAATTAATCTAGGAAGGCATTGAAACATCAACTATGAAAGCAGGAAATTACATAAGGGAAAAGCAATACAACATGTGAAGAGCTGAATGACAAACAAAATATGTGAGCTCACAACAATAACACCATTTCAAATTACATTACAAGAATCAAATGGCAAATCATGAAAGCATACAATAAAAGAATATGAGTCACAGTTAAGAATCCCCCTTCTCCTAATTACAATACTATCTCTCCAAACTCAAAAACTAATGAACTAATGAATTCCTGAGCTAATCAAAATGAAGAGAGAGCACTCTCTTATATACATGAAGAAGCTAACCATCTCATTCAACCGCTCTCAACTACTTTCCCATTATTACAAGACATGATCCCTTTGAATCCTCCACACATCTCTCACATATCTTGAATAAGACATGCCAACCAAATCCTCCATGATCTTCTCCTTAGGAATAGTCAATAATTATCTCCTTAATATGGTGGAGGAGATATTCAGTAGTTTAGAATAAATCCTTCACATTCTACACATTACAAAGCTCACACATTCTTGAGATATATATTAAAACATGTATATTTTCTAATATTTAATCATAAATTCACTTATAATACAAAAATGAATAAAGTGGAAAATAGGAAGGTGAAACCCAAATGTATTTATGAAAGTGATATAATGAAAGGTTAATGGGATGATGAAATGTAAGGAATAGTGAAGGAAAAGTTGGATGAAATACGACATTTCTGAAGCCCAACAAGCACAAACTCACAGGAGGCCACAACCCCCTTTAATATAGTAAGCCACTACTTGGCAGAAGAAGGAATTTTAGCCTAAACGTACCCATTAAATTTTCATGTAATTTCCATGTCATAAATGATGTTGGGAAAGATACTGAGAGGGGGTGGGGGGGCGGGGGGGTGAATCAATATTTTAAAACTCTCTTAAACATTTTAATTTGTTATTCATATTTATATATGCTATTGTACTGAAGTAAACCAGCGTATCAACGTGACTGTGATGAAGACAAGTAGTGTATATTCAGTTAACTATATTTTCATTTAATTCATCTATTTTTTAACTTGAATCGGTGCATCAGTTCTTCATTAGACATTAATTAAATAGTAACCATGAGAAGTAAAAACATAATAAACCATCATAGCTAAGAAACACATCAACGCACATGAACACCAAGAACCCACTGAAAGGGAGATCCTACCCCCTAATCTAATTTACCAGATACTATTGGAAGAAATCTTAAAATCCTTTACTGAAGGCTCCAACCCTCAACATATATCTAGACCAAGTTTCATAATATTTCATATTGTATCCACCTTACTCAAACCATCAAGCATGTATGCCAGTTTTCATCAAATTTTCAGACTAGACCCACTACCATCATTTAATCCCAATATCATATAATAAAACTGAAACCAATCACGGTATCAAATTTAGTAATCACTGAACTAACTGAATCACCAAATGAATGACTAAGTCTCAATCAAACAATACAAATAGATCAAACAACCAAACCAACTTATATCATTGTATACCTAATCATCAAAATACTAAACCATGTACTATTCATCATAAAAACCATATCATATCACTGCAAACCCTAATTAATCATATGTCAAAATATATACATTATTGTTTTGCAACATAACTGTGTTTATGCATGCTTATCCTCAAGAAGAAATGCGTACAAATCTTATAAGATTGATACTTGAGTCTAAATCATTGTCATCATGAAATAATAACTAAAACAAATATTGACTCCATCATCACATATTTTAGAACCACATACAAATCATCACATAGCAGCATCATTACTATTCAACATTTCATTACACAATCATTTCAACCCAACCAATACTATTAAAAATATAATATTATAAGAAATACTTCATCGATAGACATCAGTAAGAATAACAAAACAAATTAACCATTATCATCAGCTCATACTACAAAACCCTAGCATATATACATGACCATTATAAAACACTTCCACATATGTACACTCTTTTCATACATGACACCAGCATAAATATCTTTCCATACTGCATAATATATACATGACTACCCAGAAGAAAATCTGCATGTGTACGTGATATTTTTGAAGAAAACCTACGTAAATATCTATAATTATTGAGTCATTCCTTCCCTACACACCAAAACATATATCAAACCCAAATATCACATTATATTGTTACATACACACATGATCGCAGATTCAGAGCTGGGATTTTGGAGAGATGGGTTTGTATCTGCAATGCGAGATCGGTGCGAGGTGTAAAATCTCTGCGGTGTATTTCATATAAGTCTCTGCGGTGATAATTTGTGGCTCGTATTACATATAATTCTTGGCATATTGTATTTTATCTGTGGATAGAAGTCTTTGTGACTCTTATTATATTTGTGAATTTTTTGAGATTTGGAGATTAATCGTAGAATTTTAGATTCAGAGAACATGAATTTAATCGGAGAACACATTGCAGATTCAGGGAACACGAATTTTATCGTAGAACACTAGATCATAGATTCGGAGCTGGGATTTTGGAGAGTTGGGTTTGTATCTACGGTGCGAGATCAATCAGTGCGAGGTGTAAAATCTCGAGGTATCTGTTGTGTCAAAAAAAAATTATCTGCAATTAGTCAGGTTTATATTTGCGGTGCAAGATTTTTTGTTGTGCGAGGTGTAAAATATTGCATGTCTGTTGTGTAAAATCTCGAGGTATCTGCTATGTAAAAACAATTCAACATTTTTTTTTACCTCACTTTATCTACTGTGCAAGGTATCTGCTTCATCTATATCAATTCATCTCTCGGGTCTGCAGTGCGAAGTATTTAAAAGCTTTTGGGTCTGTTGTGTGAAATCTCTTCCATTATATTTTTGGGTCTAGTATGGCTCCTAGCTTCACGAAGATAATTTCCAGCCCAACTCCATACACCTCTGAGAGTCAAGCTCCTACCCATATTTTTATTGAAGCCCCGACTCCCACTGTGCGGGTGGTCAAGGCCTCACTGGATGAAGCCTTGAAGTTCTCTGAAAGTTCCTTAATCTTTTGGTTTAATGGCTTTTGGCCACGGCTAACATATCTCCATAGTTGGATCTTGGAGGTATGGAATCTTGTCATTTCTGATGAAATTAATATCTACCCCTGTGCTAAGGGTTTCTTTATAGTAGATTTTGAAAACTATGAAAGCAGACAATGCATTTTACATTTCGGCCCTTGATTTTGGGAAAACTCGAGCCTATTCATGAAGCCATGGAACCCATCATTTGATCCCTCAACAATAGTCATAACCTCAGTACCAGTTTGGGTTAGATTTCCAAACCTAGCTTTTCATATCTGGAATATATCCTCGCTAAAATCCATTGGAAACGCAATTGGGAAATTTAACTGCAGGTGCCCAGAAACAGAGGAATGTGTCAGAATCACCTATGGACGCATCTATGTAGAAATGGACTTCAGTGCCAAATTACCAACTGAAACAATCCTAACAAGAAAAAACTATGTATGGAACCAAAAACTCGACTATGAATGTGTCCTCTTTATATGCCGATCCTACTTTGAGATAGGCCATCTAGCCAAAAATTTCCCAAAAGTCTCCCAAAAAAATTCTTCTAGAAAGAATCACCATAGATCTACATGGTGGGAAGGAGCACCAAAGGAACATTACACTGTCATCAAGGAAGAATACTCTCCAGAAAACTTTGAATCACAAGAAATCAGACAAGAAAGAAACAACCCTCAAGGCAAGCAGGTGGAAAGCCTTGCCCAAAAACAAAAAAATGAACTCGACATCCCTTCAAGCATCAACAATTATGAGGTTTCAAATAACTCACAAAATAAATCTTCATTTTGCAGCAAAGAAGATCTCCCAGATCCCGAAGATAAGACACTAGTGTCCCAAGAATCAGATGAGATTGAGGAGGTGCAAGATAAAGGAAGTTGGAAGACCATAGAGAAGAAAAATAAAGCTACAAAACCAATCTCCCCAAGAAATATGAGAAGCCAGACAATTAAGAACTAAGAAAATTATAGGTCCGATAGACCAAATTTGGTCTCAGTGGACGTTAACCATCATCATCATATCAACATCATAGATATATCAAATCATAAACAGATTATTCAATATGTAGTCATTTCAGATCTATTAGATATGATCCATATTCATTCTCCTTGTTGTACGCCTACTTCAGGTAAAGCCATTCATTCATATCCCGATGCTCTTGCACACATAACACTTTCATATCCATATCATTTTATATCTTAGGCCTTAGCTAATACCTTAGGTCAAATCCTTAGTAATGTTGATGGTATTCTTTGAAAATATATCTTGTCGCACTCATCACTATGGGCCAATATGATGGTAAAGACCTCTGGTATTTAGAATACCATGGTGTATAAATTGTACATGGATTTTCTTCACCATACCCACGTATGTACGCGGTCTTTGTTCACAGGACCCATGTATACTTTCATAAACTTTATTTTTATCACTACTCTTCCTATAAATTGACATTCCTTATTCCATTCTCTTTGTCACATTTGTATTGGCCTATATACCTAGAATTCTACCATCATGTTGATATCTTTATCATGTAGGTTTCCATCAAGGAGAACATATACTCATCCTAATACAAGTAGTTTTCCATCAAGGACAACACATTAGTCATAATTCCAACAATCTCGCCCTTTGGATTTGATGGAAACCATGTTGGTTTTTGGTTACCACCACCTATATATACCTGTAAACACATTTGTGTACAAAAAATATTCTCTCCCAAGTCACCAAGCATTCTCCAAACACCAAGCTTCTCCCCCCCTTTGACATCAAGGCCAAAGGGTTGAATAATTCTAAATGAAGGCTTAAGTTTCCGTGTATAGAGAGGATCACTATAGATTTGATTTGCTGAATATGAACATTGTATACTAACCATGCTCCTCCTGAGCACATGTTGAGTATTCTAGAATATATACAAAGAAGTACATGACTTTATGACTCAATGAAATATTACCTTTCTTATCACTAATGACTCATACTTATATCAATCACCCAACATAGTGGGGTTACATATTTGACTGAAAATTACATCAAATGCCTGAAATGAGATTACATACATAATTGACTTGACCCCCAATAGTCCAAACATGACTAAGTATTACAATTATTACATCATGGGTCATTATATGACCTTTTATATCAAGAGACAGATATGAAATTTATGACCAAAACCAAAGACCTCAATAGTGAGGTAGCGAGACCAGATAGTATTTAGAAACCATAATATACCATAAAGGATATAGAACATAAGCATGTGAAAGCAGAAAGATGAACAACAACATGCACATCATCATCATTAATTTGTAAGATAAGATAATTTAGTTTTAATATCATAAACTTGTGATGAAGTATGCAACATCAACAACATAAGATTATTTTGTAGAGATTTGTTATCACCTCATCCTCTTGACCTTATCAAGGTAAAATTTCTCATTCCCTCTATAGGAAGATCCTAAATCCAAAGACATGTACAACAAAATATATTTTCATGCATCAACAAAATATGTAAGAACCAAGCATATTATCATAGGTAAGATAGGGAAGTATAGCATCATCAATATGTGAATAAATATGCCATGTCTCCAAGTTTCATCTAGAAGTTGTAGCAGTAGCATATCAACAACCATGTTGTTAGAAGGAGGTTCCCTAACCGCATTTTTGGTCCATTTTTGTAATATTTTAGTAATATATTGTCTAGCATAGGGGCTTTGGGGCTGGTCGAAGCCCCGATGTGTTGTAATGGGTCAAAGGGTAGAATAGGAGTCTGCAAACCACAATTTATGTACCATAAAAGTATCGTAGGCTAATATGTTATAAATATATAGGTAAATCAAGTCTAGAGGTAGAAGAGAAGAAGAAGGAAATAAGTTAAGTCTGGATATGAACTTGTGATCTTTTGTGTCAATTGTCTAGGTAAGGGCTCCTGCTAGATGTGTGTGTGGAGCCCTTAAAGTCTTGATATGTGCAGACCTCATTGGCTATGTGCACGGGTTAGTCATAGCATCTGTAAGTCAAATCTGGATATGAATGAATGAGAAAACAGTTTTGTGATAACTGAGTATTTATGTGTTATGATTATGGGTTGCGTTATATGTTATTTATGAGATAATGTATGTTTTCTAAATATTGATGGTTTATTGATGCACACATAGATGCGATGCTAGAGAAAGGAACAAATGCATAGATATGGCTATAATTTGTCTTGTTACATATTATTTCTGAGTTTTTACCCCTGATTACTGGGCTTCACTTGGGTTATTTCGCCAATATACTATTAAGGGTCATTTGTTAGGGCGTCTCCATCACATTTTTGTTAGATCTAAAGGGACCCCCTTTAATTATCTTTCTCTCTCTCAGGGTGTGGAAACTTGGTTCCAGCACCCTCCCATATTACTTCAGGTGAGACCTTAACTTATGTAAGTAGGCCATTTCTGAAAAGGCCAGTAGTATTGGGGTTTGTTGAAAAACCTTAAAACCAAACCTGGGTCAAGACCCCTAATGAAAAAAATGGTTCCGTTGCCAAGACCGGGAGAATTTTGAGAGAGGGATTGGGTAATTCCATGATGTCATTGGTAGCCATTAAAGCTTGAATTAGAAGACTGGTTCGAAAAATAGATTTAGGAATTTTCCCTAAAAGAGAATAGGAGTAAGAAGTTGTCTGCGGAAGAGTGGAAAAATAGGTATATTTTTACGGAAGTACATGAAATCTTCTGTGTATCCTTCGCACACAAGTTGCAAGAGTGGTTGGCATGATTGGAAAAATTCCAGACTTGTTGGAAGGACGATCGGGTCATGCAGTGGACCCCCAAATTGATCCAACAATTGGAAAAGACTGATAAAAACATTACCAGAACTATGGATCATTGGGTTGACAGTATCTTGGGATGATTCATGGCAGAATTTCCCATCTATCAATTTGTGTCATATTCGGAAGCGGGGCAAAGGTTCTTCAAGGGATTTAGAGGTAAGTTCCTAAAAACCATACTGTTGTTAATTAATATTCTATTGAGTGAAAAGGGTATCTTGTGTGGCCACACCGAGTGAATGACCTCCAACTAGAGTGAGAGCATGAAACGAAGAGGTAAATACTACCAGGTTAATCAGGAAGGAGACATATCAGTATACAATCGCTTAAGGGAATCACCTGATTTTAACCAAGAATGGGCTGTGCAATTTGGAACCAGCCTCTTGATCACACTTGCATCAAACCTACATAAGGGTAAGAATTCTCCTATACCTCCACCACTAGAGGAAAACATGGCCATGCACATGAAGCTCCCAACCTTTAAGGGCATAGACGATGAGGATATGGATCGATTCTGGTTCATAGAAAAATTTGTGTGGACCATGCAAAATGTTAAAAATGATGCTATAAAATGAGCGAAACTATCCATAACTTTCGAGGTTAGGGCCCTAGATTGGTTTATGGGATACATTGGTCAACATGTGAACACATAAATACAAGATATTAAGAAAGCACTAAAGCAGCAATTTTGGAAGCCTAAATCATACTCTCAATGTGTAGTTGAATTAAAGGACTTTAAGCAAGGACCTATAGAGTCCATCTGGGAAGCTAACCAATGATTAAAGAAGGTTATCAGTGATGGGGAATTTTTCTATGAGGATAAGAAACACAAGGAATGGTTTATCACTATGATATTACCACACATGCGAGGACCCATGGGACAGTAGAAGATCGGCTCCCAAGAAGAAGCTCTGGAAATTTCCATGAAATTAGAAGTTGCACCAAGAGATGCTACGCAATTAGTAGCTCTACAGATCCAGACCCAGCTAGAGGTAATGCACTTAGAAATTTAGAAATTATGGAAGGATCACAATAAGGAAGCTAGTCCGGATATCTAGTGCATACGTTTTAGGGTGTCGGGTCATACTAAGGATCAATGCCCCTTGTTATCAGATTATATGCAGGCTGGGGATATGAGCCGTCTATGACCTACGGAAATGGCTAGCCCTAGTATTCCTATGCTATGGTGCATTGACTATTGAGTAGAAGGAATACATGATACAAATCACTGCCCACAGTTGGGTGCTTATGCTCTAGAGTTGAAACAATATTGGTACAAATTATGCTCATCTGTGGGTCATTATGAACAAAATTTCCGAACACTCGACCTAATGGTAGATAGGGGAAAATTATATAGGGCGCAGGCGGACCACTCATCACCACTATCTCCTTCTAAATGGGGAGAGTCTTCCGCAAGAGGAAGGGGAAGAGGGAGAGGAGGGAGTGTGGGTTGAGGATGAGGACAACTGATTTTTTACAACTATGGAGACGTGGGACATTTCACATGAGATTTCCAGAAACCTGCACGCCAGTCATGCATATATTGCAGGAAGTTCGACCATGTCATTGGATACTGCATGGTATTAATAGAAAAAATGCAGGAGAAACAATAGATGCCTACACAGAATGTGCAAAGGGTTAAGGCAGAACCATGAGATGATGGACCATGTATCAATGTGATCACACCAGTGGTATTTCCACCGAGGGAGTGAAAGAAAAGGATGCGACTTAATCACTAATTTGGAAATCTAGGGAAAAAATAGAAATCTTAGATCTAAAAAAGGAAAAAGAAACATTCATAGAAGTTCGAAGGGAGATAGATCCAAAATTAGACGAAGTAATTAAACCATTCCTCCAGGCATGTATGAAGTTGCTGTGCAACCAGAAGTTTGTAGAGAATCTCCAAGCATTAATAGATAGTTGTGAAGAAAAGGTATCTTTATAGCCAGAGGTTAAAACCGTGAACAAACTATACAAAAACAAAAAAAAAGGACAGGACGGGAAATGTGCATGATTGTGCAGATTGGAGACTACGAAATGGATCAATTCATCCATGATTTAGGATTAACACAAACTTCCTACCAAAGCAGACCTAGCAAAGAATGGGATAACCTAAGCTGGAATGGTCGGCTATTGAGCTGTGAATGGCTAATCAACAAAATATTATCCCACTGGGACGACTGACAAAAGGTTGTGGTAGACATTGCAGGAGTTAAAGTTTATGCTGATTTTGAGGCAATTCAGATAGTAGATGACACGGACCCTTACCCTGCGTTGTTAGGCCTGGATTGGGATATTGACCTAGGAGGTATCATTAATTTAAAAAGAAGGATCATGATATTTGAAAGTGAAGGCACAAGGGTGATAGTTTCATTGGATCCAGCAGAAGGAAAGCGGTACACTAAATCAATATGAGAGGAAGAGGATTTTGATCACATATACAAGTTGACCGCCCAGGATGACAATTGGATCAACCCCACAGATGATGGCATGCTATGCTAGGAAAAAGAAAAAAAATTCTTATCTGACTCGGATGAAGAGATATAAAAGTGGCTGAACTGGCTGCATGATGTATCTGCAGTAAGGTGTCTAAAGGTCACAAAAATATTCCAATGCATCTCCTTAGAGGTAAGAGAACTACCCTACTTTGATGATTCTGGTAATGTTAAAAAGTTCCTCAAGGAAATTGAAGAAAACATCCTTGAAGAATGGATATTTTGGGCCCTTGACTTGGCCATGCGCACAAATCCCACGCACTGGTGGGAAACCCATAAGGGAGATTTTTAGGACTGGGAAGAATTTCATAGGATGATGATCTTACGATTTGATCTTCTGGTCAAACTACCAATGAAACTCTTCTTGGGACGAGGGGACCCACGAAAGCATGTGGCTCTCTGGATGGAAGTATGGAAGGGGAATTCGTGGAATGAATGGGTCCATATGTTCATTCACATGTTGGGACCAATACCTACCACTTGTTATTTGGATGCAGAACTACACCAACATTATCAGGACTAGGGTACAATGGCTGAGGATTTTATAATGAAATTTGGATTGACATGAGGAACTAAGAAACTCGATGAAGCCCTGAAATATATAGATGGTCTGATATTCAATGAATCCCTCCGTAAGCAGGAGTGTATTGTGCCAGCCTGGGATACGCAGATACAGGGCATTGTAAAGTGCAGAAATTTGTCAATAGAAGACTATGATGATGACCCACAGAATATCACTATCACAAAGTCAGAAGGAGAACGTGTTGTTGTAGGCTCATTGCTACAAACGGTTGATGTTACCAAACCTTTGAAACTATAGGAAGTGAATATTGGCACGGAAGAGCAGCCCAAGATGGCCAAGATTGGGGATTACTGGGAATCCCACCTCTTTCCTTGAGAGGCCTCTTGGAAGAGAATTGTACTTTACTTCCACATTTAGGCTTTAGGCCAAGCTTCATCTTTCATCTACAGTGCAGATCTTGTTGAGGGTTGAGTTGTGTTGCAGGTTGCAGCAGTGGAGAACATCTTTGGGTCACTTCAGTGCTTATTTTTAGTGTAGAAAGGTTCCTTTCCATTGGGAGGATAGTAAGGAAGGCCCTTGAGCCTTATTGCAGCATTTGGAATCAGACCACTTATTTATTTTCCCCTACAATGCAGTTTCTATCTTAGACTGTGTTATTTTGAGGGAGGAGTTGCAAGGTGGTTTTAGTACACCATTTGGGGAGGAATATTTCTAGTGAAGGGATCATCCTTTCATCTAGAGGATCTATTGGAGGAGGCTGCATTATTTGTTATATCATATCAGCCCCATATTTCCATTTTATATGTTGCAGTGAATCTTTAGCCCTAGGGCTTCGATTCCCATCTTGTACATTGGTTTATTTTGAAAACCCTTTGGTCGTTATTTTCTGGAGGTTGCATAGAGCCTAGATCTATACTTGTTGTATCTATTGAGGCATATATTATCCCATGATATTTGTATGTTCATTTGTTGTAGCAGTGCACTTTATGACTACGTTGTAGCAGTCTTTTGGCATTTTTGATATAGTAGTAGCACCTCTTACACAGAGATTTCATCATTAGAGGCTTGTTATATCTTGTATTATGGTTTTTGGCCCATTATTTTACATATGTTTGCTGCTTTTTTCATGAATAGAGAAGCTACATATTGGTCTCCATTATTGATGTAATGTTTTACACTATTATTTCAATGGTTTTGGTCTATATTCCTTATTTTCTCATTTAGGAATATTACAGTGGTATCAGAGCATAATATTGGCACAACTTGTGCATCTTGAAAAGCCAATATGTCATCAGAAGAAGGAGATCCTCTCATATAAAGAGAGAAGGGGTATCTCAGAAGAAGACACCAAAAGTTTGATTATACAAATGATAAATAAGACAAGGGTAAAACCCCTTTATCAGGAGAAGATGAAGAGAAGAAGTATCCCAAGCTACTTCTTAGAACCATGCAAGACATTGCTAGAGAAATAAAGGAGATGAGTATGGATAGATACAAGGAATCCCCTAAAGGATTTCAACATGGTGAAGGCTCCAAAATTTCTCACCACTAGAGTGATCAAGCAGTGCAACAACAACAAGTTTCCTAACGCTCTACAATGCCTACATTTTTAGTAGTGGGAAATTAATGGTTTCAAGAACAAGAGAATCTTAAAGACTATTTCATGGAGTATGAGTCTCAATCTCAGAGTTTCAAGGACCACATGAGTTTTAAATAATTTTGTCATATCAAGGAAAATAGGAGACCCAGGCATCATAATAGAGGTGGAGGATTCATTCAGAATCATGATCTACACCACACTATGGGCATATTTTTCTTACCTGACTTTGATGGGTCATCTAAATGCACTACCAAATCATGGGTAGAGAAGCTTGAAATCCACTTCCAGTAGAAAAAAGTAACGGAGATGGAGGCCATTAAGATAGCAATGCTGCACCTTGAGGGTGTAGCACATGATTTGTGGTTCCATGGCTTGTATACAATGGGTCATGCCAATGTGACTGCATATTCAGAGTTCACAAGGAGGTTGGTGGAGATATTTGATAGAAGATATCCTTAGGCACCATTCATGGGGCTAACAAAGCTCAAACAATTAGGTAATCCAAAACTTACATTTTTGAATTTTTAAAACTTTCTATTATGGTTCCTGATTTATTTGCAGCAAGAAGGGTCTATATGTTGATTGATGGGTTAGAAAAACCTCTTCATGTGTTGGTTAAGTCTACTAATCACACTATCCTTTAAGATTACATTGAAAGGGATAGATATCTACAAGATGCCTTGCCAAAAGAAAAGGCAACATTTCAGTAAAAGCCCTCTTTTCGAACAAAGGGAAAAGAAGAGAACGCTCCTTTCTCAAAAGAGAGCCAAAATAAAAAAACCTATTATTGATGATGTCCAAAGAGATTTGAGAAGAAGGAAGCTTTGCTTCACATGCTAAGAATCATGGGCACCTAGACATAGATGTGTAGTAGGAAAGACACACTACATAGAGGTCTTCTCAGATGATGAGGAGAAATAGGTCACACCACTGGCACAGTAGGAGATGATCCACCACCACTCAGAAGTGGGGATGGGGCATTTTCTCCAATTGAAGGGCCTCTTGGATCATTGAGAGGAGTACCCAAGTACTTGACCTTGAGGGTTCAAAGTCCCATCTTAGATCAGAGGGTTTCTATTTTGATTGACAATGGGGCTACCCACAATTTTATTGATGCCCAACTACTGTAGAGGAGGGAAATACCTACTGATGATTTTGAGGGATTTTTTGTTTTGGTCCCATGAGATAGAGCTATGTAGTGCATGCATTATGGTCCATCCTTATGTGTCACCATTGGGACATGTACATTGACTGATAAATTATTTGTGGTTGACATACCTGACACCAATTTGATATTGGGTGTGCAATGGTTGATTACTTTGGGGAAGGTCACCACAGATTGGGAGACTTGAAGATGGAATGGGTGGATAGAAAGAGTGGAAAACATCAGATGATTAAGGGCATGCACACACACCTCTCACATACCAATTACACATAGAAAACAGAGATGTATTTCTGTAGTGGAAGCAAGGACCTAACAATCCCATCTATTATGCACATGACTTTGGCCCATGGGAAATTATTGTTTTGTGGAAAACCACCTGGGAGGCCACCTGATCCAGATTTGGTGAGGCATGTCTCACATCATGATGCACCATTCATATATTCAAGAGGAATGGGATCATTAGGAGGCCATTATACAATGTTGAGATTCTTGGGTAGACTCAAGGAAAAGGGAGACATTCTCCCAACATCATCATTGCCCACTCTCATTTCAGATTCTGTGTTGAGGAGGAAGTGGCATGGGGAGGATAGAAACCTTCCAACATGTACCTTTGGCATGGGAGATGTCAAAGAGAAGGATAGCCATATGACATATGTTCTTTGTGATAGATCATGAACGCTGTCACTATGGAGGATAGATCCCTATTAGAAATCCCAACTGTTGGTGGATTATTTCAAGGATCTTGATACATGCATGATACTTGATGACCAACTTCGGGAGGAGAGCTATTCAGTCCAAGATGAAGTCATCTACTATCATGGTAGCATATTCTTATCTAGAGCTTCCAAGCTCAAGGAGAAGTTACTACAAAGAGCTCATGAATATTTTATCTTTAGCCATACTTATTCCATGAGAGCCTACAACACCATCATGGAGGGTTACACTTGGGAAGGCTTAGAGGAGGAGATATATCAACATTTGAAAAGGTGCATGGACCATGTGGAGATGGGAGAGATACATAACTCTATGGAGGAGTTATCACATCCACCTCTTTCCTCTTTTAGAATGAGAGGGGATCTATCTATGGACCACTCCATTTGTATGAGCAGAAACTATGGTAAGGAACATGTTTGTGTGCATGATGTTTCACTTGATGATTATCTGCATTCCTTTACCATGTATATGTAGTCCATTGCTCCAAGTAGGAGAATTCTTCCATATAAAATTCATGGCCAACTTTGGGCCATAAATATTTTTGAACATGGCCACTCTCCTAGGAGGATATAAGGAGATGTTGTATCATTCAGGGTGCACTCCAAAGGCACCAAACATTTCTCACCTTTTCAAAACTTGTGAGAAAACTATGGCAGCAAGTGGTGGGGAAACCAGTTACCATATCACTATTTGAGGCAGTCAGGAGATCTACTGCGCTGGTTCCACATGTGGGACTATGACGCACCTCCATTTTTGCATATTGCTGTTTGCATGTACTTGGTTTTGATCCCATACATTGATGATGTACTTATCCTTTTTATGGGAATGATTGGAGGGAGGATGGAAGGACTGAATGTGCCCTTTGAGAGAGAGATTATCCATGTTCATTATGCTACATGTTTTAGGGAGAGCCTTGGGAAAACCATGATTGTTTCATTGGATCTATTACTTCCTTGTGGGATGAATCATTTCCATCTCATAAGAACTTGGGAGGAGAATTTCATGGAGGTTTGGATTGGGAGACACTTAGCTTATGAAGGAAGCTTATCACATGGAGGTGTCACCAATGATGGAGAAGAATAGTTGCAGCACTCACCTTGTCAGTTGCTTGAGGACAAGCAACATTTGGGAGGGGAAGACTGTAATATTCAAAATTAGCCATGAGATATTTGGAATATTAATTTTTGTTTTGATTTCTTGTTTAATGAATAAGAGGATAATGGAGATCCATAAATCTCCTTAAATAAGAATAAATCAATGCAATGTGAAAAGAATACATCTTGGTAGCTTAATTGAGCACCCTTAGGTGTGAAAAGGGGTTGCAACACCTTGAATGGGTCAAATTTGACCAAATTAACAATGTTGTCATGGAGTAGTGGCATTCAATGAGGGACAACGCAGTTTTAGATGTAGACTCTTTGCATGGAAGTAGTGCCATAAATGAATGGGGCTTAGGGTTATAAATCTCATTTATTATATAAGGAAGAGGATGGAAACCATATTTAATTATGAATTGGTATTTGATATTTATGAATATATGGTTTGTTTATACATATAGCTTTCTTCATCTATTTAGCTAGGATTTCAATGTTGTTTAACACAAGGTGTTCCTGATCAGCAATCCCACCTCTTTCCTTCAGGCCTCTTGGAAGAGAATTTTACTTTACTTCCACATTTAGGCTTTAGGCCAAGCTTCATCTTTCATCTACAGTGCAAATCCTATTGAGGGTTGAGTTGTGTTGTAGGCTGCAACAGTGGAGAACATCTTTGGGTCAATTCAGTGCTTATTTTCAGTGGAGAAGGGTTCCTTTCCATTGGGAGGACATTAAGGAAGGCTCTTGAGCCTTATTATAGCATTTGGCACTAGGCCACTTATTTATCTTCCCTTATAGCATATTTTTCGTCTTGCACTGTGTTATTTTGAGGGAGGAGTTGCAGGGTGGTTTCAGTACACCATTTGGGGATGAAGATTCTAGTGAATGGATTAGCCTTTCATCTAGAGGATACATTGGAGGAGGCTTCATTATTTGTTATATCATATCAGCCCCATCTTTCCAGTTTATATGTTGCAGTAAATCTTCAGCCCTAGGGCTTTGATTCCCATCTTGTACATTGGTGTATTTCTGAAAACCATTTAGGGGTTCTTTTCTAGAGGTTGCATAGAGCCTAGATCTATACTTTTTGTATCTATTGAAGCATGTATCAGCCCATGATATTTGTATGTTAATTTGTTGTAGCAGTGCACTTTATGACTGCGTTGTAGTAGTCTTTCGACATTTTTGATATAGTAGAAACACCCCTTATAGAGGGATTTATTCATTGAAGGCTTTTGATATATTGTATTATGGTTTGTGGCCCATTATTTTACATGTGTTTGCTGTTGTTTTCATGAATAGACAAGCTCCGTATTGGTCTCCATTATTGACATAATGTTTTGACATTGTTATTTCCATGGTTTTGGTCTATATTACTACTTTTCCCATTTGGGAATATTACAATGTTAAAAAATCTTTGAACTATTAAAAAAAAATATGGTGACTGCACCTATTCTTATATTTCCCGACTGGGAAGTCTTTCACGTACACGTGGATGCATCAAGGATCAAATTAGGAGTTTTCCTGGCATAACCTAGAGAAGGGGACATTGATCACCTGGCGGCCTACGCTGGAAGGAAGCTTTCGAATGCAGAGTGTAACTATTCAACCATGGAGTGTGAAGGGTTGGCAATGGTGTGCACCCTAAAAAAGTACATGCAATATTTGTTAACTGGCCACTTCAAAATGTTCACAGACCATTCATCTTTAAAATACCTGGATAATAAGCATGTGTTGGGGTGGGGGAGGGGGGAGATTTTTCGATAGCTGCTACTTTTTCAGGAGTATGATTTTGAAATCATTATGAAACTTGGGAGGTTGAATGTCGGACCAGATCACTTGTCTAGAATCGAAAATGGAGAAGATCCAACTAACCTAGAATAAGGATTACTTGATGCACAAATGTTTTCTATCAAGGTATTTGATGAGCACTTTGTCGATATTATTCACTTCCTGACCACAGGCAGGGCCCCCGCTAGCTATTTAGTGCCACAGAAAATGGAATTGGTCGCCCGCGCAACCAATTTTAATATAATTGCGGCACAACTCTACAAGTTGGGACTAGATGAGGTGTTGCGAAGGTACGTACTCAAACATGAGAGACAAACTATCTTAGCCGAGGCCCATGGAGGAGTTGCGGGAGGATATTATGTAGGTAAATTAACTGTAAAAAAGCATTACGGGTTGGGCTATGGTGGCCCACATTGCATAATGATGCCCATGCATATTATTGGGTCTGCGATATGTGCCAACGAACCGAGAAGCCCTCATGATGAGATGAGATGCCCCTGTAACCATAGTTGGCCCTGCAAGCATTCGAAAAATGGGCCATCAATTTTTGCGAACCCATCAACCTCCCAGGAAAGAAGACTGGTGCTCGGTATATCATCACTGCCATGGATTATGTGACCAGATGGGTAGAATTAAAAGATGTCAAGGATTGTATTATGGATACTACTACACAGTTCATTTTCAAATATATTCTGACGAGGTTTGGGTGTCTGAAGATACTGATGAGTGACAGAGGTACACATTTTGTTAATGAAACTATTATGGCTCTGACTAAGGAATTCCAGATGCACCATGCAAAGAGTACCATGTATCATCTGCAGGAAAATGGGACCGTAGAAGACTTTAATAAAATTTTGGAACATGCACTCACTAAGGTCTGCAATGCAGACCACAATGACTGGGACATACACATTCCCTCTATAGCTTGGGCATATAGGACTACATGTATGAAACTCATGGGAAAAACACCCTTTAGAATGGTCTACAAGAAGGAGGCCATCATGTGGATGGAATACATCGTTCCTAGCCTGTGCATCTCAGCTTACACAAATATGGCAAACCCAAACATCATGGAGGAACACCTGGCACAACTGGTCGCCTTGGAAGAAGATCGGTTCCTTGCCCAGTTCCACCAGCAGGTTCAGAATGCTCATGAAAAATCAAGGCATTATCGACACATTCGGCAAAGGGTCTTTATGGAGGATGACTTGGTAGTAAATTATGATAGCCAATTTGCGTGACACCCGGGGAAGTTTCGTAAGCACTGTCTAGGTCTATATATAGTGAATGAAATTACTAATGGAGGTGTGGTCAGATTAGCTACATTGAGCGGAGATTTTCTGTCAGGATACGTTAGTGGGAGTTGTCTGAAACCCTATAGGGACTGCTCAGTGCTGATAAAATGACTATATCGCTAGAGTAGTTGTATAATGGATGTTGTGCGCATCAAGCTGTGGAAACGGAAGCAGTGCAGAGATGATGCTCAAGACAGGCGGTGCGATTGGGTAAGTTGCAGGTGTAGGGGTTGCGCGAGGAAAACAAATAGCCATTTACATGGGGCATTGGTGTGGAAAACTAAGTTTACCATTCAATGGAATGGGCGATGGGAAATTAATTTGGTGAATTACGAGGATTTTTTATCGTTTCTATAATGGTGGAGTTCCATTAAGGCTAATTGGTCTGTTTTCCACCCTCATGGGCTATAAGAAAAGGACTGTTGGTCATAAGGGGTTGGTTTTTTGTCTAAACTCTTACGCCTTGGCTACCTCAGTGAACATCCTCTAGTATGTATAATTTACATCAACATGTATGAGTGAGCTACTCCTTCTAACATTAGCAACGCCAAATTCATCTTTCGAGTGAGAATGAATGCTACAAACCCCAATGAGTCTCTACCTATTAAGGCTTCTAGGGAAATGGGATCTAGTAAATTATTTGAAGTAACCCCTGAAACAAAGGAGGTCATCTTTACCCTGGCAAAGAAGAAGGGTAAAGGGAAGGTAAAACAGGCAAAGTGGGATGGAGGGAAACCTTGTACGTCTCCCCGGATGGTGCGTTCCCCCTATAAAATGCCTAAGGGATGATCACTTGATTCATCCAAGTGCCCTATGATACTCATAGAGGAAGGGCTACATCCGGCTCCGCTGAGCTGGATGCTGCCTTACGTTAAGCCACACAAGACAACAATGTGCATCCCCAAGCATGTTGATGTCTTCAGTGCCTACCTATAGATGCCTCTAGTCCCGGAGGAGGTGCCCCTACAAGGAGATATGTTTGTCGTCCTCCCCCTCATAAAATTTGATGATCATCATCTGGGAAACCTAGATGCCTTCCCTTCGCTAGCTACGGAGCTATACCTAAAATAGGTACTAGATGGAAACATACTAAAGGTTGAGCCAATGGCGTGGGTAAAAGGATTGGCCCAGTCAGGGATCTTAAACCTGTTGCACATCCCCCACTTTGGCTGATACAACATCACTGGCCTGGTTGTTCGCCAGCTGCTAGTGCTTGTCCACGATGGGTACTTATGTCTCCAAGATCACATACTGATTGATGCTACTTTAATTCATCGCATAAACAACCTCCCCATGCAGGGGTCAAATCCTAAGGAAGGTACTGGAAAGAAGTTTGAGCACCATATTGCTGAAGTTGTCTGAGAAAGATACCATGTCACACACAACCAACGAGAATTTCAAATTGGTATGATCAATGACCCAGGGACGCTCATGGGTACCCTTCTTCATGCATGCAAATTGATGCGCAAATGCTAGGCAACGACTGCCCCTACCCACATAATTCAACTCACCGGTAGATGCGAGAAGGGAGTCTGTTTCAATTGGTCATAGTACCTTGTTGAAGAATTTCTTGACAATGTGTGTGAGGCCCAGGATCAGGAAAAGGTTTTCTACTACTCTTAGCTAATACTGATAATTTCCTTAGTTGTGTGGGAGACTCTTGAAGAAGCAGTATCCCCCCCTCTCGATCCAGGAATGTGTGAAGGAGAGAGGTTTGCTAACCTTTGGGATTCAAAAAATCCCAAGCGGGTTAAGGAGAATAAGACGTTTTGGGTACTCTATGATCGAACCATAGTCACGTCAATTCATGCCCAATCGTGCTTGTCCCCGACGGTCTACAATAAATACAATTATAGTGTGGCAGTTCAAGTGAACATGCATAATGTGTAGATTCGGGTCCACAAAGATATCACCTAGTATAACCTTCTGCATATGACTACTAAAGCATATATTAAACAGGTGATTACCACTTGGCCACCTGAGTGGAAGATCGCATTCCAGAAGACAGGCCCAGGCACAATGAGCACATCTTACCATAGTGAAACATCCAAAGATACAACTCCGCCCTCCACAATAATGGATTCAAGGATTCATGCTTCAACGCAACACACAACTGCCACCATCCCTATGAGCGCTATAGAATCAGAGTCTTCACTGGATTAGAACCTTAATAGGCTCGATGGCATAGACACATCGTTCCTGCATGGTCTCAAATGGACCAGCGAACCACCTAATGGGTCTAGGAAGAAGCCCAGATGTAGAGGTCACATTAACAGAGGATGACCTTGAGCAGATTATTGATGCCATCACCATTGCGTCCGAGGATCGATGGGCTACCTTGGAAGCCTAGCACAAGGCCGTGGTAGAAGCTTTTCAATCGGAGCTACAAGCTCTCTGGATAAAAGAAGACACCCTTCAAGCGAGTGTGGATCAAGCAAGGCAAAGTCAAACGAGTGTGGATCAAGCGAGGCAGACTCAAGGAGGCTAGCCATCTATAGTTACAGCCCTGACCACCATCATGGATAGGTGGATCTTCCCCCTCTCAGGTGCTTCTTTTACAATGGAACCAGAAAAATTATGCAGCCAAGTCTGGGCATGCTCTTCAAACAATCTTGATGTTGGGTGCTTGGTGGGTGTGAAACTACATAATTTATTTAACTTTTTCACCAATGAAATTCAGCACAGAGAGCTCTGAGCACAAAAACACCTTATTGAGGACGAGAAAAATATTGTGACTCAAGCTAGTGAAGCCACCAAGGCCCAGGCGGCAGACATTGCCACCATAGCGCAACATGTTGCATTAGAACAATTGATAGACCAGCTCTGTGAAGACATGCCAGAAGTAATTCTTGCCTCCATTGTGCCATGGGCCAAGGTTGAGGGCTTGGTCGCTACCTTAAAGGCATCTTAGACTGAGGTATAGGTTATTAAGGCCGATTTTGAACTTCAGATAGCATCATTGCAGGCCAAGCTATAGCCTGAGTCCCCCTAGAAGTACGCACCCAACGAGCTGCACTGGTCAAAAAAGCGACCACCACTATTACTACACAGATCAGTCAGGGAATCACTCTATTTGAGACTGCTATGGAGTTATGGTCCCAGGTGCAGCATGATCCTGTCCTTCACCAAATTGATCAGGAGGTGCACCAAAAGGAATAGGATTGTGAGCAGATGGAAGCCATTATGACCACCCGTGTTCTATCCCAATGATTAGTTCGCCTTCAGACCAGCCATGCACTCAGAAGTGAAATTAGGGGGCTCCAGCACAAGAAAAAAGTACTCAACGACCATATGACACCCTAGGATGATGAAGCTCTCAAGATTTCGCAGGAGTTAGAAGGGGTCATGCGATAGTTGAACCAGACCTTGGACAGTGTCACCGCTGCAACTAAAGGCCCCACTTCATAGATGCTGGTTGACATTGTGCAGACCGCATCTGCACAAAGCATCCATTTTCTACCCCTGTTAACCACCATTGTCGAGTAGCTCAAGGAAAAGATGAAGACCCCAGTGGTGCTGTGACTTGGGACAAGTCACAAGATTGTGTTGGGGGATTGTTGGAACAAGGTTTCCTAACCGTAGTTTTGGTCCATTTTTGTAATATTTTAGTAATATTTGTTCTAGCGTAGGGGCTTTAGGGTAGGTCGAAGCCCCGATGTGCTGTAATGGGTCAAATGGTAGAATAGGAGTCCACAAACCATGGTTTGCAGACCATATAAGTATCGTAGGCTAAGATGCTACAAATAGATAGGTAAATCAAGTCTAGAGGCAGAAGAGAAGAGGAAGGAAATAAGTTAAGCTTGGATACGAACTTTTGATATTTTGTGTCGATTTTCTAGGTAAGGGATCCTACTGGCTATGTGCACGAAGCCCCTAAAGTCCTGCTGTGTGCGGGCGTCGCTGACTATGTGCATGGGCTGGTCATAGAGTCTGTAAGCTAGATCTAGATATGAATGAATGAGAAAACAGTTTTGTGGTATCTCAGTATTTCTTTGTTATGATTATTGGTCGTGTTATATGTTATTTATGAGATAATTTATGTTTTTTTAATATTGATGATTTATTAATGCACACATGGATGCGATGCTAGAGAAAGGAACGAATGCATAGATCTAGCTGTAATTTTTCTTGTTACATCTGATTGTTGAGTTACTACGCCTAATTACTGGGCTTCACTTGGGTTATTTCTCCAATATACTGTTAAGGGTCCTGGATTAGGGCTTCTCAAGCACAGGTTTTTTAGATCTGAAGGGACCCCCTTTAGTTAGATTTCTCTCTCTCAAGGTCTGGAAACCTGGTTCCAGCACCCTCCCATACTACTTGGGTTGAGACCTTGGCCTGCGTAAGTAGGCCATTGCTGAAAGGGCCAGTAGTATTTGGGTTTGTTGGAAAACCTTAAAACCGAACCTGGGTCAGGACCCCTAAAGCCAACACACGTCTTCATAAAACCTAAAACAACATCATTCTCTTGGCCCATTATCTTCATACAATAATGATTATCACACCAAAAACCATTTCACCAATATGCAACTCAACTAGTCATCCATAAGATCCCATTCTGCAACATGTATCAACTCATCATCAACAACAAATCTTATCTTTAAGATTAACAATATTTTTCAAAGAAAGATCAAGTTTTCTTCTAACATTGAAAATTTATTCTAACTCATCTTCTTCTTAATCAGTAAATCCAAACCAAAGTAGAAATTTTAGATTTCAGCAACTTATAAACCCTCATAAGTTAATATTACATATAATTATTATATGAGCATATATAGACTATAAGAGACCAATGTTAGAAATAGAAATACAATTAATAACTAATTAAATCATATCAGAGTTGTCCCTTCAGTTTTTCCTATTGTTTCTTCATCATATAGAAACATACATGATTATTTAGATCAAAAATCATGTATATATGTGATTGTGCTTCATACTATCTGCATACATAAAGTAAAATGTTGAATTTTCATAACCACAAATCCCCCTGAGCCTATATTGTATATTCATGTTTCATTGTTTCTACATCAGATGCACTATTAGTGATATGAGAAACAAGAATATCAAAACAACCAGGAAACCATCATCAATATAGCATATGTATTCATCTCCCTAATATTATACATCACGGATCCCAAGGACCTGATAATCATCTTTTTCTCTCATGAGGTCATGTAATACATAACTTATGCATTCACTCTGAGAAGTATTTTTAGGAACAATGTACTACAAAATAGACCATTTTATTTTATTTTGTGTCTGAATCTTCCATTTTACCTATACTTAGAATATTCTTCTTTATCCTTTGAAGTAATAAAGTATTATTTTTTCTTCTATGTTTATTAATTTTGGCCCTACCTTTTCCCATAACTTTCTTTGTAGCACTATTTGAAAGAATAACCTTACAATCTTGATTTTTCCCAAGATACTTAATATTACTCTTATCTCCAGTCATGTTATGAGATAATTTGTTGTCTATGTACCATTCATCTTCATCTTAAAACAAGTAGAGAGAAAGATAAAACCTTATCTATTCTTCTTCTTTCTACTTAATATCAGAATTGTTGGTGGATCCATCTTTCTCAGGTCTTTTGACCTTCTATGATTGCTTTCCATGTTATCGTTGGTGATTCATCGATTTTTTCCTGCATTATTTTGCGACATGCCCAATTTTTTTACAAGAATAACATCTCATATGAATAGAAAAGGGAGCATAGGAATCATAATATTTTTGTTTCATGTTCCTTCTATTGCAATCAATAGATTTGTGACAAAATATTTTTCAAGAAAAACAATATCACTTAAATAAACTTGAATACATGGGCGTTGATGAACTTCTTGTGAGATGACTCCTTCTGTGAAACAATATGCTTCTTCAGTTGGATGCAACATGTCCATAATTATGACATATAATGAATTCAACATTATTGATCATAAGATAGAATCGACTAAAACTTCTATAGTTGGGAGTAAATGATTTTCTTTGAAGATTCACTTTCATTTGTTGTTGATCACGTTGACTTATTATCTCTTTATTGAGAATTTAAATTTTTTCATTAATACCCTTTAAATTCCTTGCATTAGCCTTTGAACTACATTCTCTTTCAATACTTCCATGAAAACCAAGGCCAAATTTAATGTCCAGAGACCATTCACTACTAAGAATATTATCCAAAATCATAGTACTATCAGTGGAATCTCAATTTTTTATCTTTTTCTTCTAATTTACCTTTCATTTTGATTACCTCAACCTCCATTTTCTAATTACTTTTCCTTTTCTAGATACTTCTTATTCATACCTTCTTGAACCAATCTTCCCTCTTCCACTTGCGTATTTAATTTGATAATCTATTCTTTCAGCCCATTTTCTTGTTCTTAAAATGCTTGAATTGGTTCTTCATTCCGTTTATCTGATTTTTCAAGATATGTTCTTAGAGATAGGATCTCATATTTAAGGCCTTCACAATACTATTTAGATTATACAACAATGTTTACTGATTTAATATGATCCTTGTTATCATTTGTCTACAAATTATCTTTAAGATTAACAATATTTTTCAAAGCAAGATCAATTTTTCTTCTACTATTGAAAATTTCTTCTAACTCGTCTTCTTCTGAATCAGTAACTCCATCTGACATAAAAAAGGTTGTTTTATCATAATGTTTATTTTTTGATGCACTGTTAGAGATAATATTACCTGGTAGTTCCCCTTATGAGTAACCTTATTTTGGTTTTTCTTCATGGATTGTGTGTAGATTATCCCACACTTGATTTACAGTTGCATAATGCATAACCCTATTTATTTTTGAATCAAGTATGCTATTAATGATGTCACTCAATGCCTTACTTTTATTTCGCACTTCCTTGTCTAATGGAGGAATTTTGGTGTAGCCATTGCATACTAGATACCAAACATCAAGGTTCATTATAGTAGACTTCATATTTTCTTTCCATTGTTGATAATTATCATTTCTTAGCATAGGAACACCTTGATTTTCCGTTATTTCTGAATTGCCTCGATCTTCTTCTTCTAGGGACATCATTTTTAAATCTATTTTATCTTTAGAGTAATTACTTTCACTTTTACCCGTGAGTGCAAGTTCATTGTCATGATCACTATCATCATTATTGCATAGAAAATGAAATTGACCACAATTATAAAAAAATCCCATACCTGATAATTCTTTGTTACCGTCTTCTTCATTCTTAATCAATAGAAAGCAAGGTGCTCCAAAATCTAAATATTTCCTGACATCTGTAACTTTCATTGTATCTAAGATATCACTGTCACTATCAAAGTTTTTTGAATCCTTCCTTGATCCAATACAAGCAGTTAAACTTCAATTAAAGTACCATACTCTGATACCAATTTTTGGGAAAAAGACTGAGGGGGGGGGGGGGGTGGTGGTGAATCAGTATTTAAAAAATCACTCAAAACTTTCAATTTCTTATTCATATTTTTTTATGCTACTAAAGTGACGTAAACCAACGTATGTATGTTATCGTGATGAAGACAAGTAGTGCATATCTGGTTAACTATATTTCCATTTAATTCATATTTTTTTTTTTAACTTGAATTAGTGCATCGCTACTTCATTATACATTCAATCAATAATAACCATGAGAAGTAAGAAAAAAATAAACCATCACACATAATAAACATATCAACACACATCAACACCAAGATTTTTAGGTGGAAACCCAGTGTGGGAGAAAACCTCCATTTTTTTCATCTTTGTCTTCATCTTAATTTCTTATAAAGAAAACATATTACAATATTGTACTGGAACGAACTCATACCAGTATGCAAGAACCCACATGCAGAATTATGCAACCTTCTCTCGTTCTCCAGAATCCACTGAAAGGGAGCTCCAACCCCCTTATCTCGTTTACTAGCACCCATGTGAAGGGAGCTCCTACCCCCTGATCAAATTTACTAGGTACTCTTGAAGGAACCTTCAAATCCCTTACTGAAGGCTCCAACCCTTAGCACCTCCATGGACCAAATTTCATAATATTTCATACTGAATGCAATTGACTCAAACCATAAAACCTGTAGGCCACACTTTATCAAATTTTCATAATGGAACCACTACCATCATTTAAGCCCAATATGAGTTAACAAAACTAAAGCCAATCACTGTATTAAGTTTCTTAATCATTGAACTGAATGAATCACCAAATAAATCACCGAGTCTCAATCAAGAAATACAAATATATCAAACAACCAAACCAACTCATATGATTGTATGCCCAATCATTAGAATACCAAACCACATATTGTTCATAATGAAAACAAGATCTTATCACTGCAAACCATGATTAATCGTATGTCATAATATATACACTAATGTTCTGCAGTATAACCGCGTATGTACATTTTTATCCTCAAGAAGACCTACGTACAAATATTAGAACACTAATACTTGAGTCTGAATCATTATCATACTGAAACAATCGCTGAAACACATACTGACCCCATCACATATTTCTAAACAACATACTTATCATCACATAGAAACATCAGTACTATTTAATGTTTCATTCCACAATCATTTCAACCCAACCAGTACTGTCAAAGACCTAATATAATAAAAAATACTTGATATACATACATCAGTAAATGTAACAGATAAAATTAACCATTATCATCAGCTCATGATTGCAAAACCCTAGCAAATATATGTGGCCCTTATAAAACACGTATGCGTATGTACGCGCTTTTCATACTTGACACCCGTGTACATATCTGTCCATAATGCATAATATGTACATGACAACCCAGAAGAAAATCTGTGTATGCACACGATATTTCAAAAGAAAAACCTACATACATATATGTAATTAATGATTCATACCTTCATTCAATACCAAAGCATTTTTCAAAACCAAATCTCGGCATACATCGTTACATACACACATTATTATATCAACATCATAGATCTATAAAAGCATAAATATATTATTCAATATGTACTCATTCCATATCTATTAAATATGATCCATCTTCAAGCTCCTTTGTGAACACCTATTTTAGATGAAGCCATTCATCAATCGCCCATTTCTTTCACATATAACACTTTTATCTCCATACCCTTTTATATCTTAGGTCTTAGCCAATACCTTAGGTCAAAATCTTAGTAATTTTGATGGTATTCTTTTAAAATATTCATTTATGCGCTCATTACTATGGAAAAATACCAAACTAAAAACCCCTGGTACTTAGAATATCATGGTGCAGAAATTGTGTGCGACTTTTCTTCACCATACCCACATATGTATGTAGTATTTGTTCATGGGACCCGCATATACTTTCCTAAACATTATCTTTATCATTCTTATGTCTCTGAACTGATATTCCTTAGTCCAATCTATTTGTCACATTTGTATTGGCTTGTATACTTATCCTGCTACCATCATGTTGATATATTTATCAAGTAGGTTTCCATCAAGGACAACACATACTCATCTTGCTACAAGTAGGTTTCCTTCAAGGATAACACATTAGTCATAATCCTAAGAAACCAATCAATTTTGTTTAAATTTATAAAGAGGTACATGTAAATATTTTGGAGGGAAAAAAAGAAAACTACTTTCTTTAATTGTATCTTTGGCTTACATTCTTATATGTTTACTGAAATTTGAAATGTAGACACTCGCTGGATGCATAATTAAATTTCACTTGTAACGAGTAACCATTATGCATACTTTTGAGAAGACCCACATTAATAAAAATTGAAGATACATTAAAAACGTTTCTTGAACATGATTTTTTAATGTATCTTGATTTTGTATCAATGTGGATCTTCTCAAAAATAAGATTAGTGGGTACTCGTTGGATGTGGAATTTAATTCTACATCCAATGAGCATCTACACTTGAAATTTGAGTAAACCTACATGGATATAAACCAAAAATACAATTTAAAAAGTAGTTTTCTTCTTTTCCCTCTAAAATTCATAACTCTTATTTTATTATTTAAACAATTATTTTATTGTTTTTCCTTAGGAGGGAGCTTTTAGGCTGAAATTTCCTCTAATGCAAAAGGCAACAACCTCCTATGAATGTAGACCACCACCTGCTCTAGCCAAATGTTTTACTTTTCATACAATTTTCAAACATTATATATATATATATATATATATATATATATATATATATATATAACCTAGTCAACTACTCCACAAAACACCTTCCTCTTTGCTTTAAAGTCTTTCTTTTCATTGCACACTTCACTATTAAATCAAATCTAGTCTATGCCCTCTATTTCTTTGTATAACTATTAGGTTTGGCACCAATCTCCATTCTAATCACCCACTGACATACAACACCTCACAATATTCATTGTGCACTCAATACAACTTCACTCATGCCCAATATTTTCCTTTGCCATTTTTTTTTCACTTCAAACACATAGCTCAATGCTCATTGTTAGCTCATCAACAACCACATTAATTCCTAATATGACACATTTATTTCCAATTAAAATCTTGCGTATGGGAATGGTTCACTCAACCTCTGGCACAGGTATGGTCTCCATTTTTCTGACACATCTGATTACTTAGACTCTTCAACTAAATCAATTTTGTGATGGACCTTCTGAGTGTTCATCCATAGTGTGAAATAATTCTTAGTCTAACTATGTATGGGCAACATTCTCACTCTGGTATGCACACCTTCTCGACCACTGTAGCCATATTAATTCAACCAATGGGCACCTAAGCATTATTTTCATTTAGATTTTCATGTCGTATAGGGAAGATTAGGTATGGCTTGTTTAGTATGAACCAGGATCATTAAATTATTATTCACGTTGTGGTCCTTGCAACCTTATTTTCTTGTTCTGGAAAATTTCCCATTATTTCTCATTAACACTAATTCTGTCATTTTCAGTACTTTGCATATCTATTCTCCGACTCATCCACAAGTATGGCACAAACCACATTTGGAACACCATGAACACATGAAACAAACCATTTTTCAACTCGTTCATGTCCACAGGTGCTACACATACAACCCTTAGTCACATGGCACCCACAAGACCAAGTCTAGGATTACATGTCAAGGTGGGGTCCCCCACTCCCGTCATTCCCCAATCAAAATCCTGTCGATATGACTTGTAGCACCACCACAATACCTTCCTATACTAGCGCATTTTCCTTTATATTTGGCCCAAATTACTTTAAACACTTTCCCATGATTCTTTTACTTTATTAATATCCCGAATTCTCTTGGTCACCGAAAAACATGAAACCCACCACAAAACCAAGTGACAGGTGCACCTATTCTTATTTGATGAAATTGCCCAATGTCATAAAAATTTCCATCTTGTGGCTTTGTTATCAAGGTCAAATCTCCCATCATGCCTTTATTCTTCTCTAGAGGATGCCTCACGGGCTTACATGTTTTGTGGATCTACCAAGCACATTTTCCATTGGCCCAAGCTTTGCCACACTATTCGAGTGCCTAGTAAGTCCACTTCTTCTTCCGATGTGTCCTTTTAAATTTTTTGGGATAATTCTTTAGGGATGACGTATCCCGTGGGACCCCTATTGAAATCATGCGAGTTGATCAATTTCTTGTTGGGCTACGTTGGCTCTCACAATTTCCCTATCAACCTGATGCCTAATGAGCATGTTGGTTCCTTTGTTCTTTTCTCCAAAACCTTTGAGGATATTTCTAGTAGGAATACATCATGTTTATGTCACACATGCCTTGTGTCACCCAAAAATGGCCCACTTCAGTACCTGAAAACCCTAAATATGCATTTCACGTGTCCCTTATTCTGACATCATCATCTATAAATGCAATTTTGTCAATTTCCTGTGATGAGGGGAGAGAGAGAAGGGTTTGAAGCTTCTTGTTATATGGAAAATTCCTTTGATTATTTTTTATAGGGTTCTCGACCATTTATTTAACTCTTCCCTGCTGTCATTGATAGTTGTTAAGTGTGCTACCTTGAAAACGTGTCCTAGTTCTACCCTCCCATTGGTTTTTGTATGTTATTTTAGAAATATTCTAGGGTCACTTTTCCATGATGACATCATGCTCACGTCCTCCCAAATTATTGGGAAAACCCACTTATTGTTTGTGCCCCCCTTTGCTGGTGGTTTCTAGTTTTGATTGTGGGGGGTGGTACAAATGGTCTCCGCCATAAATATTGTGATCGGTGGTATGGTAAACTTGCTTTGGCCCACCCATTCTTCATGTTAACATTCAAGTGACTAGAAACAACACAATATTCCCAATGCGTCAGAGGTGACCAATGGTGGCAGATCTGCACATAAAATTTCCTGTCGTTTAAATGGTCACCTCTTCCAAATTTCTTTCCATGTTTGGAAATGTCACCAAACTTAAACTTGCTTCAAGGGGTCCTCCAACCACTTTTAGCTTTTTCCTTTTGAATTTGGCTAGCAAAAACATTCAATCGAGGAGGCATTAGATAACTTTTGAGGTCTAAAATGGGCCTCCTAAGAAAATTTTACAACCAAATAAGCTTTATATGAACCAATAGGATTCAAGATGATGATGTCAACCATGGGGGATGATTCACCATTGTGGGTGTAAAAAAGTAAAAATATTAAAAATTATTAAAATAATAAAACTAAATTTTCAACTTGTATTTTCAACTTAACTCCCTAAGGTTTTACTCAATTTTTGAGAGGGAGTACTCGCTGGATGCAAAATTTATTTCCTCATCCAAGGAGTACCCATGTTGCATACTTTTGATGGACCTTGCTAAATGAAAAATGATAAATACAAGAAAAAACATGATCGCAATCATGTTTTCCATGTATTTCTCATTTTTTGTGTAGTAGGGTCCATAAAAATTATGAAACATGGGTACTCCTTGGATGAGGAATCAAATTTTGCAGGCAATGAATGTTCTCGCTCGAAATTTGAGTAAACCCATAGGGAGATATGTTGAAAATACGAGCTGAAAAAAATAGTTTTTTTTTCCCTATAAATTTGATGATGTAATCTAATCTTATTTTATTATTTCCACTATTATTTTATAATTTCCTTAGGAAGCCCATTTTAGACCTTAAAATTTCCTTAATTCCATTTGCATACTTCAATATACCATTCAAAATTTCTCTTTGAGCACTAATCATCTATGTCATCTCAATAAAAATCCTAAGGGAGAAATGCCTTCAAAACCTTGGATTCCAAAACAATCATAGATATGATATTTAGCTTCCTCTATAAGCCACCTACTATGATGATTCTCTACTTGAAAAATGACAACAACCATAGGAATCCCCCTAAGCTTGACATCGATTCTAGCTTGGTTGACATGAATGCCAACACGTAGGATTCCACCATCCATTCAGACAATGTTAGCTTTTGAGCAATCTCCACCTTTGGCATTAATGGAAACATACCAAGCTCCCCCTAAAACTACACATTGTAAACCTATTTTCTACCCCTGGATCATTGACCCTTATCCCTTATGATTATATGACTTTTTCTTGAAATGAAGACCCTTTTTGCGCCTGTTTGACCCTTAGCCATAGGCACGAAGGCTTGTGCCTGTGTCCAAGACTCTATAGCCACTACCAGGTAGCCTTATGCGTGCATGTAAGGCCATTTTTAGCCTTTTATGTGCTTGTGACCAAGGGAATGTTCTAAAGTGACTTGGTCCCTAGGAATCAGTTTGATATCTCATCTATTCGAGCTAGCTAGAACTCATCAATTAGAAGCTTCTCTAACTTCTCGTCTACCTATTTATACTCAACCATTTGAGAGGGTCAAGATATTTTTGGATAAATATACTAGTTTTTGGAGAGCTTATATTTTAGAGAGTTGAGATCTTGATCATATGCTTCCATTTTTATTGTAGAGAGAGCTTGTGAGATCTTGGTCATGTGTGTGCTCCTATTCATGTTCATTTCTTAAGTATAATGGGGAAATTCTACTGGATCACGGAGAGGAAATGTGGAAGTGAAGGTATAAAGCGATGTATAATTTTATATGATTAATGAAGATCTATGTTCTCTCCCTTACATGATTATGTTTTCAGCAGATCTTGTAATCATTTTATATTATTGTTGATCTAACAATCTTACAAGGAATATCACTTATCATCCTTGAGTGTTTGTGGTTGTGTGTAGGTGTTGAGATCAAGTGCGGACAAAGTAGATCGCTTGAGTGGAGTGGGAGGATGATGCTACGAACTCAAGATCCTTCCCTAATATGTGAGGAGGAAAGGCTCCATTTCTCTTCCTCATAGTATAAAATTAGTTGCAATTTGCTTGATGATCGTATGATATTGGGATGTATTTTGTCTCATTATTTGTGTCCATGTCTGTTTGGTGACCTAATCAGACATTAGATCACGGAGAAACAACTCCTTGAAATTTTTGATGCAACAAAACTGGTGTTTTCAATGAGAGAACACTCGCTTTGTGCTATATTTTCCTATTATCTTGATCGGATCCTCTCTGATCTGATTTGTTGAGTTTTCTCAAATTTTCTGACTGTTTTTTGGCTATTTTCATGGTTCATTACCTCTGTGTTTTTCTTTCTTCTTGGCCTCTGTGCAGATTATAGGGAATTTTTGAGTTTTTCCCTTAGTCGATACCTTAGAGGCTTGTTCTGTAGTGTACCTAGAGGGGATAATATAGGGTATAGAGGGAGGTACCCAAGGGAATAATATGATGTAATAATATAAGAATGATAAATAAATGGGCCATAGTTAATAAATAAAGTGGTTAACCCACATTATGTAAGGGACCACATGTAGCTAAGGAATAAAGTGATATGCCCATGGTATTGGATGTATGGTATTGAGAGACCCATGGTAACTACCCATGGTATTGCATGTATGAAACCTATATAGAGGCTAGAGACTCTCCATTGATAGATGTCAAGGATTATTGTATGGGCAAGCATATGGCTTGTGGAGTGATCTCCTTCCTTAAGGAGTGAATGTATGGTGTTGCCCTACCTTAAGGGTTTTGATATTAATGAAGATCTGAAGTTTTATCTTCTATGGTGTTATTTCTTGGTCATATTTTCCATTTCTATACATTTTCTTATCAGATCTATTACAAGTGGTATCAGAGCACTTTCTTGGGCAGAGTTTGGAGATTTCTTTTTTCATTTTTTTGCAGGAAATTTTTGGGCGGCAAGTTTGTAGCGCAGATATGGAAAATTGGTGAAATTTTTTTCAGAAATAAATATTATATCTGGATTCCTTGCGGAAAAATACCCAATTTCAAAAAAAAAATCAGTCGAATCGGAGTCTGGATGAGGGAGTTATCACTGATTTTAAATCAGCAATTTTTTCAGAAATTTTGTGATGCCGGGACAGTTGCAGTGCAAATCTGTGTTTCCAAAGTGCCTAGATCAGAATTTCAGCCATATGGTTAGATGCATAATGGCTATTCCATTTTCGAAAATAGGTTATATTATGGATTCTGAGTTATATTGACCGAGTAATGTCCATTTTAAATTCTTGCCAAAGAAATTTTTGGGCAGCGATTTTGTAGAGCAAATTTGGAAAATTTGGTGAAATTTTTTTAGAAATAAATATCAAATCTGGATTCCTTATGGAAAAATACCCAATTAAAAAAAAAAAAACAGTCGAATCGGAGTCCGGATGAGGGAGTTATCACTGATTTAAAATCAGGCATTTTTTCAGAAATTTTGTGACGCCGAGGCAGTTGTAGCGCAAATCTGTGTTTCCAGAGTGCCTAGATCGAGATTTCAGTCATATGGTTAGATGCAGAATGGCTATTCCATTTTCAAAAATAGGTTATATTAAGGATTCTGAGTTATATTGACCGAGTAATGTCCATTTTAAATTTTTTCCAAAGTAAGTGATTTTCTTCAAAACCCTTACTTTATTTTATGGATTCTCGCAAGATGAAGTTTACAGGAAAAGATGATGGCCCTACTATTGAAGATTTTTTACAACATCTCAAGGCTCAATATGCAAGTTTTTGGATATGCTCCATAGGGCTTCATATGAAAGATGAGGCAAATAAATGGTGGACCTCACTTGACAGCTCAGTGAGGAAACTTCCCGAGAAAAAACTTGAAAAAGTTCTTTTGGACAAGTGGTCTCAAGCCGGAAAGAAGGATAGCAAGAGCCATAAAGACTTATTTTCTACTAATATTTCCATATTACGGATTCATGGAAGTATTCAGAAAGAGAACATCGTTGTGTCTATCATTCCTAGTTGCAAGCATAATTGTATCAATGTGAATTTGGCTAAAAAATTGCAAGTTCTAGCAAAGCATATTGAAAACACATAGGTTGATAATGAAGATGTTCAAATTTATAAAGATTTGAAGATTTCTATGGATAAGTATGTGTTGCATTCTGATTTTTATGCTTCAGATATGGCTGTTGTGGATGTTGTTTTGGGACATCCTTGGATGGAATCCATTGGTACTGTCAATTTTAATGTGCAAAAGAAATTCATGAAGCTCTGGTATAAAAAGAAGAAAATTACATTGCACGATATTTGCATTAGGAACCATGCAGAGACCGAGGAGGAAGAAGCAAAAATATCTAACGACACAGACACATCAGATGATGAGCCTTTGATGGTAGACAACCAAACACAGACATCAAAGCAAGTACCAATAAAGGAACCAGACACCACTCCATCACCAATCATGGAGGAATTAAGGAAAGATATTACATCAGTTAAAGCTTCAACATATCACCACCCGCATCACCCAGCAAGACAACAACCAGCAAGGTGGCAACGAATTAGCAACAAGGACAACAACCCCTGGACGACACATCGAGAGGTGCGACGATCCACTAACAACACATCAACAATGAAGAACCACCAGAACCCGCTTCCATCTCAAGCGAGCAAGGCACCGACTAGATCAAGTGTTCACCTTTCCCTTGGATGGCTAGATGCACATGAATGGTACCAGTGGAATACTCTTTTGAGTAGATCTTATTATTTGTGTTCTTCTCATGTTTCAGGGACGAAACATGTTTAAGGGGGGTGTAATGTAGTGTACCTAGAGGGGATAATATAGGGTACAGAGGGAGGTACCCAAGGGAATAATATGATGTAATAATATAGGAATGATAAATAAATGGACCATAGTTAATAAATAAAGTGGTTAACCCACATTATGTAAGGGACCACATGTAGCTAGGGAATAAAGTGATATGCCCATTGTATTGGATGTATGGTATTGAGAGACCCATGGTAACTACCCATGGTATTGCATGTATGAAACCTATATAGAGGCTAGAGACTCTCCATTGAGATATGTCAAGGATTATTGTATGGGCAAGCATATGGCTTGTGGAGTGATCTCCTTCCTTAAGGAGTGAATGTATGGTGTTGCCCTACCTTAAGGGTTTTGATATTAATGAAGATTTGAAGTTTTGTCTTCAATGGTGTTATTTCTTGGGCATATTTTCCATTTCTATACATTTTCTTATCGATCTATTATGTTCCCTCGCAGCCAGGAGGATCTTTATCTGCTAGTTGGAAAGCCTTTGCTAGCATCCAACCTTCCCAGGAATTTATATACCCGTGGATAAGGATTTTAGCCCTTGAAAGACCGTTTCTTTTAGTCTGAAACTTTTTTGTTTTCCTTCATACAATCTAGGGTCCTTGTGTTCTTGTTGGATCTAGTCCAGATATTTTTTGTTCAATAAATTTTCTTTGGATTGGTTAAGTGCCTCTTTAGAGGACTTATTCTCTTTCACTAGGCATTAAGCTCATCATTTCTTACCGATATATTGAAAACATGTTTGGGTTATCATTTTTTGTGGATGATAAGTTTTTGTATGTCCCTGATCTGATCTATTTTGATCATTTTATTCAAGGTATTTTGTTGCTCATTATTGTTCGATTTTCTTCTTATGTTTTGATTGGGTGCCTTAAATTGGGTTTTTAGTTTTTCCACTTAACTTCATTATCAGATTTGGGTTGCTACTTCAACAATTGTTTAGACCATATTTGCAATTTTTCTTTATATTTTGTGGCTTTTTATCATTTTAATTCCTTCTTTCTGAGTGATTTCTTTAACATCTTGGTCATTTGTGTCACAAACATTGGTGCTGTGACTAGTTGTGCAGTTATCATCTGAAAAAATTCTTTTGATTATTTTTTTTTCATATTGTATCACATTCATTAGATCTTGTTTAGGCCTTCTTGCCTCTAGGCTTTGATTTAGTCCTTTGTAGAACATTGGCCCTAGTTGAACCATTGTGTTGTATCCCTAGCTTGATTGACATTCCCTTGTTTTTTCTTTCACTTTGGATTTCTGTTCAATTTCTTTGAGTGTGTTTGGTTGGGATTTTGGATTTCTTTGTTTCTTATTTGGGAAACTTTCTTTGGTCTCTTTTTTGGTTTTCCTTTTCAAATTTTTTTGGGTCATTAATGTAGGTTTTAACCCTGTACAGAAATTATCTACAAAATAATCTTAAAAATAGAAAATAAACAATAGCAAGAGCATAAAACATAAAACAGGTAAACACAGAGATTTTCCCCTGGATCCCAAATTGAGATGACCAGCTTGATTTTTCTTTCTATTCCTTTTTGTGTTACAACACATATATATAGATGCTGGAGCATACATAAACCCCAATCCATTAACCCTGGACTAGAACATAATCGTAGTTCCCTTGACCGGACCTACAAAATACCAAGGGTCGAAAACCATCATGCCCCAAAACCATGTGCAAACCTATGCACAAAACCATGGGAAAGTCCGCCCACCAAAAAATTTTCCCAGGCCGCTGCCCTGGACCTTGAAGAGGGGGGGCTATCGCCCCCCCTGTGATCCCCCCATGCGTTATTAGTCATGGAAAGAATATAACACATACCCAACAATTAATTCATAAATTCTTGGGAAATTTTACATTTAGGAAGGTCTACTAAAAGGTGCATCATAACAAGTATTGGTGTGTTAGATAAATTCTTACCCTCTCGTAGCTAGCATTCATAGAAGTGAAAGTGAAAATCTCATATAGCCACATTAGGGTGACTAAATTAGAGTCTTACACACCATATCAGTTTCACACTTCTTCCTATTTGTGTAAACAACAACCATTAAAATCAATGCAATAATAAAATTAACTAGATTTTTCTTCTACTTTTAGTAGTAGTATACCAATACTAGCTTAGGCTAGGGTCTTGAGATAGGAGTGTGAGTTAACTGCTACAAGACCAAAAAATAAAATTAGAAACTTGTGGTATGGAGTAAAATCCATTTGCAGTAGTGTGGTCTCAAAAGCACTTCTCACAGGAGGTTTCAACGCACACTTGGGCTAGGTAGGGTGACATGACCCATTTCACTTAGTTTCGAATAGAGGGATATAGTGGAATTTTCACGCATACAAATGATTTTTTTTTATCACTTGGGGACCACTTGAGAGGTAAATATCAAGGGGGTTTCGGTCTTGGCTCCTTTTTGTGGTTAATTTTACTGCCCTTGTGTGTAGATTTGTTCTTGGACTTTCCCCCCAGGTCGTGTTATTGTAGGTGGTGACCATAGTGGCCTTTATTTCTAGGGCTCATACATAGGTGCAACGTCGAGGTCGTATTCTCTATACTTGGGTTAGATATTATTCATACTCTCTTAGTCCTCTCAGGGGTGTTCCACATATTGTGAGGGAAATTTTTTTGATTTTGCAGCTAAAAGGATGGGGAAGTATGTCGTTAGTATAATTGTTCCACCGCTGCCTTATTTGTATTTTTTTTGCCTGTGATATCTTTTAGGATGTTTCTAGTGTGTGTTGTTTGGTCTGAGTCCATAGTTTAGGCCTTAGGGTGTTTTACTAACATAATTTGACGTTAATTACTATCACCCTGGTTGAATTTGTTCGTCAACGGTCATGTTGTATTCAAGGTTACTTCCTGAATAAAGTGGACTCATTTCTCCTGTAAAGAGGGTGATTTTCAGTGCTCAATACATATAACATCACATAGTATTGGAATTTGTGCCTAGTCCTATTGATAGTGATATGATCTCTATTGAGACTTTGGTGGATTACACTGACGCTCTTGCCAATCCAAATTTGACTGATCCATTAGGACCTACTTTATTGCAGCTAAACCAAGACAGTTCCACACCAACCTATACTGACATTATTTTTTCCACTGTTTACCCTATGGCACAGTCTGAGCCATCATTACCTTCTGTATCAACAATCTTGGTTTCCATGTAAACGTTTCCACCTCTCAGTGCCACCATTCCTACTCATTTGTCCAAGCCTATCCCATCTTCCAGGATAATTCCACCATGCCCACTCCATATTCTATGCTTACTACGGTACCCCAACCTAGTTAGCCGGTAGGTCTAGGAATGTTTTCACCGATATTTTCCCAACCAACCATTATTGTTCCTTAGTTAGGAATAGTTACTTCAGGAAATATGTGGGGGGTATCGTCAGTTGTCCCTAATAATTCTGGGGTTTATGTACCTTCTATTATGTCACAAGCCTAGAATAGTTTTCTCTTTGGAGGGATGCCACCTACCAGTACTTTTACTAGAGGGGATAGTTCACCTAGGGCAACCCCGCTACCAATACCATCACCCATATAGTTTATCCTCCTTTTGTCGGTCCCAGTGCCATCACCCACATATTTTATCCTCCTTATGTCGGTATTACTGTGCAGAGTGACCTTTATTTTAACCCTTGGTACAACCCCATAAGCAGTCATGCTCTTGGGTGTCCATTTATCTCCGGAGGATTTTACCCTAGGAGGAAACATCCATCTACCATTTATGATTTCCTACAGCAACCTTTTTCCCAGGTGAACCCTTTTCTACACCATCAAGTGAATCCATCTAATCGATATATGGGGAAACCACAAGGTTAGTCAGGGGCTTCTCCTGCCTATGATCCATTTATTCAAATCCATAATCTGTTTTTACATTCTCTCGATTTACCATATTTGGCCAAATTGACTAATGATCCCATTTTTCATGATCCCTTGTGGCCACCCATGCTTTCCAAGTTACTGTCAGATATTCCCAATTTTGAAGGCAATATTTTGGATAATCCATCCACTCACATTACCACCTATCATTTATGGTGCTTAGCTAATTATTTGGTGGATAATTTTGTTAAACTTCACTTTTTCCAACGAACGTTAACTTTGGATGCCGCAAAGTGGTATATCAAGTTAGATATTGCATCATATCATGAATTTACCTCCCTAGCTCAAAATTTCTTGACACATTTCAAGTTTATTACTCGGTATGATCTTGACTCTAACCTTTTTTCAAACTGTAAACAAGATGATGCCACACTAATTTCGGATCACATTCATGGGTGGCATCATTGCAACAGGTTAGTGAGAACCAAGTTACTTGATGAGATTATATGTAAATTTCTTACTCGATATCTTCGACCTCAAATTGCCAAGGATTTGTCCATGTTGTTGGGTGTTTTTTATATTCTTTCCAATAATAGTCACATGTGTGGGGGGGTGATAGCCCCTCCCTATTAGTTGCGTTAGGCACAGTGGGGAGGTCATAGGGGGGAAGAAACCCCCCCTGTCCAGTGGTTTGTAGGGGGCAGGTAGCCCCCTTCACGAGGTATGGGGCAACACCCCAAGAAAAAATATTTGGACCCTATTTTAGGTGGGCGGACCTGCCTATGGTTTTGTGCATGGTTTTGCACATGGTTTTTGGGCATGATGGTTTTTTCTCCTAGTATTTTGTAGGTATGGTCAAGGGAAATATGGTTATGTTCTAATCCAGGGTTAATGGATTGGGGTTTATGAATGCTTCGACATGTATATATGTGTTGTAACGCTAAAATGAAAAATAATGAAAAATCAATCTCGTAGTCCCGATTTGGGATCAAGGGGAAAAGTATCCGTGTATATATGTTTTATGTTTTATGCTCTCATTATTGATTATTTTCTATTTTTTGAATAATTTGTTTGTAGATAATTTATGTACAGGGTTAAAACCTACATTTGGTATCATATTTGTTTCGACTTCAAGGGGACACATTTGCTGTTGAGGGTTTTTCCTCGAGCATGTGGGAAATCCTATTTAGTGGGAGATCTACAGGATCGATTCTTGTGGTGAAAGAATATGGTGAGCAGTGGAAAGATAGAGATCGATAAATTTAATGGTTAGAGTTTTGAGTTGTGGAATATCAAGATGGGGGATCTCCTGGTGGATAAATATCAGTCGATCACGATAGATCTGGATACTAAACCAACAGAAATGTCAGAGGAAGACTACGAAAATTTGGATCGAAAGGCAAAGAGCACAATATGGTTGTGTATCTTAGATTCAATATTGATGAATGTATCTAGGGAAGCTATGATGAGGACTTTGTGGGTCAAGTTAGGGACTTTGTACCAATCTAAGTCTCTGGTGAATAAATTTTTCCTGTGGAAAAATCCCTATAACCTAAGGATGAGGGATGGAGACTCGATGACAAAGCATCTGAACACCTTAAATACTGTGGTAATTAATTTGTCATATATTTATATTAAAATCTCAGATGAAGATAAGTTCATCAGTTTGTTGTGTTCTCTACCTGATTCATGGCAGAATCTGGTTATTTCAATAGGTAATAATACAACTATCTTGAATTTTGATGAAATTCTCTCATCCTTTCTGTCGGAGGAAATGAGATGGAGCAATATGGAAGGCCAAAATGGATATGTCTTATTTGTACAAGGAAAGTCCCAGAACATAAATAAAAATAAGTTTTTGAGTGGGAGATATAAATGTAGAGGGAGATCTTAATCTCCAGGAAATCCTGTAAAGGTGTGTTGGAAATGCAGAAAGGAAGGGCACTTCAAAAAGAACTGCAGATCTAAAGCTCATGATAAAGGAAATGGATCTGATGATGCTCCCTATGTAGAGGAAAAAACCACCTCATATGAAGGTGGGGGTGTGTATTTGGGTTTTTCATTAAATGCACATGTAGATCATGAGGCATCGTTGATTGACTTGGGTGCATCCTTTCACTTCACTCCTCATAGGGAGTGGTTCTGCGAGTATGAGAAGTATGATGGTGGTGATTTATTCTTAGGGGATTATAGGAAGGCAAAAATAGTCATACATGGAAAATTAAAGATGAAGCTACAAGGTGGATGGATTAGAACACTTCCTATTGTTCTGCATATTCCTATTTTGGCCAGAAAGCTTATTTTTGTAACCAAGATGGATGATGCAGGTGTAAAAATAGTGTTCAAGAAAGATACCTGCAAGATGGTTTGAGGAAAAATGGTATTAATGTAGGGAGTTCAAGTTGGAACTTTTTACAAGCTTCAAGGTAGCATTGTTATTGATGGGTGCAACAATTCTATGGTTCCTGAAAGTGGAGCGGAAAGCCTAGCAGTATCTGGAGAAAATACCATGTTATGGCCTCAAAGGCTTTGACATATTGGAGAGAAGGGCCTTCAAATACTGAATGGTAATGGTATGGTAGAAGGTATGTATAATTTCTCTTTGGATTTTGATTTATCTTAACATTCTGTATATGGGAAGCATAATCAGGTGAGTTTTCCTTTTGGAGCTAAGAGGATGAACAATATATTAGAGCTTGTGCACAGTGATGTGTTTGGACCTGTGTTGATTCCATCATTGGGAAATTATGTGTACTATGCTTCACTCATATATTAATTCTCAAGGAATACATGGATGTATTTCTTGAGGAAGAAATATAAAGTCTTTGATAGATTTAAAGAATTTAAGGCTTTGGTGGAAAACCAGACAAAGAAGAAGATAAAGGTGCTAAGGACATATAATGGTAGAGAATTCTAGAAGAAGGAATTTTAAGAGTTATGTAAGAAGTGTGGTATAGCATGGAAGAATACTACTTCATACACACCTTATACAAATGGATTTGAATAAATAATGAAAAAAAACTTGATGGAAAAGGAAAGAAGCATGCTCAATGGTATCGGGTTAGGATAGGAATTCTCGGTAGAGGCAGTGGAGACTACATGTTACCTGGTTAGCAAATCAACTTCATCAGAATTGGAGGATAATACTCTAGATGAAGTATGGACTGGTAAGAAAACCCCTCTTTCACATCTAAGGGTATTTGGATGTGATGCATATGTATATGTTCCAAAGGAGAAAAGGACCAAGTTGGATAACAAATCTGAAAGGTTCATCTTTATTGGGTATAAGGATGGTTTAAAAGGTTACAAGATCTGGAACCCAAAAACAAGGAAGGTTGTGTAGAGTCAATATTTGGTTTTTAGAGAGGTAAAATATGTTGTTAAACATGAATTCCTACCAAAGAAACCTGAGAAGATAGAGTTTGAGGTAAAGGAGGATCAATCAAATTTTACAACAGAACAAGATTCAGAAGAGGAAGAGCCCCAAACTCCAGTTGTGAGAAGATCAGTTCGGGAAAAGAAGGCAGATAGAAAAGTATAGTCCATCTTCTTTCTATTCAAAATTTTATTTAACCATCACTCATGATGATCCTATAACTTGTTAGTATCCTATAATCTATAGGATCACAAGGTGATTGATTATTCTTTTCAGATCTTGTATATTGAAAATAATCTTCCATGACTGTAATTTATTTCTGAGAAGATACTTTTGGGCACCAAGGAAAAGGATGGTTGTATTCACTTAATTTCCAATATAGTCCAAACTAAGCCTAAATGCATTGGGTGGCACTTTCTGTTTCATAAAACCCCCCAAAACCAACATGCATAAAGTTTTAGGACTTCATATTGAGCACCGATGCCTCCATTTTAGCTCCACCCCCCACTTTAGGCCGCTTGATATATATATATATATATATATATATAAACCACATAATCCGTACCTTACCACAATGAACCTTTATCCCTTTGACCCCTTCCTTGCCTTTTCGCATCGGCATTTCGCAACAATCCTGGCCACATTCCATTTCCACTCCATAAATCTGTCGATGAGATAGAGTGGGACCCTTCCCACAACATCACCTTCAGTCACATTTGTGAAAATTCACATTCTTTACCATTTTGGATCTCAAATTTCCACTTCTAACTCCGATGCAATATAGTGGGACCCTTCCTACCACATCACCTCCGTTCTTGTCTCACTTTGCACTTCGCCAGATTTATCCTTTAACTCCCATTCCTTATAACATAAACCTTAAAACGTGTGATGTGTGATAAGCCTTAAATGTTGTGATGCATGATAAAATTTGTGATTTTTGATATGGGTGGGACCCAATCGCATATCACACTTCGTAAGCTTAGGAGGACAAGCGCTAAATAAAATGTTAAAAATGTCGCAGTGCAAAGGGAAATATTGACACGGATGAGATGCATTTAAAAGCTAAAGCCTGAAGGATTTCAAATATGGGTGTATGAGGTTTGTTACGATGTTTTATGAAGAAAGGGCTAATCACGACAGAAGGAAACGGGTCGGATAAGACTAGACAAATAGCAAAGGGCATGATAATCTTAACGTCACGGTAATAAGGAGATAGACACCATGGGTCGAGTTGGCTAAAGGCCATTCATATAGAACTATTATGATATAATAGTAATAATGGAAAAGAGTAGTAAACAGGGAAACATAGTAGTCAGATCTGCTAAATCAGCGAGCGCAACACCAAATTTAATTATCCAGCAACGATTTTCTAAAGGAGCAGCGCTAGATGTTAGATTCATTTTATCATAGCCTCTTCATGATCCCAAGAGCCAAATTGTTTCTACTGTGTAATCAATAATAGACTGCTAAGGTGTAATATTCCTACATTAGCAAGCAACTAATGGGAATATTAATTTTTTATTTTTGCACTTAGTAGATAAATAAATGGGGGAGGAGACCCATATTTAACATAAATCTGAATAAAATCCCTCATGGTGTGAAAAGGGATCAAGGAAGCAGCTGGATTTTACACTCTCAAGTGTGAACAGGGACAAATGCATGTGGACAAGGTCAAGTTTGACCAAGTCAACAACGTAGGTATGAGAGGAGGAGATCATCCATAAAGACAACGCAGTGCAAGTGGGAGGAAGATTCCTTGGTGAAGGAAACCCTAACGAGTGGGGCCCAAGGAAATGAGGCTTACACATGTTTAAAAGGAGGGCAAGGCAGCCATAACAAGTTTATGCTTATGATTTGATTTTGTTCTAGAAGAATATTTTTCTTTCTGCAACTGTTTAGTTGAGATTGTTGTGCTGCTTAGCACAAGGATTTCCTGTTTAGGAGTCCTTCTCCTTTCTTGAGAAGCCTCTTGAAGGAGTTTACTGATTTTCCTCACATCTAGGCTTGAGGCCAAGCATCCTCCTTTAGCTACAGTTTTATTTCTACAGCATTATAATGTTGTGTTGCAGGGTGTTGTAGTGAGGGTTCACAACACCACTTCCAACACTTGTTTTTCATAGGAGGAAGCTCTCTTTCCTTTGAGAGATTAGTGAGGAAGCATTCCGGAGCAATATTGCACATCTTGGAACTTGAAAAAATTACTCCCAAAACCTACAGCACAGTCCTTTGCAAGAACTGCGTCCTTTTTGCAGTGTTGCAGTGTGAGGGTCAATCCCCTCAATCTTGAGCTTGTTTCTCAGGGAAAGGGCCATCCCTTCTCCCGGAAAACTTGTAACAAGGATTCTCCTCCATTTTCTATATTTTTCAGCTGTATGTATTTAGAGCTTTATTTAGACTACATTTTCCAGATCTAGATCTGCAGATCTGACATTTTTCACTTGTACTCTCATAGAACCCTTGCCGATTCATTTCTATAATGTGTAAAAGAGGCTTGTTCTCCATTTTTCTCCATGATCTGATGTAATAAACTCCATATTTGTTATTTCTATTATATTGCATCATAAACCCTCATAAAATCATGTTGTGTAAGCTTCAGTAAATTCTACATAAACTAAGTCATGGGGTTTCGGCCTTTTTGAGCCATACCGGGACCGAGAGATCTGTTTAAATTAGTAAAAAAGATTTGTTTCTAATTATTTTCTGGGTGTGATTCCCATATAGCATAAGATAAAATATCCAACCGTTATTTTCCCCTATTATTATGCTATTTTCTGGGAATAACATTTTGAGGGCTTAAAATGTTGTTTTTCCCCAATTTTTGGATCATAAAATGAAGAATAAGTTGTTTCTGTAACATAAAACTAATGATAATGTGTTTCTTGACACATTTCATGATTGAATATCTTACTTTTTCTCCATCATTGTGTTTACATATTGCCGTAGTCCCATTATTGGGCATTTTCCAGCCATTCTAGGGGTGAGAGGCTTGTTTACCTCATCTAGTTTGCTTGGTTTCTGATTTTCTATTGGATTTTGGTATTATATTATCATATCTAAGGGATAGAAGAGTTAATATTATTTTTTGTAGCACACATTCATTTTTTAGGCATGTCTTGCTAGCAATCCCAATTTGGGGATATTACAGTGGTATCAAAGCATGATCTTTGGCTCAGCCTATGAGTTCCAGCTATCAGAAGAGCAGAGGTGAGAATGATGAAAATGATGAGCTTGATCTCATTATTTTTTAGATCCAGAAAGGACCTCCCCAAGGAGGTTAAGCAGATGAAGTGTTGCAGTGAAACTCCTAAGGGTTTCTAGAAGAGGAAGAGCCATGCACTTCCTATTCTCAAAGAGGAGAAGACCAGAGGAATGAAGGACACTTGGAATTTGAAATTCTAATTGAATACCTTTCTGAATACAAAGCTAAACCTAGAGCCTTAAAGGAGACTCTAGCTTTACCGTAGTTCATTTAGTTGGAAGAAGGAAAGAGACCCTACAGCTATGGAATGATGAGAGGCAATAGATTCCTATTATCCACTTTTGATGGATCACTCAAATGTGCAGAAAAGTCTTGGGTAATGAAGCTAGAGGCATTCTTCCTAATACATCCAGTAGTAGAGAAAGAGGTTGTAGAAATTGTAGCGCTGCTTGAAGGTGAACCTAATACTTGGTGGTTTAGCCATTTGAGCCATGCAAGGGTATCTACTCTTGCTGATTTTTCTCAAAGGATGATCAGGAGATTTGGAAAAATGAGGGATCAACCCTCACCACTAGTTGAAGAGGCATGTACTAGCATTGTTGTAACCATGGAGGAGTAGCCTTCATCTTCAACAGTTTGGGAAGCCAACACATATGAGCAAGAAAATCTTCCAGCCTTGCAAGAAGCTTCCAAATTTCACCAAGGTATGATTGAGTTCCCATATCTTATCATTTCAACAAACCTTATGGAGGGGTATACATAATTATATACAGTTGATCCAAATCAACAGAGTTGCAGTGCACTGTACAAGAGCAACAATGAAGAAAGGAGGACCCATTCCTCATGGGAGCATTCAGATAACGGATTCCTTCAGGAAGCCATGGAGGAAGAGATGTCAAAGGGTAAACATCTTGAGATGAGAAACCTTTTCTCCTCTCTAGATGACACTCTCTCAATGAGCATACCTCAGCTCAAAGAGAGACTTCTACTTGCAGCAGAACCAAGGCCTCTTTGGTTTTGGAAGGCCATGAATGAGGAGGAGTTCTCATCAGGAGATTCCATTGGAGGTGCACTTCAAAATTTCATGAAGTGTAAAGTTATTCAAAGATTTGAGGAGGTTGGTGTCCTACCATGGGAGGATACCAAATATTTGTAGAATGAGATCCATCACCCGCATTGGGATGAGTGGATGGAAGTATGGAGCAAGAGGTTTCCAAAACCCTTGCAGATCTATGATATAGGCCAGCAAGAAGCATGGTTGCGCTGGTTATTTTTGGGTGAGTATGGTCACTACCCAAAAATTTCTATTTCCTTATCTTATGCCTTAATTCTCAATGATAGGATGCATAAGAAGAAGGTATGGTTGGTGTGGCTATTAAGAAGAGATTTTGGACATCATATGTCAAATATTATGTCCATGTATTTTCCTTTGTTTGAGGTATATCTCATGTACTCACATGTATTTATGTTTGAGATTTATTTCATGTATGTACCTTGTTTTGGGAGGGAGGATAATTCCCACATGATGCATAAGGGAGCTGGTTTGTACTATGTTGATGAGACATATCACATGTCCATCATTGTATTATTGCTCCATGAGTGGCATTTTGATAATGCAAGGAGGCAACAAGAGTCCTTGTTGCTATGGTTACTATTGGGAGATTATGAGCTGAAATTTTCCCATGCTCATAATGATATTTTAGGAGGAATGTATGGCACATTAAAGGTGCAAAGAGGCTATCCTTCATCAATGAAGGATAAGGAGAGGCTTCCACATAAGAGGAAGAGCTTCTCACATAGAAGCATATTGGTGGATGGCTTTGGCATGTGGAATGTTAAAGGGGGGAGTCATGGAGTGACAAGAGCCTTAACACTAAGGCCAACAATGCTGTCACTTAGGAGCAAGTATCTTTTGATGGAGTGTTCGAAGGGGAATATGCATCCTTCCCTTTTGCATATTTTCATGAGGAGATTCTCATGGGAGGACTCATCCATGCACCTCACTTTCAGTTTACTCATTATGCATGGTAAGAGATAGATTTCTATACTTATTAATTTTCCCATTGAGTATCTGTATATTTTCACCATCTATCGACAATGCATTGCTCCACATAAGAGAAATTTTATTCTTGGGTTACATGGTCACCTTAGTGCCAATATTTGTAATGTTGATAACCCATATCCTCATAACTTTTGGCAAGTTTATAATGGTTTTGATTGTTCTCAAATGATATATATTGCTGATTACTACCACATAGTAGATGAGAAAACTTATGCAGCTAGTAATCCATTGAGGAGCAACTTGCCACATGATGTTCTCAAGCAACAGTTGGAAAGACTGTGCTGTGTCCACTTGATAAACCATTGGTGTCATGTAACCTTTAGTATTTATTTGATTTGGATGCCAAGTGGTGATGATGTGCCATTCATTTTGGATGGGATGATTTGGGCCAACATGATTCATGACATGGGAGAGAGGATATTTGGAGATCTAATCTTCTTCTTGCCACTTGAGGGCAACCTTATAGTAGCCACAAATCAACATGTTCTCTACACTTACTATGAGTGGAGAGAAAGACAGCGTGGGGTAGGCCATTTTGTCTACGATGTCCATTTATTCAGTCCACCTACATTATAGGAGCTAAGGGTGGAAGAGATCTTTTATGTTTTGCCATGCGAGAGGGTGACTCATCTTGTATGGATGTGTTGAAGCCTTGAAAATTTCTACAACAACATTGGGGGATAACCACTCGGTCCGGAGCTTAAAGAAACTCCTTTTCCGTTTGGAGTAGTGGCTCCAACTGGTTTAACTAGGTCTAGTTACCTTTTCCCTATCGCTATTGGTTTATGATGTATCTTTAACTACCAGTAGACAGTGATATCAAATCATTATAGAAATTCAATTAGCTGATATTTGTAAATACCAGAAAACATCCTATTGAGACCTTTTAACTGGAATAATAAATCAACAACACTCAATAAGAAATTCAAAAAAATGATATTGATTGTCAAATCAGTCAAGCCAATAATTAAACAATAATATGTGAAAAAATTCACATCACATTACTATTTAATAAATCAGTTTTATAAGACAGATTTATTAGTAAATAGTTACTCAAAAATCAGAGTTTAATCCCTAAGAACAGAGATACATAACAATATTGCAACAAATTATCCATATCAATAGAAATGCATAAACATGAATAAAATGAAACAACAAATTTATTATCATAAAAATGAAACTGGTATTTGAAACAAAAGTGTCAAAAATACCAATTAATTGAATCTGTTTCTCTGATCCTGGTCTCTAACAGTCCTTTACATTACTTTAATTTCTGCTTTCAAAACTAGAGCTACAGAAATGCAAACTCTACCCATCATACATAATTCAAGATATAAAGAAAAAACCATCAATAATGTTCAGATCTGAAATTTTCTCTCCTCCCTTTTACAACTCTAAATTCCTATTACAGAAATGATTTTAGAAGTCGATAATTTTAGAGAAGAGCCACACCTTTCTTACATTCTGCAATCTTTCATTTATGATATTTCCCAAAGGTATTATTTGAGAGGAAAGTCTTTTTTAAGAAAAATATGCCCAATTCCATTTTATTTTCTCAAAATTCAATCTTTAATTGTTGGAGCATTCTCATTAATTGAGATATTTTTCTCCATCTTTCTTCCATTGTTTTCCTGCAAAAGAAATCAAAATAAATTAAGATGCAATAATAAAATCAAAATGCCATTTCTGGCATTATTACAAATCTAATCAAATGCAATTTAATTAATTAAAAAGGAAATCTGAGCTTTTTTTGTTGATGCTCATAACGATTTTAATTGGCTAAGGATATTATTTATGCATGAATCTATAATTAGAAGAGGCTTGGGAAAATGAAAATGAAGAAAACAAGCTTAGAAAATTGATTTTGTTTTAGAAATTCGGAGCTTGATCTTCTGCCTGTTTTTAGACCCAATAAATGACTAAATATCTTAGTGAAACCTTGTCAAAAATGTTCTTCTTGATTTTCTCTTTCCAATGAGCCATCCTGGGCCTCATTTTGCCAAGTAAAACTCAATCTACGAGCCTCCAAACTTGACAAGTCAAATCTGGTATAAATTTGGAAATTTTGTTGCTGGGCTAAAAATCGAAATTTTTAATTAAAAATTTAATCCTAAATTAGACTCTAATTATCTAATAATTAATTCTAATTTAATTTTTAATTATAAACTAAAGTAATTATTTAAATTAACTATTTATTAATTAATATTAATCTAACTAACTAATATTAATCTAATAATTAATCTATGACTTAATTAAATTAATTATATTCTATAAATTAATTAATTTAATTAATTTAAAATTAACTATTTTAAATATTAAAATTAAACTTTAGTATTAACTATACTAACACTACACTAAATAATTTAAAACTATAATAATATTAATCTAATACTAATACTAAACTAACATTAAATTAATACTACACTAACTTAAAACTAACGTTATGCTTAACTAACACTCCACTATTCTATTAACTTAAAACTATACCTACCACTAACACACTAACACTATACTAACGTATGAGTGAATTTTGTAAACTCATCGCAATCGGCATATCGGAGGTGAAGGCCATGGGATGTTTTTGAAGATGTGTTATTTAAAACCTCTGATGCAATATATCAAAATGTACTATATGCTTTTGATTTATTTACATTCGGAGTATCGACAAATGAAATCCATCGGGGTTTCTAAGAAATGCATCCTTTGGAAATCCCTGATGCAATGTAATTTATTTTTTAAATCCTCGATGCGATGTAATTTTTTATTTTTTGTTTTTTATTTTTATATATATTTGTCTTTATATTAAATTTTAATTTAATTAATTTAATTATTTTTAATATAATTAATTTAATTAATTTAAAATTTAATGTTAAATATTAGTTTTTTTTATTTTGATTTTATTTTAATGATGTTAAGTTGTGAAATTATCTAAACTACAACCACTTTGATATTTTGGATTTTTCAAGATTAGTAATTTATTTGAAAATTGGAAAATTTGAATAAATGACTGAAATCCCGATGCTTTATGATTTGGCTATATAAGTAAAAAGAAAAATGTTAGTAATAACTAAATAGGGGTTAATATTTAAAATAAATGCATTATTGAACTAATTTAATTACAAAAATGGAATATTGTACATTTTACGCATTTTTTAACCCATGTAACATAATTGATTAGACTTCAAAGGAGTGCCATTTACAAACCAGTTGACCAAATGAGGTGAAACAAGTATTAATGGAAATATTATAAAAAATGATTTTAACAAAGAAATCAAAACAAGAATCTAAAGAAAACAAAAAAATAATAAAATCATAGGATAATCAACTTAATAAAAATCTTAAAAGGCATTTAGCGAAACTTTTTATAGAAAGGGTCCCCATTATTGAAAATGAACAAGTCAAAAATGGGGGGGTTGTGTTTTACCACAACAATGGCGACATACGGGAGAAGAACCAGTTATCTCTGTTTGATATGAATGAGATTTTTCTAATATTGAAGTAAAAATAATTAAAGAAGAGAAAATTGTTTTTGGAATGCTTGACTAGGTTCATTAGTCTCAATAAAAGAAATAAGCATCTTACTGTAATTTTCTTAAAATTCCTCATAAATTAAAATATTTCATAACTCTATATCAATCCTTATTTAGTTGTAGAGATAAAGCAAGGGTCATTTTATAGCTTAGCTTTTAAATGTACTCATTTGTCACAGGTAGAGCCACTGCTGCCAGCAAACATCCATAGTCTCGACAGGGTTACCTTTTAATAATGAATGATTTAGAATCCCATCTATTTAAGAATTATTGACCTAGAGATAAATCCATTTATATATGTTTTATTTTTTTTATTTTATTTTTTATTTTTGAGTTCTTAGAAGCGATTGTCCTGGTTTGGTAGCTAGATAGTTGACAATTCCATTCACTGGTTATAATTGGACTGAACAAGCTAGCTCGTGATGAGACCCCTTGTCTTATAATTGTTTGCAATCATAAGCCATTACCCTGGTTTTTTTAGCAGTGTTGGTAATGTCAGCCTATTTTTCCCTATGATCATGGTAAGCAGGCTCGTGATGAGATCTCTTATCTTTTAAGTTAAAATATATTTGTGGATTACACTCTAGAAAAATAAAACTCTTTTGAACAGGGGGAATCATTAACTCCTTAAGAGTTCAGAATGACAATTTCAGAGTTGAAAGTGCTTTGTTGTAAAGTGTATTTACTTGGTTAAAAGTAAATTTTTTTGATTGATAATAGAATTTTGAAATATCTTAATCAAATATTGAAATATCAAAATAATTACAATTTTGATAAAAAAAAAATTTCTCAGATTTTATGATACTTTGTCAAATTCTCTTATTTTGTAATCTCTTCTCTAAGTATGTCTACCTTTATAATAAGGAAAAAAAAACCTAATTAAGAGATTTCAAGAAAAATCTAACAGTAAGTTATTAACATTTTTTTCCCTATGTATGCCGACCAAAATTAGGTAATAAGAAGGCCTTTCATATAAATCATAGCAGAGTCACCAAACTTAAACTGAAAACCAAAGGAAAAGAATTCTTAAGCTAAAGTGGGAAAAGAAATCAGCAATCAAAAATAAAATGAAGAAATTTTAAAAGTGGAAAGGAAAATCCAAATTTTGAAACACAAACTCTAACAAGAATGTTTATACCAGTGTCTCAACAAAATGAAGTAAAAGAAAATAATGATGTAATCATTCCTTCTTATGTCGAGATTCAGAAAACTCATACCTTGCTGGGTTGTAAGTGTTTTAGGCTTTAGATAGCAGTGATCATAAAATTCAGCCACAATGAAAAATTTCTATCTGATTTCAATCTTCTTGTTTCAAAGCATCATCTTAATTATTTATAATAAAAGGATTGCTTAAAGGAACAAACTAAAGGTTCAGAAACTTCCTAGTGTAGCTGTTTCAACAAAGATTATTGCTACTTCTTGAAATGAAACTAGGAGAAGAACATAGGGCTTCCAAAATATGATCTGCCAGGTGATTGAAAGCTTTTATGAAGAGCTACAAAACAGATTTAAATATCAACATAATTTAAAAACAAAACTGAAACTAAAGTAATGAAATGGAAATAAATGAAAGTGGGTATATGAATCTTACCATTGGATAATTGCATTTGACCTTACCTAAAAGATATCCTTTTATCCAATACTCGTTGACTTCTTCTTTTAGTTATCATTAAAAAAATGAAGAAGTCAAACTAACCAAATTCAGATAACCCAAAATCATTATTTATTTTATTTAAACTAAAGCAAGCAGTAAAATGTAAAAAGGGAATGCTTTGTGTTCAAGGGAATCGAAATTAAAACAAATGCAATAGAAATAAGATTGAGAATTTGTAGTGATAGATGTTCTCAAAATTTTATAAGTTTTATACAAATTCCATGATTTTTTATAAATTGTTCAGAGTTAAGACCAAATTTAAGATAATGAAATTTAAAATAGAGAGGTCTTGAATTTCATATTTAATTATGGAATTATTTAAAACTGAAATATATGAGAAATCAAAATGATTTGTATATTCTGCAAATTTGTCATCAATCGCTTTAGTATCATAGTGGTTACCTAAGATTGCTTTAAATTAACACAATGCCTTATCGGGTGATTTGTATTTCATGTAGATGCATGCGTTGGAGTTTATCGCATCGGGGGTTGCAGTAGCAAATTGCCGATATGAGATCATGCAAAAAGAACATGTGCGATGAGATGGAGTGATCATACCATTTATGTTTAGGATCGGGGACAGTCATGTCGCAAATTGCATATTGCACACCGCATCTCACGATTTGTACTTTACAAATTGCACATTGTGCATCGCAGATTCAGAATAGTGGTATGGCCATGCGATGAAGTGATTTTCATATTTGGAATATCAGAGAATATTCATGTAGGAAATGCCAATATGATTCTTGCGATATCGGCGATGCGATGGATGACGTAGCTAATCGATGATCGGCAATCTTAAGCACATGATGTAACAATTCTTGATACGCCGATATGCAATGAAAAATGGACCCGATGAATTATTATAATCATTTAATATCATATCAGTTTCGAGACATCGGTACTTTTAAAATTATGACTCTACCATTATTGCGATTGAACGGATGTGATATTTCTTATGAACTTGATTTAAATTTGATATCGGGTCCCGAATTATGTGTATATCACAATATTGGTAAATTTGATTATCAGATATCGGTGATTCAAGATAATGGAAGTATATTCAATCGAAAACCTCTTAGATGCAAAATGCAATATGGTATTTTATGAAAAATTGAATGAGGTAACACATCGGAGGTCTTGCATCAGAAATATGAAAATCAAATTGAAACATTTCTGATATGAATCTTGTGATACTGTTTTAAATTTCAATTGTGTTTTCTATAAAGAGTGCTCAAATTCTAATGAATCACAAATAAAATTTCCCTGAACTTGTTGCAAATTTGGAATGGGTTTGCTGCTTACTTCAAGTTTTGAAAACAAATGAAAACCTACAAATAAAATAGAACAAGAATAAAAAATAAACTAAGGAAAAGAGAAAATATTAATAGATGAAAATGAACTTGTAAACACGTACCTGGAAGAGATTTGTCTGTGGATTTTACCTTATGAATCTTCTAGTTCTTCTTTCGATTTATCAAAATTCTAACTTTTTTCAAACTCATCTCATTATTTATTCTAAATCGGAGTGTGCAATCAGCCTAAATAAAATATTTTTACTCATGTTCAGGAAATATGAAACTCATAAAATTCACCAGAAATAAATATGAAAATAGGTTTCCCTTTGAATTGCAACAAAAATTTATTACCTCTGCTCATTCTGAATTAACTTGAGAAAAATTTGTATTGTTATAGTGACTGTTTAATAATTCCTTTAGTAAATAAATATGATGCACATTGCAACATCAGATAATAAACTAAAGATCAGAATGGGATAAAGCCACTAATTGTGGAAAAATATCAACACAGATTTGAATGTGTGCATACAGAAAAATGGACACCCTTAAGGTCATTTCAGAAGAAAATAATATAAGGACATTTCAAAATAGATAAAAGTGGCTTTGAGGTGAATGGTGCCAAGTGCAACCTCAATTGAATTTAGTCAAGACATTATTCAAAATAGGTAGAGTAGAGATATTGCTGCAATAAATTTTGATTTAAAAATGAGAAGAAAGAATTAGAAATTTTCTGATAAGAGGCAAATATTTCCCTGAACATGTATATGATATGAGAAGGGCTGATTGCTCGCTTTATTTTTATCTTCAGAACTATTAAGAATAAACTAACTACATAAAACAAACTAACTAAATTAATTCTACTTCTATTCTAACCATATACATGAAAATCACTATGTATAGTCATATTTCTAGTGTAACCATTCTCTTATTTTAATTCCTGCATAGATGTACAATTCAAATGTTAGTAATAAAAATACAAATCTAATTGAACTAAGAAAATTAAATCTGTAATCGGAATGTACATTTATTATTAACAGCTTGTTTACAAGCACTTTCTTTTGAAATGTTTTTTCGAAGGGAATTCCAATTGGATCATCAAAACCTGGATGGGTTTCCATTAAGGATTGGAAAATGTTTAAAAGAGGAGATGGCAGGCCAGATTGTTTAGTGTTATGTGTAAGTGTTAAACTATTAACAATTTTCCATGAAGGAAAACTTTCCAAACAATTTTCAAATGAGTTAATGAAAAATGGATGGAAATCTGTCAAATAAAATCGAAAATTATTAAATGGATTAGATTGTTGGCCAAATTGTAAACATACATTCTCTTGTTGACACTGCCTTTGAGAAGACAGAAGCTTTTGATAAAACATTAGCATTGATTGAAATTGAAATATTAATATCTTTTGATGTTCATGATTATAATATGAAACTTCAATTTCCCAATAGGGCAATGGCTTAATTGAGTGTTCACTATTAAAATGCTCATTATGCCAGCGTAGAGTGCCAAAAATTTGAAAAATAAAATCCGAAAATAAATCTAAATTTGAACAAAATAAGTGTGAAAGACAAAATAAAGTGAAATCACTATTGGTACAACTAATGTTACAGCACAATTGGGATTGCTTTGAAATAATTTCTTTTTCACAAGGATTGCCCAGAATAATTGAATTTGAATAATTGCCAATTCTAACTTGTGAATTAGAAAGAGAATTATGATTATGAGCAGGAATGGGAGTTTTATTATGATATGAATCATAGATTGGAATGTTTTCCCGAATGGTGAAATCATGAAGATAATTTGCTACTCTAGGATGAGGATTGGTTGAAATAATTTCTAAATTGAAATGTTCCTCATTCATAGATGTTATTTGAATTTTATCATGAGGATTTTCTTTAGAAGAAAAGAAATCAACATCCTCGATGTCAGAGTAATTATCATAAACGACTTTAGAATATTCTCTAGAATTCTCTTCGATCTCGTCCAATATATCAAAACAAGGAGGAATAAAAAATTCATGTTCATTAATGGAAAATGATCAATAATTGTTTCTCTATCTTGATAAAAAATTATTGGTAATTTATTTAGATCATCCTCTTTATTAATACTAAGAGGGTAAAAATTACCATCATTAAAAATATCAGGATAAAGGGAAAAATGTGAATCTGAAACAATGCATTTAAAAATTTCTCTGTTTGAGAACTCTCGTACATTATGCTCATTGTAAATTTCAGATTGTAGATCATTCATTTGTCTATTTGCGCTTTCTTGAAGAATTGTGCTTTGGTTCTCTGAATTTGGCACTTGCTCATCTTAAAAAAATTCAGAAATTTGTACCGTAGTTTGCATGTTATTATTTACTTTGATTGCTACTTGCACTTGTTGATTTGAAATTTGATTTTCTGAATTCATTACAGAGTAACTTTCAGATTTCGAGGTAGCTCTTTCTTCAAAATTTCTGTTGTTACCTTCTTGCATTTGATAAGAATATTTTCTAAGATTTGTGAGACCACTTCATTATGATTTATTTTCACATCCATATTGGAATTCTCATTGATGTTGGAAGGGGATGGAACAAAGCTTGAACTAATTTCATATGGATTGGGAATGGGAGGAAGAGAGAAAATATATTCAAACCAATCTAGTGATTCTTCTTCCGTAGGTTTATCTCCAACTTCAAATCTTAAACAATTCAAATGAAATCGAATATTAAAATCTCTAACAGACTCATTTTCAAATCTTCGTAGATATTCAATTTCATCACATACCTGTTCATAATTGTATCCATCAAATTTACAAATGAAAATTGTAACAAATTGATCCCAACTGTGAATTGAGGCAACCAAAAGAGTTCTACACCAGTTTCTATATTTTTCTGCAAATGTAAGAGTAAAAATTTTGCATAAAATGTCTTCATCAATTTCTTGAAAAACATAATTTGAAACATTTTGAATAAATTGAAAAACATGAGTAAAAGCAGAAGAATTTTTCTTACCATTAAAATTTACCTGAGACAAGAGTCTTACCACTTCGGGTGGAGTATTGAAAGATGCATGTCCATGGATACAACTCCAAATTAGAAGTTTAAGAGGAGCCATCATGATTTAAATAAAACTTTAAAATTGAAAAGACTCCAATATATCACAAGGTCAGAGTTTCAGGCCCTCCTTCTAGCACCAAAAATGTTGAAGCCTCAAAAATCACTGCAACAACATTGGGGCATAACCACTCGGTCCGGAGCTTAAGGCAGCTCCTTTTCCATTTGGAGTAGTGGGTCCAACTGGTTTAACTAGGTCCAATTACCTTTTCCCTATCACTATTATTTTATGATATATCTTTAACTACCAATAGATAGGGATATCAGATCACTTCTTCTTGCTGATCAGGCAAGAGAATGACCCTTAAGCTTATTTGGGTTCAGCCAAAACACAACTAAGATTTTACCTATTTGGGAAGACGACTTAAAAGAATGTAGAACTTAATCTAAATGCAAACATATTCTATAATGCAAACAAAAGAAACTAATCTAAATCATGTCTCAATTAGGTAGATATAGATCTAACCCAACTAAGAGAAAGATAATTAAATGATGAGAATTTAAATATGTATGGATTTTAATTAATGTCAAGCTAACGAAGAAATTCAATTAGATGAGATTGGTGAATACCAAAACACATCCTATTGAGACCTTTTAACTGAAATAATAAATCAACAACACTCAGGAAGAAATTCACAAAAATGATATTGATTATCAAATCAGTCCAACCAATAATTAAACAATAATATGTAGAAGAAATTCACATCACATCACTATTTAAGAAATCAGTTTTAGAAGACAGATTTCTGAGTAAATAGTTACTCAGAAATCAAAGTTTAATCAATAAGAACAGAGATACATAACAATATTGAAACAAATTATCCATATCAACATAAATGCATAAACATGAATAAAATGAAACAACAATTTTATTATCATAAAAATGAAACTGGTATTTGAAACATAAGTGTCAAAAATACCAATTAATTGAATATTTTTCTTTGATCCTGGTCTCTAACAATCCTTTACATTACTTGAATTTCTGCTTTCAAAACTAGAGCTGCAGAAATGCAAACTCTGCCCATCATACATAATCGAGATATAAAGAAAAAACCCTCGATAATGTTCAGATCTTAAATTTTCTCTCCTCCCTTCTACAACTCTAAATTCCTATTACATAAATTCTTTTAGAAGTCCAGAATTGCAGATGAAAGCCACACCTTTCTTACATTCTGCAATCTGCCATTTATAATATTTCCCAAAGGTATTATTGGAGAGGAAAGTCTTTTTTAAGAAAAACCTGCCCAATTCCATTTTATTTGTTCAAAATTCAATCTTTAATTGCTGGAGCATTCTCATTGATTGAGATATTTTTCTCCGTATTTTTTGCACTATTTTCCTGCAAAAGAAATCAAAATAAATTAAGATGCAATAATAAAATCAAAATGTCATTTCTGGCATTATTACAAATCTAATTAGATGCAATTTAATTAATTAAAAAGGAAATCTGAGCTTTTTTTTGTGATGCTCCTAACGATTTTAATTGGCCAAGGATATTATTGATGCATGAATATATAATTAGAAGAGGCATGGACAAATGAAAATGAAGAAAACAGGCTCAGAAATTTGATTTTGTTTTAGAAATTCAGAGCTTGATCTTCTACCTATTTTTAGACCCAATAAATGACTAAATCTGTTACTGAACTCCTCAGAAATGTTTTCCTTGATTTTCTCTTTCCAATGAGCCATCATGGGCCTCATTTGGCCAAGTAAAACTCATTTTATGAGCCTCCAAATTTGATAGGTCAAATCTGGTATAAATCTGGAAATTCTATTGCTGGGCTAAAAATCAGAATTTTTAATTAAAAATTTAATCCTAAATTAGACTCTAATTATCTGATAATTAATTCTAATTTAATTGTTAATTATAAACTAAAGTAATTATTTAAATTAACTATTTATTAATTAATATTAATCTAACTAACTAATATTAATCTAATAATTAATTTATAATTTAATTAAATTAATTATATTCTATAAATTAATTAATTTAATTAATTGAAAATTAATTATTTTAAATATTAAAATTAAACTTTAGTATTAACTATACTAACACTACACTAACTAATTTAAAACTATAATAATATTAATCTAACACTAATACTAAACTAATATAAAATTAATACTACACTAACTTAAAACTAACGTTATGCTTAACTAACACTCCACTATTCTATTAACTTAAAACTATACCTACCACTAACACACTAACACTATACTAACATATGAGTGAATTTTGTAAACTCATCGCAATCTGCATATCGGAGGTGAAGGCCATGGAGTGTTTTTGAAGATGTGTTATTTAAAACCTCTGATGCGATATAACAAAATGTACCATATGCTTTTGATTTATTGACAATCGGAGTATCGGCAAACAAAAGCCATCGGGGTTTCTAAGGAATGCATCCTTTGGAAATCCTCAATGCGATGTAATTTATTTTTTAAATCCTCGATGCGATGTAACTTTTTATTTTTTGTTTTTTATTTTTATATATATTTGTCTTTTATATTAAATTTTAATGTAATTAATTTAATTATTTTTAATATAATTAATTTAATTAATTTAAAATTTAATGTTAAATATTAGTTTTTTTTTTTTATTTTGATTTTATTTTAATGATGTTAAGTTGTGAAATTATCTAAATTACAACCACTTTCATATTTTGGATTTTTCGAGATTAGTAATTTATTTGAAAATTGGAAAATTTGAATAAATGACTGAAATCCAGATGCTTTATGATTTGGCTGTATAAGTAAAAATGAAAAATATTAGTAATAACTAATCAGGGGTTAATATTTAAAATAAATCCATTATTGAACTAATTTAATTACAAAAATGGAATATTGTACATTTTACTCATTTTTTAACCCAAACAACATAATTTATTAGACTTCAAAGGAGTGCCATTTACAAACCAATTGACCAAATGAGGCGAAACAAGTATAAATGGAAAGCTTATAAAAATCGATTTTAACAAAGCAATCAAAACATGCATCTAAAAAAAATCAAAAAATAATAAAATCATAGGATAATCAACTTAATAAAAATCTTAAAAGGCATTTAGCCAAAAAATTTATAGAAAGGGTCCCCATTATTTAAAATGAACAAGTCAAAAATGGGGGGGTTGTGTTTTAGCACAACATGATGATAGCTTGGGGTGGAGGTTTTACATGAGAATGATAGTTCCCAAACACATTTCAAACTCCATGCCTTGGGAGGAAGCTTTTAAGTTTTGTCCTTGTAGTTGCTTGAGGACAAGCAAAATTTGGGAGGAAAGGACTGTAATATTCCTACATTAGCAAGTAGCTAATGGGAATATTAATTTTTGATTTTTTCACTTAGTAGATGAATAAATGGGGGAGGAGACTCATATTTAACTTAAATCTGAATAAAATCCCTAATGGTGTGAAAAGGGATCAAGGTAGCAGCTGGATTTTACACTCTCATGTGTGAACAGGGACAAATGCATGTGGAAAAGGTCAAGTTTGACTAGGTCAACAATGCAGGTTTGAGAGGAGGAAATCATCCATAGAGACAATGTAGTGCAAGTGGGAGGAAGATTCCTTGGTGAAGGAAACCCTAATGAGTGGGGCCCAAGAAAAGGAGGCTCACACATGTTTAAAAGGAGGGCAAGGCAGCCATAACAATTTTATGCTTATGATTTGATTTTGGTCTAGAAGACTATTTCGCTTTCTACAACTGTTTAGTTGAGATTGTTGTGCTGCTTAGCACAAGGATTTCCTGTTTAGGAATCCTTCTCCTTTCTTGAGAAGCCTCTTGAAGGAGTGTGCTAATTTTCCTCACATCCATGCTTGAGGCCAAGCATCCTCCTTCAACTACATTGTTATTTCTGCAGTAGTATAATGTTGTGTTGTAGTGCCAGGTTCACAACACCACTTCCAACATTTGTTTTTCGAAGGAGGAGGCTCTCTTTCCTTTGAGAGATCAGTGAGGAAGCATTCCAAAGTAGTATTTCACATCTTGGAAATTGGCCAAAGTACTCCGAACATCTATAGTGTAGTCCTTTGCAGGAACTACATCCTTTTTGTAGTGTTGTAGTGTGAGCGGCAATCCCCTCAATCTTGAGCTTGTTTCTCAGGGAAAGGGCCATCCCTTCTCCCAGAAACCTTGTAAGAAGGATTCTCCTCCATTTTTTGTACGCTGTATGTATTCAGAGCTTCAGTTAGACTAATTTTTCCAGATCTACATATGAAAATCTGACATTTTGCACTTGTACTCTCAAAGAACCCTTGTCAGGTCATTTCTATAATGTGTAAAAGAGGCTTGTTCTCCATTTTTCTCCATGATCTAATGTAATACACTCCATATTTGTTATTTCCATTATATTACATCATAAACCCTCATAAAATCATGTTGTGTAAGCTTCATTAAATTCTTCATAAACTAAGTCATGGGGTTTGGGCCTTTTTGAGCCATACCGGGACCGGGAGATCTATTTAACTTATTAAAACAAAATTTTTTCTGATTATTTTCTGGGTGTGAGTCCCATATATCATAATATGAAGGATATAACCATTATTTTCCCCTATTATTATGCTATTTTCTAGGAATAACGTTTTTAGGGCTTAAAATGTTGCTTTTCCCAAACTTTTGGATCATAAAATGAATAATAAGTTGTTTTTCTAACATCAAATTGATGATAATGTGTTTCTTGACACATTTCATGAGTGAATAGCATGCTTCTACTCCAGCATTGTGTTTACATACTGCTGCAGTCCCATTATTAGGCATTTTCCAGCCATTCTAGGGGTGAGAGGCTTGTTTACCTCACCTAGTTTGCTTGGTTTCTGATTTTCTCTTGGATTTGGGTCTTAGATTATCAGATCTAAGGGATACAATGGCTAATCTTGTTTTATGTAGCACACATTCCTGAAAAATGTATTTTTCAGGCATGTCTTGCCAGCAATCCCAATTTGGGGATATTACATAAGGCACTGTTATGGCCAGACTTATCTTATCACTTTCTTCATGGTTCCACTTGTATAAGTTTAGCTCGAATGTAATTAATGAATATCATTGAAACAAATGGAGTAACCAACTTATATTTTAGATAAATAATGTATGCATTAGCAGTATTAGGGAGGCCCCAAAGGGGAAGAACCATTGTAAAGGTTCATCTGGTTGTAAACACTCTTTTATGGATGAATGAAAGGAAATTATTGTTTCCATATTATTGTGTTATGATCTGTGGTGAAGTTTTTCTTTCATGTAATTTTTCATTCTCTAGTTTCACATATTATTTTCTCTCTTTACTGTGTATAAGAAAATTTTGCTCAAGATTTGCCATCGGGCACCCTGCTCAGTCTTGAAACAGTAATTTATGTTTTCCACTGATATTTGAATGATAAATTCAGATAGGGTCTACTCTACATTCACATTGAACCTTAATCTATCCTCCTTTCCATTTCACAAGCTGTATTGATCCATTGGCATGAATAGCTTTGCTGGTTACACATGATTTCAGTTATTCATCCATTTAAATATTTTTACACCTATTTGGCCCCATAGCCCAATGGCCCTCTTCTACTATCTCAACCACAAATATTCAAACCAAACCCTATGCACTAATATCTAGCCTAAAATTCCAAACCAAACAAATCTATATCTAATAGAGGGATCCCTCTCTAGGTCTACGAGGGCTAGATCCTAGGCCAGAAGCGATTTTGATGTTACCTCAGAAGTTTTGTTTTCAGCCTCAAAATTACAGAGTGATAACATAGTGGTGACTCCACTGGGGATGAAATTTATCTTCCTCAAAAGGTACATCAAATTTCAGATCTGATTACTAATGGTGGATAGTGACCAGTCACAAGAAGGCTGAATTATTCACCTAGAGACTCCATGATTCAAAGAACCTAGCTTTTGAGAATTCATGGCAACTCAACAACATGTTAGATTTTCAGCCAAACAAGATGACAAGCTTGAATATTTTCAGTCACAGAGGTTTGGAAGTAGATTAAGTTGTATATTTGGGATGAGACCAATGGATTAGGCTACTAATCTACGGTTTTCTTGACACCTCTTGAAGGAGCTCCCATCCCCAGCTAGAGCCTCTGTTAGTATGCTATAACCTATAGGATCACAAGGTGATTGATTATTCTTTTCAGATCTTGTATATTGAAAATAATATTCCATGAATTTCATTTATTTCCAAGAAGATACTTCTGGGCACCAATGTTGGAAACACTGAGCGGGGGGTGAATCAATATTCCTTTCAATTAGTATTATTATTAATATTTCAGAGCATTAGTTAATCTTCAATTATTATCAGTGTTTGTACAATGATAGCAGTAAACAAAAGGAACACAACTACACACATTTTTTAAGGTTGAAACCCTCTCCAGGACAAAAACCACCTAAATTCTTTTCTAATAATTCTTTAATATTAAATTCCAATTCAAAATAATTCTCCAACTTCCGAGAATCTAGAAAAGCATTTTTCTTCAGCTCCCACTGGATGGACGCTCCAATGCCCGAGATTCTTCAGTAGTAAATTGAATGGATGCCCCAACACCCAATGAGCTACAACTCACCCTAGCACCACCCTACCACCCTGAAGTTTTCAGAGGCTTGAACTTGTTGGTGACTTAATGCACCATGTTATCACCCAAAAATTCTCAAAATTTTAACTTGAAATGTGTCAAGTTTGTCTTTAAATTGGTTAGGTTGTAAAACATCATGAAATGATAAATTTTATGATGAACATAGGTTATAAGTTTTGTCTTAGGATTAATAGAGATGATCTCAATTCATATCAAAGAAATAGTTTTTGAGTAGATACCTTGAATTGAACTTAAATCTAAAATCTGGCCATCTATCAAGATTTATTTGAGTCCGCAACAAATTTAGTACAAAATTAACAGAATTCATTGCGGAAACACCTACTAGTTCCATAGAAAAAATGACACTTTTCAAACTAGATGTGCTACGAAATTTGTGTCAGTCTACAACGATTTTCTCCATAATGATGAATGATTAAACTTTGAAAGTTTCAAGGTCATGCTATCAGAAGTAAGGTCATCATTTGAAATTTCCACTCCCTCATTTTGTCACCTTTCTCTCCACATTCGAATTTCATTCCTTAAAAAAGTTACCTAAGCTCCTCTATGTCATTTAATTTTCAACCTTTGCATGTATCAGTTAGTTTTCACCTTTGAAAATTTAGCATTGTGACAAACAACTTGCTATCCAAATTATTTTTTATAGCTGTCACATTTTTAAGAGGGCAGTTTGGGTTATAAAAGTAAATTGCCATGAAGAGGAAAGCAGAAAATGAGGATATGTGTTTGGATAGGAGCCTATGGAATTTTAACTTATCATGGATGACCTCAGCTTCACACAAGCTATCATCCAGACAGGTTTCATGGATTTATTCCAAGAGCTACAAGGAGATTTTTGTGTTTCTTGGACTATTTGAGTTGTTGGTCTCAAAAGGAGTTTTCAGGAAACTTAAGATGAGTTTAAAAAATCTGAAGGAGGTTTTTTCTACAAGCATAACAAGGAACAAAAACATCTTTCAATTTTCTCCCAGGTGCTACCAATTTTTAGATTCGAAGTTTCCTTTGGGACCTATTTTCAACATTCTGAATTTTTCCTGTTTTATACATTATTTTTTAATGCATATTCTGGACAACGGAAGATGGTTTTCGAAAAAATGAGAGAGGTTTTTCTTATAAACATTCGTATCTACAAAAACCTCATCCATTTTTGTAACATCTATCAGGGATCGAGAGATAGGATCTCAGGAGTGAAGCCTTATTTTTTCAGGAAAAACAGAGTTATTTTTGTTGGTTGATGAAGTGGCTGAAGGTGAAAAGGTTGTTTCTTGAAGAGGGTAAGAGGTATTTTAAACCAAAGTTTCCTTATCAGGTTTCATACTATCATCTCACACATCAATGGACCTTTTCTAGGCCTAAAATCCAAATTTTGTGAAGTTTGTGGGCAATTAGGAAATTCTGCAGCATGTGCTAGGCTTGAAGCCTAGTTTTTGCTTTGAATTTCTGAAGAATTCTTTTTGGTTTTAAGGCATTTAAAATGATAGGGATGAAAAGTTTTGAAGGCTATGTTTAATTTCTTTTGATCACTTAACAACCTCCAATGGTCAAGAATAGCATAGGATTATGATAAATGGCCTTTTTTTATTTGTGCTACGAAAGTAGCTACAAAAGTAGCTTAAAACAGAGTTTTGACAGCAAGGTTAGTTTCGATGGTAAATGTTGGGAAGAAGGAGAAAGGTAATGAATACTTAAAGTTGCTTCCCATGAGAAGGACAAAGAGTGTCAGAGAAATGTCAAAGAGTATCAGATCAGTGGTTTCCTACATGGAAATATTCTATTAAAGATACAGTTTGAAGATATCAGTTCATTGTATTGCCAAATCATCAAACTGATAACTCCTAAAAAGTAGGCAGAGTAACTTCACGAGGATAGTTAGAGTGTTAATCTATTGTTTATGGCTAGCATGGTTGAAATTCATGATTCCTCTTGAGGAATATTTGGATCATATTTAGTTTAAATGTAATAAATAGGTGTTTGAGTCATAGTAGGACTCTATTTCCTAATTCGAAAGGTGTTAGTCCTAGTTTTAAAAATATAGTTAGTAGTTAGATTTGGTATCAATAGTAGAGTTTAATAATCTAGCGAGTTGGCAGATTGAATTTAAAGGATAAATGTCTATAAGTAGTGAAGAATTTGATGTACCAAGGGTTGGAAAATGTTATCAAAAAGACTACTTTTGTAAATTCTCTGGATCGACTGATATACACAGAAGCAGTTGAACTTTTCTAGACCTGAGATTCTTAGTAGACTTCAATGAGTTTTATCTCTTATCTTTAATATGTTCTACTTCCATAGTCTTAATGCTTATTACTCAGAATTAATGGAGGAACATGCTCTGACTTCCTTTAAGTATTGAACTATGGTGAATTGAGTTTTTTAGTCCTATCTTTGAAAGGTTTTCTTGAATGTTTAAATGCTTATTACTAAGAATTCATAGTTATTCATGCTTTGATTTCCTTTAAGTTTTAAGCTTTGATGAATCCCTTTTAATACTTTCCTTTTCAATACCTTGATGTATCATTACTCAGAATTCATATATAATATGCTCTGACCTCCTTTGAACCTCAAGTTATTGGGATTTTCCTGAATGTGTCACTTTTTCATTGAAGTATATACAAGCCTTAGTTTCTATAAGAAGAGCTATTGTTATTTTTATCCCTGTCACTAACTCCATAGCCCAATGGTAGCAAGCCTCCATATTTTCAACCTATAAACATAAAAAACCAAAACACATAGAGTTAGTGATCTAAAATGTGAGAACTTCTTATTTCTAATACAGAGATTAAGTATAGGGGAATTTACTGGATATGTCAACTTTAAAGAAAGGATGAGATCTAGAAGCTATCTGGATCTTTACAGACTCTGCCTAAAGAAATAATAGAAGAAATCACTAATTATATATAAATGAAACTACTTTTTTGCTGGTGCAAGGTATTCATTATCCATAAACTTATGTGTGCAAACTGTTTAATATGTTTTGCAATTGGAACAAAATGCTTTTGGTGAATTTATGAGTCTTTTTGTGTGTAGGAGGCTTATTTCCTTTTACTATTTAACATATTTAAATTTGGAAAAACATAGCAAATAAATCACATAATATAACACAGCATATGATAAGATAGGTTACCCCTCCTGGGCTACATCTGCAGGGTCCAAGGCCCCCAAATGGGCATGTCCTTTCTCTTATTATGCTAAAAAATGGTTATATAGAATGAATAAACCCTAAACAGGAAAAAATAGATATAGAAATGAGCTCAGAACACAGAAAATAGTAAATAATGATTGTAGTTTCACCTCCAATGGCTAACCATAGCCCAATACAGCTCCTAAACCCCTTAAGCCTTGATGGCTCTCCAACCTTCCTCATTGATAAAGTACCTGAAGAACTACTTTTTTGACTCTGCCACCCACACCATTGGCTCTTGAATTCTCAAATTACCCAAAATAAATAAAAAAATCGCTCTAAAAGGATCTCTCTAGCAAAAGTTATGAGAAAAACCACTTTTGCCCAATCAGGCCTAAAAAACCTCCACTAAAAGTGGAATGACTGCCAGTTAAGATTCCAAAGTTGGCCTGTCTACCAACCTTGGCGCGCTCCCACCAAATTCTCTGCGTGGTTTTCTTAGGCAATAAATGTTAGGTTTCAGGCAATCACATGTTACCACACCCATTACATTGGATGTTGGAGCCAACAGTTAGATTAACCATGAAATTTAAGTTTAATGCAGAATCTTTGTCACAACATGTGAACAGAACTATTAACTGTAAGCGTTAACTTCCATCGGAGTAGAGCCATGGTTATGACCCCAGGATGTCTGGATAGGGGGCTGGCCCTGCCTGACTGTAATTAAAACTTGATATAGATGTGGTGGCCCTAAGGTGTAAGAACCACCAAGCGGGCGGGCCGGCTTGGCCTATGCGTTGTGGCCCGCTCGACCCATGATCGAATCTGGTAGCCTTGCAAATATTTTGATCGAAAATTATTCCACCTACTTGGGGCCACATGGCACCCATATATTGGTCGACCTGCATATACGGTCAATCCACTGTGCAATCCCAAACCGACACTTGTCAGACTTTAATTGGTCCATGCAGAATATTCTATGGAGTATTCTATGGAATATTCTTGAAATATTCTATGGAATATTCCTGAAATATTCTATGGAATATTTCGTTTTTAATATTTTTTTATTCAAATTCAAACTAAGTCAAACTGGGCTTTTCCTGAAATTGTGAGATTTCAAAATTGAATATCTTTCACATACAGTATCGGTTTTGAGTGTTGTTCATGGCTACATGATTTTTTTGACGAGGAATTTCTTGTTGTTCTAGTTTCAACCAATTTTGAGCAAATAAAATTTGAGCATTTTCTTCACTGAGGACATGATCACCTGATCACACCTCTCAAATGGGAAGCTTTTGGACCCACAAAATCTCTCTAATTAAAGAAAATGAAGATGAGGAGACTGATTCTCCACTCTTCCAACTTTGAACCACTGAAATCTTCCTGACTTCATCAAATTGAGTTTCTCATTAAACGATAAATTGTTCCCTGAATTCATTGACCGACCGTTGCTAAAATTAACTGAGTCATAATGAAAATTCTTGAAATTTGCAGAAAAACAACTATAATTTGCAGAAAGCATAATGTTTCTACAATGGTCAATCTTCAAAGAAGACTGAAAATAAGATTCACCTTCCCAATTTTCCACATGGTGAATTTTTGCTAAATGATCCATGTATTTATGCCGAATCTCGACCAAGTTTTCTCGCCATACCAATCTGTCATTCTGAAACCAACATTGACCCATGTTGAACTGTGTGCCCTCTTTTCTTGCATGCCTTTCCACCTCATGGACACTTGCACTGCTTTGCACTGACACTTCGTTCTCTTCACTGATTGCCACCAAATGTACCTTGTGCAACATAATGTCATATTCTTTCAAAGACGAACTATTATTAGACTGAGACATATCATTAGCAATATCGTGAAAAGGTAAATGTACAAAATCTTGTCGTTTAATCATTAACAAAGTCAGATTTTGACTTGCATTAACTAGCCTTTTTAATTTCCCTGCATGGACTAAAGAAGATTCTAGCTTCTTCTTATGTGCTCTCACAATGTACTCTTATCCATCCTTGAACAAGTGATACTTATTCTCATGGCGATGGAAGATGGCCTTTCTGTCATATAAATAGGGACTACCCAACACAACACCTATAATGTCAAGTGCTACTACATCCAGTTCAACCCAATCAACATAATGAGCTGTTATGGCAAAGCACAAGATGATTCTTTGAGACTTGTAAGTTTTCATCCTTGCATATCCACCCAAGTGGATAAGGCTTTGGATGTGGAATTGTCTCAAGTTTCAGCTATTGACCAAGTCTTCTGAAATGAGATTAGCTTGAGACCCACTATCAAAAAATGTGTCTATCTTTGTGTGGTTTGAGATTATCCTCACATGAAATAGCTCGATCCTCCTCTTTTCATCTTGAGTTTCTTTGTGACAGTTTAATGAGCTAGAACTGGGATTTGTTTCTTGTACAACCTATTTCCCTTTTATGTTCTTTAATACCATGGCGATACTTTTTGTCTCATCACCTGATTCTGACCCTAAGTCCTATTCAATAGTTGCTATAATTTTCCCTTTTCTTTGGGTTTGTCTTTGTTTTATATTTCTCTAGTTTTAGCTCAGGATGAAGCTTCCAACTGTGGTCTTCATCGTGGCTTTTTTTTGAACAGTTCTTGCAAAAGAATTTTCCTTTTTCCTTTATAGAATTTTCAACCCTTTTTCTTCCTTTTCTTTTAAAATCACTATCCTCATTTAGCACATCAAAAGTGTTTTTCCCTCTAGCCTCTAAATGCGTAGCTTGTACAAAAAATTCGTCTAGAATAGTAGGATTAAATATAAGAGTGTTTAAGGTAACTGTGCAATCCACCTATATACTTCAACAAAGTTTCTTGGCTTTGTAAATCTACCCCAAGTAAGAGTGCTCTTCTCCTAAATTCCTGGGTATAGTCTTGCACATTCTATCCCTTAAGCTGTATAAAGTTTTGTCTGTTCATTATAGCCTTTTGAAGGTGAGCAAGAGGATAAAATTGTTTCTTGATTGCAGAAATAAATTCAGTCCATGATAGTGTAAGCTTACCATGTTTCCTGATTTCCTCCTTGGTCTTGGCTTCCCACCATACCAAAGCTGCTCCATCCATCCTTAGCAAGGCTAGTTTAATTTTAGTGTCATCATCATGCAAATTTTGAATCCTTAAATAGACTTCCAATTGTCTAATTTCTCTACATTCACTTCACCATTAAAAATTGGCAATTCAAATTTGACATCAAGCTTTAAAAAAGGATTTTTACCAATGGTTTTAGACTTATGTGACTGATTTACCAAAGTCGAAGAAGATGATGTTGAGGAAGAGGATGACGATGGAGATGGTGGATCACCATTTCCTCCATTCCCTTTCTTTGACTTATCATTACCCTTCGTTCCTCCTGAGGAATCCTCTCCTTCTTTTTGGTTTTTAGACCCTTCTCCAAAAATCCTATCATTTCTTTCTTTATAGAGGATCCTTACCATTTCAGTCATATCCAAGAAAGCTTTCCGAAATACCCTTTCTTCTTCCTTCGGATCCATCTCTTCAAGAGCTTCTCCTTCTCTTGAAGAAATGCTTGTAGCTACTTCTAGGGCTCTTGGAGGTGGTTCTCTGACCCTTCTTGGTTGTGGATTAGTTTATGCACTAACCAAGTTTCCTTCACCTCTCTTGAGTTTTAACCTAGTAAGCATCAAAACTTGCAAAGCAGTAAAATATTTCTTTGCACAAAACTAAAACTTGCAAACAAATGACTTAATCTTTGCACACAACAAATGTTGAGTAAAAACTCTAGCTCAAAACCATAGGCTCTGATACCAATCTGATATGAAATGTGAGAAATTCTTATTTCTAATACAGAGATTGACTGTAGGGTCATTTACTGGATATGTCACCTTTAAAGAAAGGATGAGATCTAGAAGCTATCTGGCCCTTTATAGACTTTGCCTAAAGAAATAATAGAAGCAATCACTAATGATCTGGAAATGAAACTGCTTGTTTGCTGGTGCAAGTTATTCATTATCTATAAATTTATGTTTGCAAACTGTTTAATATGTTTTGCAATTGGAACAAAATTCTTTTGGTGAATTTATGCGTCTTTTTGTGTGTAGGAGGCTTATTTCTTTTTACTATTTAACATCTTTAACTTTGGAAAAACACAGCAAATAAATCACAGAATATAACACATCATATGATAAGTTAGTTCACCCCTCCTGGGCTACATCTGTCGTGTCCAAGGCCCCCAAATTGGCATGTCCTTGCTCTTATTATGCTCAAAAATGGTTATACGGTGTGAAGAAAGCCTAAATAGTAAAAAATAGTGTAGAAATGAGTTCAGAACAAAAAAAATAGTAAAGAATGACTGTATTTTCACCTCCAATGGCTAACCATAGCCCAATACAGCTCCTACACACCCAAGCCCTGATAGCTCTCTAAGCTTCCTCGCTGATAAAGTACTTGAAGAACTGCTCTATTCACTCTGCAACTTGCACCATTGGCTTTGGAATGCTCAAATTACCCAAAAAAAAAAAAAAAAAAATCACTCCAAAAGGTTCTCTCTAGCAAAATTTATGAGCAAAACCAATTTTGCCCAATCAGGCCTAAAAACCTTCACTAAAAGTGGAATGACTGCCAGTTAATATTCCAAATTTGACCTATCCACTAACTTTGGTGTGCTCCCACCAAATTCTCTGCGTTGTTTTCTCGGGAAATAAATGTTAGTTTTCGGGCGGTCACATGTTACCACACCCATCGCATTGGATGTTGGAGCCAATGGTTACATTAACTGTGGCATTTAATTTTAATGTGGAATCTGTGCTGCAACATGTGAACAGAACTATTAACCATAACCGTTAACCACCATCAGAGTAGAGCCATGGTTATGAGCCCCAAGTTGTATGGATAGGGGGTTGGCCCCCTTTCGGCCCCACCCGAATGTAATTAAAGCTTCATATAGATGTGGTGGCCCTAAGCGGTAAGAACCACCAAGTGGGTGGGCTAATCGGGCCTGTGCGCTGCCACCCACTCGACCCACAATCGAATCTGGTAGCCTTTCAAATATTTTGGTCAAAAATTATTCCACCTGAGATTGGTCCACCTACATATACGGTCAATCCAGTGTGCAATACCAAACCGACACTTGTCAGACTGTAATTGGTCCATGCATAATATTCTATGGAATATTTTATGGAATATTCCTAGAATATTTTGTAGAATATTCTCAAAATATTCTATGGAATATTCCTTTTTTAATTTTTTTTTTAATTCAAAGTCAAACTAAGTCAAACTAGGCTTTTCCTGAAATTGTGAAATTTCAAACTTGAATATCTTTCACATACAGTATCGGTTTTGAGTGACGTTCACGGCTACAGGATTGTTTTGACGAGGCCTTTCCTATCGTTCTAGTTTCAACCAATTTTGAGCAAATAAAATTTGAGCATTTTCTTCACTTAGGACATGATCACCTGATCAGTTAGCCATCTATCTATATCATTATTCCATATCATTAATCCTTGAGAGAGCCCTCTCAGGCTAAGGAGGCTAAGCCTTAGTCAAAATCTTGGTTTGAAATAGTTACACTGGATTTGTCTGATCAGCAGCCTATCAGGGCCATATTTTGTGATAACATTTTGGTGTGTCTATCAGGAGTTTGAAGATATACATATCCCAAAAATTATGAATCTTAACTCTTGAAGGTAGCAGGAGCTCAGAATCTGTTTGAGGCTGCAGAACTACCTTGGTGACTCCATTGTTGAAGAATTCAAAATTCATAGATTCATGGTGATTCTATTGGACTTATGAAGAACTCAGATGCTGCCATTCTTGTTTCAAGGTATGCATGTATAAATTTTTCAGGAATTCATGGTTTCCCAAATCATTTTCCCAAGGATACATATTTTTTAAGGAATGGTCCAAAATTCAATGGAGAAGATTTGAGTTTGAATTTGAAGCATATATCAGATTTCTATGATTTTACCGAGCTTCTTAGAGTCAAACATGAAGATGTTTGCATTATGTTGTTCTATGATTCATTTCAAGGGAAATGTAAATAGTGGATTTAATTTTTTCTTGTCAGATTTATTAAGTCATTTGCAGACTTTTGGCTTATGTTTTTGGAGGAATGGATAGACAGAACAGAGTTGGTGGAAAATTATCCTTCAATTCAAGGTTTTAAACAATGGAATGACGACCATATTAATGAAGAAATAGATGAAAATTTTTCTTTGTCCTTGTATTCTTATCTAAAATCATTTGAGTGCAAGACAGAATATAAGATTACATTTTCGGATGAAGTTGCTAAGAACATTGAGAAAGACATTGAAGATTTACAAGGTCAAATTCAATCATATAGTCTTCATGATCATGATCATTCTTTTCAAAAGCTTTCTATGGTAGAACACAAAGAGAGGGTGTTGCTTCCTTTTTCTTTTGAGATTGAGTAAGAATACACTATTTTTGAACATTAGTTTGAGCAACTAGAATGTTATGAGAATCATCAAATTAATCATGTCTTCTTTGACCCTATAGCTGACTACATGGAAAAGATTTACTATTCATATTTCCAGTTATATTTTCATCTTGAAGATCAGTTGCATCTCATGTTGCCTCGATTATTTCAGTATCATGTTTATTTTTGGTTCAAGCACAGTGAAGAGATTCAAGTGTCATATCAGATCAATGACTGTCTTCATTGGAAGTTTCATGTTCCTTGAGTTAAAAATGAAGATTGCAGCTGATAGGGTAGGTAGGAGTGTGTGAATAAGCTCAAATTTTACTGAGCATATTTTCAGTAGGTACAGATTTGTTTCTTCTGCAGTGATCATCAACCTTGAGCCCAAGGTAGAGGCTAGCTTGGAAAATTTTTAGAGTTTTCTTCTAAAGAATGGACAGCAGCACTGGAGCTATGGGTTCTTAGTGTACCACAAGGGCACACTATCCCATGTGGAGCCACTGTTATCACCCAAAAATTCTCAAAATTTTAACTTGAAATGTGTCAAGTTTGTCTTTAAATTGGTTAGGTTGTAAAACATCATGAAATGATAAATTTTATGATGAACATAGGTTATATGTTTTATCTTAGAATTGATAGAGATGACCTCAAGTCACATCAAAGAAATAGGCTTTGAGTAGATACCTTGAATTGAACTTAAATCTCAAATATGGCCATCTGTCAAGATTTATCTGAATCCGCAGCAAATTTAGTACAAAATTAATAGAATTTGCTGCGGGAACACCTACTATTTTCGTAGAAAAATTGACATTTTTCAAACTAAATGTGCTACGAAATTTGTGTGAGTCTACAACGGTTTTCTCCATAATGATGAATGGTTAAACTTTGAGAGTTTCAAGGTCGTGTTGTTAGAAGTAAGGTCATCACTTGAAAGTGCCACTCCCTCATTTTGTCACCTTTCTCTCCACATTCAAATTTCATTCCTTAAACAAGTTACCTAAGCTCCTCTCTGTCATTTAATTTTCAACATTTGCATGTATCATTTAGTTGTCACCTTTGAAAAGTTAACTTTGTGACAAACATCTTGTTGTCCAAATTATTTTTTACAGCTGTCACATTTTTAAGAGGGAAATTTGGGTTATTAAAGGAAATTTCCATGAAGAGGAAAGCATAAAAGGAGGCAATGTGTTTGGATAGAAGCCTATGGAATTTTAACTGATCATGGACGACCTCAGCTTCACACAATCTTTCATCCAGACAAGTTACATGGATTTCTACCAAGAGCTGCAAGGAGATTTTTTGTGTTTCTTAGACTCTTTGAGTTGTTGGTCTCAAAAGGAGTTTTCAGGAAAATGAAGATGAGTTTCAAAAATATGAAGGAGGTTTTTTATAAAAACATAACAAGGAACAAAAACCTCTTTTAGTTTTCTTCTAGGTGCTACCAATTTTTAGATTCAAAGTTTCCTCTGGGACCTAATTTCAGCATTCTGAATTTTTCTTGTTTTATACATGATTTTATAATGCAAATTCTGGACAACAAAAGCTTCTTTTCAAAAACCAGAGAGAGGTTTTTCTTATAAAAATTATTATCTACAAAAAAATCCTCCATGTTTGTAACAGCTACCAGGGATAGAGAGATAGGAGCTCAGGAGTGAAGCCTTCTTTTGCAGGAAAAACAGAGTTATTTTTGTTGGTTGATGAAGTGGTTGAAGGTGAAAATTTGGTTTCTTGAGGAGGGTAAGAGGTTTTTTAAACCAAATTTTCCTTATCAGGCTTCATACTATCATATCGCATAGCAATGGACCTTTTCTAGGCCTAAAATCCAAATTTTGTGAAGTTTGTGGGCAATTAGGCACTCTATATAAAAGCCAAATGAAGTTCGGGCTGTTTGTGGAATTTCTAAAAGAATTTTTTGGTTTAATGTATTTAAAATGATAGGGATTAAAAAGCCTTGAAGTTATCATGTTTAATTTTTTTATCACTTATCAAAATTTCAATAATAAGAATAGCACAGGATTATCATAATTGGCCTTTTTTATTTGTGCTAAGAAAGTAGCTACGAAAGTAGCTTAAAACGGAGTTTTGACAGCAAGGTTAGTTTTGATGGTAAATGTTGGGAAGAAGGAGAAAGGTAATGAATACTTAAAGCTACTCCCCATGAGAAGGACAAAGAGTATCAGATAAATGTCAAAGAGTATCAAATTAGTGGTTTTCTACGTGGAAATATTATGTTAAAGATAAAGTTTGAAGATATCAGTTCATTGTATTGCCAAATCATCAAACTGATAACTCCTAAAAAGTAGGAAGAGTAAATTCACGAGGACAGTTAGAGTATTAATATCTTGTTTATGGCCAGCATGGTTGAAAGTCATGATTCCTCTCGAGGAAGATTTGGATCATCTTTATTTTAAATGTAATAAATAGGTGTTTGAGTCATAATAGGACTCTATTACCTAATTCGAAAGGTGTCAGTCCTAGTTTTAAAATATTGTTAGTAGTTAGATTTGGTGTCAGTAGTAGAGTTTAATAATCTAGCCACTTGGCAGATTGAATGTAAAGGCTAAATGCCTATAAGTAGTGAATACTTCGATGTACCAAGGGTTGGAAAATGTTATCAAAAAGACTACTTTTCTAAATGCTCTGGATCGACTGATATATACAGAAGAAATTGAACTTTTCTGACCTAATATTCTTAGTAGACTTCAATGAGTTTTATCTCTTATCTTTAATATGTTTTACTTCCATAGTATTAATTCTTATTACTCAGAATTCATGGAGGAACATGCTCTGACTTCCTTTAAGTATTGAACTATGGTGAATTTATTTTTTGAGTCCTATCTTTGAAAAATTTTCTTCAATGTTTAAACGCTTATTACTCATAATTCATGGTTATTCATGCTCTGATTTCCTTTAAATGTTAAGCCTTGATGAATCCCTTTTAATACTTTCCTTTTCAATACCTTGATGTATCATTACATAGAATTCATATATTATATGCTCTGACTTCCTTTGAACCTCAAGTTATTGGGACTTTCCTGAATGTGTCACTTTTTCATTGAAGTATATACAAGCCTCAGTTTCTATAAGAAGAGCTATTGTTATCTTTATCCCTGTCACTGACTCCATAGCCCAATGGTAGCAAGACTCCATCTTTTCAACCTATAAACATACAAAACCAAAACACATAGAGTTAGCCATCTATTTATATCATTATTCCATATCATTGATCCTTGAGAGAGCCCTCTCAGGCTGAGGAGGCTAAGCCTCATTCAAAATATTGGTTTGAAATAGTTACACTGAATTTGTCTGATTAGCAGCCTATCAGGAACAAATTTTGTGATAACACACCAGCCTAGCACCACCCTACCATCATATAGAAGAATAAGAGAATAATGGCCTCCCGTACCAGGGAAAATGGTTCACATTACAATGATATAGAATGATGTAGAAGAAGAATACACATTAGAACATAACCGCAACTATGATGCAACCACCTAATGATGATCCTAGAACTCTCGATACTTCCTCTTCAACTCTTGGCAGATAGACACGTACAATTTTTACAATGATACATTTACAATTACTTAGTACAATGATACCTTTATAATGATTGTATGTAGTGATACCCACTTGAAGACTTCATGTGGTGAACTTCTTGCAGTTGTTCTACACCTTGATTGATTCTCTTGTCATGCTACACTCTATTGCACCTCGCTTTGCTCTACTACCCTAGAAGGTATGGTCCTTTGCAACCCTTGACAACACATGATCTAGCTTTTTCTTGCATTCTAGGATATCAATATTGAATCTGGTGTATATCTGTTCTTTTAGATCCCAAATATGTGATTTCTGGTTCTGTAGTAGTCCTCTGAGTCTTCTTTCCAATGCCACAGGTCTGACATAATTTGGATTCTTCAAGGGATATTTATGTCCAATCTCTCACAATGACCTAATTATGGACTCATTCAGTAGAGCGAACTTGTACGGCATGACATATGTCACTCTTTCTTCATTTGGCTCTAAAATTGATACAGAAAAAACTACAGCTCATGCACTATCTGAAAATTTTTACATAATTCCAATCCGATACTCAGAGAGAGAGAGAGTCATGACAATTTTCCCAAGGTCACTTCTTTGAGATGAAGTTGAGGAGCCTGCACAAACACTGACTTCCACAGATCATATCTCCGAAAATATTGTGCACCTTGATCTGAAATTTTACAGGAGCTTCATCAGGATCTCAGCTTTGTCTCATTATATTTTTAGATTCTTAACCTTCGTATAAAAAATTTTAGAGTGAAAATTCCATGATGACTTGTTTCAGGTAGCGAAATCCCTACAAGAGGAGGACATGAGGATCGCAATTTACATAAATTCTTATGTTGAGAGGGTATTAAACAATTGAACGTGGGAGGGATTTTAGAAGCTTAAAAATTATTAATAGTTGACTTTTCAATGACCCATGCCACAACCCCATGGGGTTTTAGCCCACTGACTAGGGTTACAAACATCAAACATGAATATCTCTCAAACCGTGAAAAATTTCATGGCATGCCATATAGCAACGGAAATATATCAACAAGTAGAAACCATAAAAAATATTCTTGACCTAGAATATAGTAATTTGGTAGGTAAAAATTACCATGCAAGATCGGGGTATCCCCTGGTGCTGCTTGGGTTGACATCAATGACAACCACTGATCAAAAATCTCCCCCTTTGGCGTTGATGGAAACATAAGTAATCCCCCTACGATCATGAAATCTCTTCCTACAACATTCTCTCCCCCTTTGACATCAATGGAAAAGGGTAACTCCCCCTAACACAAAACCATCCTATGGACCGATACACACTTACACTCCCCCTTTATATTCTTAATAAGGAAAATCTTATGAGAACTTGGGAGAATCCCGAGGTTCTGGAGAAGATATTCAAATTCCTCACAAGTACTCTTACAACCATCAACACTTCCTGCCCAATTTTCATCTGTAGAGACTTGAATAATGAGATTGTTACCCTTGGGGTACCACAATCCATATTATGTTCTTCCCTTTAGATATCGAAGAATTATCTTGACGGTAATAATGTGTGATTCTTTTGGTGCTGCTAGGAATCTTGCTACATGTCCAACTGCTTGCATAACATTTGGCCGGGAGGCTATTACATATAGAATACTAAAAATCATAGATATGTACAACCTTCTATCCACATCCTTAGATGAGTTGTCTATGCTCAAATTACAACTTGTTACCATCAAAGTAAGGATGGGTTTGCAATCTTCCATTTTTAATTTCTTGAGCATTTCCTTGATGTACTTGGCGTGACATATAAATATTCCTTTCTCTTGCTGAGATATTTGAAGCCCTAAGAAGTATGTTAGCTCACCAAGTAAAGACATCTCGAACTCACTTTGCATATTTGTAGCAAAGTTCGTACTTAGTCGATCATCATTTCTACTAAATATCATATCATCCTCTTTTGCTAGTAGACGTGCATTATTTGCTTCATCAAGAACATATATGTCATTTGGAGCTCGAATTTTTGTAGCCAAATGATCAGGAGATCATGTCCAAGATGAAAAAAAGGCTAAAAAATCAAAGTGCTGAGAAATGGTTGCAATTTGGACGACTAGAAAGGCCTCGTCGCTGCAATTTTGGCACCGTGAACGGGACTCAAAACCGAGGTGGTATGTGAAAGTTACTAAGGTTTGAATTTGTCTAGTGACCTCCAAAATAGGACTTTTTTACTATGATTTTGTCATTTTCTAAAAAAAAAAACATTATGGCAAAAATTCATTTTTATTAAGTTTTTATTGGCCTATCAGTGGGTGCCACGTGGCTTGCCTAGAGGCTTCCACCTGGCACCATGCCATTGGTTGAAAAATGTTATGAAAATTTATGGAGAGCATGAGGGTCGAACCCCCGACCTAACTCCTCGGGCAGGGTTGACTCGAATGGCACAGTAGAGGCACTATTATAAACCCTAGGTGAGTCAAGTGGTATTTGAACTAGTAGTCAGGTCAATGGTGTTTAGGTGAGTCGGGCGAAGGACTGAATGAACAGTCGGTTCATTGATTTTTTTGATGGATGGAAGGTTGCGGGGCTAGCCCGCAGGGTCAGCCCCATCGTCACATGACCGGTGGACAAGAACCATGGCCTTTTCACCTGCGGAACAAAATGGTTAAGCACCTTTGTGCTAGCCCCTACGCATATGACCGTCGACCCGTGACCATGGGCATGAGTTTAAACCTTATCTGCCAACCACTTAACCGCCTGGAGATTCTGCATGTGAATGCGCCTAAAACAACTAACAGTTGCATTTAATGTTATCCCTAAATTGGAGCATAGTTCCACCTAATTCTCCTATCCGACTATTTTGTCGAAGCTAACTGGAGTTCCTCCAGTTTTGGAGGAGGTTTTTTAGTGCCACTGGACAAAATTTGTTTTGGTCATAACTTTCTCCATTTGCGACCAAACAAGATGAAATTTTAGTCAATTTTGGGTTTCTTCGACCTTATGGAGAGTTTGGAATAGGTTTCATAGCGAACATAGGTTTTTTAAAACACTTTTTTCTTCAGAGAAGAGGAAGTAGCCATCAGGGCCATCATGGAGGAGGCATTGTTTTAGGTTATATTTCATTGTTTAAGGTGAAACAAAAGCCATTTTCAGATATTTTCTATCTTTTGAAGTCAAATTTACAATTGGTTTTGCCTTTTCAGGCATATTTTTCATTGTGTAACCATTTTGAGCAAATTAATAGAGCAAGGACATGCCATTGGGGAGCCTTGGACTGACAGATGTAGCCTTGGAGGGGTGAACTGCCCCAACAATTTGTTGTGTTATGTTATGGTGAATTTTACTTGCTGTGTATTTCTAGTGTTATATGTTAAACAATAAATTTAATTAAAAAGTCCTCAGACATAAAACTCATAAACATTACCAAAACAACTTTGTTTAACCTGCAAGTCATGGAGAACATTTTTCACACTAAATTATATGGAAATGGATACTTTGCATAGCATTACAAATAGTTCCATTTTCAAATCAGATGGTATCAGAGCTCAGGATTTTGAGCATTAGAAGCTAGAGTTTTACTCTGCATTTGTTCTTGTGCAAAGATATAGTTGATTGTTTGCAAGTTTTGATGCTCACTAGGCTTAATCTCAAGAGGGGGGAAGGACAATTGGTTAGAGCACAAAGTAATCCTCAACCAGAGAGCCATTAACTCCATATTTTAATTCACCTCCAAGAGCCATAGAAGAAGCCTCAAGCATGTATTCAAGAGAATGAGGAGTTCTTGAAGACATTGATCACAAAGAAGAAGAACAGGTGTTCCGGAAGGCTTTCCTAGACATGACGGAGATGGTGAGGATACTCTACCAAGAAAGGAATGACAAGCTTGTAGGAGAAGGGTCTAAACATCAGAAAGAGGGAGAGGGTACTTCAGGAGGAAAGAAAAGTGATGACAAGTCAAAGAAAGGACACAGAGGAAATGGTGATCCACCATCCCCATCTTCATCCTCTTCCTCTACATCGTCATCCTCTACTTCGGTGAATCAATCTCACAATTCTAAAACCACTGGTAAAAGTCCATTTTTAAAGATTCATGTTAAATTTGAATTGCCTATGTTTGATGGTTAGTTCAATGCAGAGAAACTTGATAATTGGATAAGACAGTTGGAAGTTTATTTTAGGATACAAAACCTTCATGAAGATAACACCAAGATTCAGTTATCCTCTTTGAGAATGGAGGGATCAGCATTGGTATGGTGGGAAGCCAAGACCAAGGATGAAATTAAAAAACATGGTAAGATCACTTTATCATGGGCTGAATTTATTTTTGAAATTAAACAACAATTTTATCCATTAGCTCATTTACAAAATGTTCAATATTACACCCAAGAGTTTAGACGAAGGGCTCTATTGTTAGGAATTGATTTGCATAGCCAAGAGACTTTGCTGAAATATATAGGTGGTTTACATATTATACATATTATCCTTATGTTCAATCCTACTAGTCTAGAGGAGGTTTGTGTCCAAGCCATGCATTTATAGGCTAGAAGTAAACAATATTTTGATGGGAATGAGGATAGGGAATTTAAAGGCAAAGGGAGAAAAATAAATGCAAACTCTAGGAAAGAAAAGGAAAATTATTTTGTAAAAATTGTTCCAAAACAAGCCACGATGAATACCATTGCTGGAAACTTCATCTGGAGTTGAAACCAGAAAAATTTAAAACCAAAGATAAGGCCAAATAAAAAGGCAAGATGGTTGCAATATATGAACAAGACTTAGGGTATGAATCAGGAGATGAAACTAAAAGCATAGCTTTGCACTAAAGAAAATAAAGGGGAAAGAGATTGTAAATGAAAAAATCCCAGTTCTAGCACTTTAAACTATCACATAGAAGCTCCAAATGAAGAGAGGAGGATTGAGCTGTTTCATGTGAGGATAATTTCCAAACACACAAAGATAGACACACTATTTGAAAGTGGGTGACAAGCGAATCTCATCTCATAAGACTTAGTCAAGAATCTGAAACTTGAGACCATTCCACATCCAAATCCATATCCACTTGGATGGATTTGCAAGGATGCTAATTTACAAGTTTCAAGAAAGTGCATGTTGCACTTCGTCATAACAGCTTATTATGTTGACATGGTTGAACTATATGTGGTACCACTTGACATTACAGGTGTGGTGTTGGGTAGTCCCTACTTATATGACAGGAAAACGATCTTCCATCGCCATGATAACAAGTATCATCTATTCAAGGATGGCAAGGATTTTATTGTGAGAACACATCAGAAGAAGCTAGAATCTTCTTTAGTGAATGCAGGGCAATTGAAAAGGCTTGTCAATGCAAGTCAAAATTTGACTTTGTTGATGATTAAGAAAAAAGATTTTGTACATAATCCTTTTCATGTTATTGATGATATAAATTATGATATTTTCAATCTGAAAGCAATTCGTCTTTGGAAGAAGATGACAAGATGTTGCACAAGGTGTCTTTGGTGTCGATAGGTGCAGAGAACAAAGTGTCGGTGCAAAGTGGTGCAAGAATCCAAGAAAGGGAAAATCATGCAAGAAAAGAGGACACAAAGTTTAGCATGGATCAATGTTGGTTTCAGAATAGCAGGGTACTATGGCAAGAAAACTTGGTCGAGAATCGACACAAGTACATGGCTCATTCGACAAAAATTCGCCATCAGGATAGTTGGCAAGGTGAATCTTATTTTTAGTTTCCTTTGAAGGTGGAACATTGTAGGAATAGTATGATTTATGAAAATTTAAGTTGTTATTATGCAAGTTTCAAAAATTTGCAGCATGACATAGTCAAGGTTAGCAACAGGCGGTCAATAGATTTAAGGAAGAATTTATCTTCTTATGAGAAGCTCAATTTGATGAAATCAGGGAGATTTTAGTGGTTCAAGGTTGGAAGAGTGGAGAATCAGTCTCCTAATCTTTAGTTTCTATAATTCAGAGATATTTTGGGGTCCAAAAGCTTCCCATTGGGGAGGTGTGATCAGGAGATCATGTCCAAGATGAAAACAATGCTCAAAAATAGAAGTTCTAAGAAATAGTTGCAATTTGAACGACCGAAAAGGCCTCATCATTACAATTCTGGTGCCGTGAATGAGACTCAAAATTGAGGTCGTATGTGAAAGTTACTGAGGTTTGAATTCGTCCAGTGACCTCCAAAATAGGACTTTTTGACTATGATTTTTTCATTTTCAAAAAAAAAATTATTATGGCAAAAATTCATTTTTATTAATTTTTTATTGGCCTATCAGTGGGTGCCACGTGGCCTACCCAGAGACTACCACATGGCCCCAGTCCATTGGTTGAAAAGTGTTATGAAAATTTATGGAGGGCATGAGGGTCAAACCCCCGCCCTGACTCCTCGAGCAGGGTCGACCCGACCGACATGGCAGAGGCATTGTTCTAAACCCTGGGCGAGTTGGGCAGTATTTGAACTGGTAGTTGGGTCGATGGTGTTTGGGCGAGTCGGGCGGAGGACTGAACGAACGGTCAATTCATTGATTTGTTTGATGGGCGGAAGCTGCAGGGTTAGCCCCATCATCACGTGATCGGTGGACAAGAACCGTGGCCTTTTCACCAGTTGAAAAAAATGGTTAAGCACCTTTGTGCTAGCCCCTACGCATATGACCATTGACCCGTGACCATGGGTGCGGGTTTAAACCTTATCCGCCAGCCACTTAACCGCCAAGAGATTCCACATGTGAACACACCTAAAATGACTGACAGTTGAATTTAATGTTATCCCTAAATTGGAGTGCATTTCCACCTTATTCACCTTTCCGACTATTTTGTCGAAGCTAACTAGAGTTCCTCCAGTTTTGGAGGAGGCTTTTTAATGCCACTAGAGAAAATTTGTTTTGGTCATAACTTTCTCCATTTTCGACCAAACAATATGAAATTTTAGTCAATTTTGGGTTTCTTCGACCTTATAGAGAGTTTGGAATAGGTTTTAGAGCAAATATAGGTGTTTTAAAATAGATTTTTCTTCAGAGAAGAAGAAGGAGCCACCAGGGCCATCATGGAGGAGGCACTGTTTTAGGTTATATTTCATTGTTTAAGGTGAAACAAAAGCCATTTTCAGCTATTTTCTATCTTCTGAAGTCAAATTTACAGTTTGTTTTTCCTGTTTAGGCATATTTTTCACTATGTAACCATTTTGAGCAAATTAATAAAGCAATGAAATTCCACTAGGGAGCCTTGGATCGGAAAATGTAGCCCTGGAGGGGTGAACTACCTCAACAATTTGTTGTGTTATGTTATGGTGAATTTTACTTGCTGTGTATTTCTACTTTTATATGTTAAACAGTAAATTTAATTAACAAATAATCACACATAAAACTCAGAAACATTACCAAAACCACTTTGTTTAACCTGCAAGTCATGGAGAACATTTTGCACACTCAATTATATGGAAATGGATACTTTGCATAGCATTAAAAATAGTTCCATTTTCAGATCACCACAATTTTACCATACCCACCTTTCCTGATTCACATTTTGTGGAGTTGAATAGTATTGTGTATCCTTGATCACACATTTTTCCAACACTAAAAAGATTGTGATTCATGTTTTCAACCAATAGAACATTCTTGGCTAGAGCATCTTTTATTCCGAGAGTGACGGTACCTGATCCTATAACATTTGAAGATCCATCATTTCCAAAGGAAACGGTTCCATCCTTCTTCTATTTCAGAGATACAAATTTCTTTATATCTCTAGTCATATGCATTGAGAAACTACTATCAACATATCACACATCTTTGTTGTTTTGAGCTTTGAGAGCGAGAGCATAATTATCAGTCTTCTTCTTCTTCCATGTTCATTCATTTTGTGGCTTTGAAGATTTTTCTAGAGGATTTTCAAGTCTGCAGTATCTAGCATTAGGGGAATTTTGAGGTATAAAATGGGCCTCCTAAAGAAATTATAAAATAATAGTGGAAATAATAAAATAAGGTTTGATTACATCATCAAATTGTGGAGAAAAAAAAGAAAAAACTACTTTTTCAACTTGTATTTTCAACTTATCTCCCAAAGTTTTTACTCAAATTTCATGCGGGAGTACTCGTTGGATGAAAAATTTAATTTATCATCCAAGGATTACTCACGTTTCATACTTTCAATGGATATTTCTACACGAAAAAATGATAAATACATGAAAAACGTGATTGCAATCAAGTTTTTTTCATGTATTTCTCATTGTTCCTATAGCAGGGTCCATCAAAAGTGTGCAACATGGATACTCCTTGGATAAGGAATTAAATTTTGCATCCAACGAGTACTTCTGCTCTAAATTTGAGTAAACACTTTGGGAGATAAGTTGAAAATACGAGTTAAAAAAGTAGTTTTATTATTTTATTATTTTTTAATATTTTTACCCTTTGACATAAAAATTGGTGAATCATCCCCCATGGTTGACATTATCATCTTGAATCCTATTGGTTCTTATAAAATTTATTTTGGTTGTACATTTTTCTTAGGAGGCCCATTTTAGACCTCAAAATTCCCCTAGTGCTATGTGTCCAAAATTTCGACATTTGTAACATTCAATATTATTTATTAAATGTTCAAATATATTGATGTTTAGTTGAGCCCTAGGAGGTTCATATTTGATAGATATCCTGGAATTGTATTGGTTCCTAGGGTATGTGTGACATTTTGTAACTTTATGACCAAATTTTCCACATGAATAAAAATAGCCATAAAAAATATGTTGGTACTCGGATGGAAATCTTCGTCGAGGAATTGTCTTCCAAGGTTATTCTTGCGAATATTTTCTAATGAAGTCTACATGCATGTCAGATCTCATAGGCTCATTGTATTCTGTTGTAGAAGGTCCTGATTCTTCTTCTTTGTAATCAAGGCCAGTTCTGTTGTTGTAAGATCCTTGATTAATGATGAATTATTCCAATGCCCTTGAGTTGTTGGCATATTTTTGGACAATTTTTCCCTTCTTCACTTCCTTACGCAGCGAGACTACTTCGGCTTCTAATTCTTCCCTTTCTTGGTTTCTTTCTTCCAACTTCTTGTGAAGTCACTCTTTAATGCATTTGTGTTCTTCAACTTCAATTTTTAGACATTGAACTTGTTCTTCAAGAGTATTGGAACGGATCTTCTTAGCCTTAAGCTATTTTATAGGCTTGATTACCTCCTTAGAAAATTATTCTATGGTCAACCCTTCTTCTTCGTTGTTTGATACCTCTTATTTAATGTGCTTGGCCATAAACAATACTCTCTCATTGGCTTCTTCTTTGCTTTCATTGTCTTCATCAGATGATGAGTTATCTTCTTTAGAGAGAAAGTTCCTTTTGAATCCTTTATTTTTTCTTTGCTTGTTGAATTTCTTAAAGCCTTTCTTTTCCTTTGAGTTTCCATCACTTCTGTTTGAAAATTTTGCTACGATATTCCCAACCTTACTAGAGCCGAAACATATCAATAGAAGTTTATCCTTGAATTTTCCCTTACCAATTTTTAGTTTTCTCGTAAAATAATCATATTCTCCATCTAAAATACCTTCTTCATCATCTTCCTTTTATTTACACTTGCAAGTGCAGGTCTATGCCTTTGAAGGTTGTTTCTCCTTATTGGTTTTCTTAGATGCAGCTAACACAGTTTCTAGATGTGAATTACCCTCTTCTTCATCAAGTCTCATTTCATATTCTATGAGAACTCCATGTAATTCCTCTTTGTTGAGTTTGTCCATATTTTCATTATATTCTAAGACTGATACCTTTGGGTTGAATCTCCCTGGTAACGTTCTAAGAAACTTTCATATAATAGTCTTCTCATCAACAGGCTCTCCCAATCCTTCCAAAGTGTTGGTTATTTCATCAATGTGTTGGAAGTATGCATCAATGTTTTTATCTTGTTTCATTCTAATTTGCTCAAGTTTTGCTCTATAGATTTGAAGCTTTGCTTCTTTGACATTTGAGTCACCTGCATATATATTCTCAAGCTTTTCCCATACATTTTTGATGGTTTTACAACCCAAAACCTTATGATAAGTAGATTCAATAAGTCCACTGATAATAATATTATGTTATTTTGCATCATTTACCAAATTCTTCTTACCTTGTTCATCCGTGGTTGATGTAAATCCATTTTGAACAGTGTCCCATACTTTGTAACCCTGCACCAAGAGATAGACCTCCATTCTTCCTTTCCAGAGTGCATAATTATTTTCATTGAACATAGGTACACCATTCTTGGTATGCTCCATGACCTCCTTCTAGCTGTTAAACTACCATTAAAGGAACTTGGCTCTGATACCAATTGTTTGAAATACTGAGAGGGGGGGATGAATCAGTATTCCTTTCAATTAGTATTATTATTAATCTTTCAGAGCATTATTTAATCTTCAATTATTATCACTGTTTGTACAATGATAGAAACAAACAAAAGGAACACAACTGCACACAGTTTTTAAGGTGGAAACCCTCTCCGGGACAAAAACCACCTGAATGCTTTTCCAATAATTCTTTAATATTCAACTCTAATTGAAAATAAAGCTACAAATTCCTAGAATCTATAAAAGCATTCTTCTCCATCTCCCATTAGATGGACGCTCCAACGCCCGATATCCTTCAGTAGTCAACTGAACGGATGCCCCAACACCCAATGAGCTACAACTCACCCTAGGACCACCCTACCACCCTGATTTTTTCACAGGATTGAAGCTATTGGTGACTTCATGCACCAGCCTAGCACCACCCTACCACCCTATAGAATAATAAAAGAAGAATGGACTCCCGTAATAGGGAAAATGGTCCAGTTTACAATGATATAGAATGACATAGAAGAAGAATACACACTAGACCATAACCCCAGCTATGACACAACCACCTAATGATGATCCTTGAAATCCCTACACTGCCTCTTCAACTCTTGGTAGATAGACAGTTGTACAATTTTTACAATGATACATTTACAATGACTTAGTACAATGGTACCTTTATAACGACTGTATTCAGTGCTGCCCACTTGAAGACTTCATGCGGTGAACTTCTTATTATTGTTCTAAACCTTGATTTCTTCTCTTGTCATGCTACCCTCTTCTGCACCTTGATTTTATTTTCTGCCCTAGAAAGTTTGGTCCTTTGTAGCCCTTGAAAACACATGATATTTCCTTCTAGGATCTCGATATTGAATCTGGTGTATCTCTGTTATTTTAGATCCTCATTATGTGATTTTCGTTTTCATAGTATTTCTCTGAGTCTTCTTTCCAATGGCACAGGTTTGGCCCAATTTGGGTTTTTCAAGGGAGAGTTATTCCCAATCTCTCACAATGACCTAATTATGGACTAGTTCAGTAGAGTGAACTTGTACGACATGCCAGGTGTCATGGTTTCTTCATTTGGCTCTGTAATTGATACACCCAAAACTACAGTCCCAAAATATTGTGTACCTCGATCTCAAATTTTTACAGGAGCTTCCTCTGAGTTTTGGCTTCGTCTCATAAAAATTTTATCTTATGAACCTTCATAGAAAAAAAGTTAGAGCGCAAATGCCATGATGACCTGTTTTAGGTAGTGAAATTCCTACAAGAGGAGGATATGAGGATCACAATTTATATAAATTCTTAGTGTTGGCTCAAGGGGTCCTGACCTAGGTTCAAATGTTCATGGTTTTCCAACAAACCCCTATACTACTGGCCCTTTCGGCAGTGACCTACTTGCGCAGGCCAAATTCTCACCCAAAGTAGTATGGATGGGTGCTGGAACCAGGTTTCTGCACCTTGAGAGAGGGTAGGTAAGTCAAGCGGAGCTGCGTTCACCCTGATTGTGACCCAATACGGTATCACAGAGCCTAGATTCCCTTTGCATCCATGTGTGTAATAGCAATATTACTCACAAAAATCAACAGATCAAGAAACAATACACAGCTATTTCAGATATTCTTGTATGAAGCAGTAGAACAAACCCAGATCGCAGCATAAATAAGTACACAAGTATGTTCGCAACTTAAATCAAAAACACAGTAGAATATACTAAGTAATCAAGATGTCACAGATTCATATCAAAGTAATTCCAATGGATTTAGATAGGCAACAATACTTCCGCATTCATTAATCTTTCCGATCTACTTACAAAACCCCAAAAACCCCACCTGTGCACACAACAGTAGGGTCTGCACACAACAGGACAGAGGCCCTCCACACACATAGTAGTAGGAGTCCTTACCCAAAAACTCTGACCAGATCTATCAATTCACACTTAGCAGCAATCTCTTATCATTCTTAGCCTGTCCTACAACTCAAGAAGGTTCAACTACTTATAGTATTTTGGCCTATGCATCCAATAGTCTGCAAACCATGGTTTGCAAACTCTTGGTCTACCATTGACCCATTTAAAATGTGTTAGGGGCTTCGACACACCCCAAAACCCCTGTGCTATACTAAATATAATAAAAAATATACAAAATGGACCAGTTTCGCAGCTTTGTAGGAGACCCTGTTCCAACAGTCCCCCAACACAATCTTGTGACTCGTCTTGAGTCACTACGATGGTAGGTTCTCCATCTCTGCGCGTAGTGCAATGAGGGTGGTGATTAGTGGAAGTAGCACCTCTTGACTCTGGGCTACGGTACTCTGCACGAGGTCCATCAGCTCTTGGGATGTCGGCCCTTCGGTGGCCGTAGTGACGTTTTTCAGTGTCCGGTTGAGTTGCCTGACCATGCCATCAGCATCATGAGAGATCTGGAGGGCTGTGGTGGCCCATGGATTTAATCATTCCTCAAGGACGTGCTTCTGATACCGGAGTTTTTCAATCGCGTCTAGGAGAGTGCCGCTGGTCTGCAACTGTGCTAACTCTTGCGCAGGCACCAAGGTGGGCAAGGTAGCCTCGACCTATGTGAAATATTCTTCCTACTGTCGTAAGTCCTAATTGATCTTTTGGAGGACCAGGTTGAACTGGACCAGGGTCCAGAGCTGCATGGCGGAGTCGAGCAACTGGGCACCCTGAACAATTTTCTCTGAGATGGAGTTCGTAGCTTCGGCCACCATCACAGTGCACTGGGCTCGAACCTCCGGTGGCATGGTGGGCTGCAATGTAGCTTGTAAGTTAGAGATTTGATTCTCCAGTTGTGCCTTGGTGGTCTGCATTTACGTTCGAGATGCTTTTATTGCGGAAACCATACTTTCTATCTTGGCTCGAGGTGTAGCTACGACCCGGACTCCATCTAGAACCTCTGTGCAGATTTGGTGGATCACCATTTCGAGCTCCACCTGATGTGATATAGCCTCGACCTATGTGAAATCTTCTTCCTACTGTCGTAAGTCCTGATTGATCTTTTGGAGGACCAGGTTGAACTGGACCAGGGTCTGGAGCTGCATGGCGGAGTCGAGCAACTGGGCGCCCTGAGCAATTTTCTCTGAGATGGAGTTCGTAGCTTCGGCCACCATCACAGTGCACTGGGCTCGAACCTCCGGTGGTGTGGTGGGCTACAATGTAGCCTGTAAGTCAGAGATTTGATTCTCCAGTTGTGCCTTGGTGGTCTGCATTTCCGTTCGAGATGCTTTTATTGCGGAAACCATACTTTCTATCTTGGCCCGAGGTGTAGCTGCGACCCGGACTCCATCTAGAACCTCTGTGCAGATTTGGTGGATCACCATTTCGAGCTCCACCTGATGTGATATAGCAAGGGATTTTTCTGTGTCTTTCCGTTTGAGGGCCTGCTTGGCGACACCGAGCTGTTGATGTACCTCCAAGTCTCGCTAGTGGGTCTCCCGGATTACAATAGCATGGAGACCTTGTAATGCCGCAGTGGGAAACTTAGCCAGGTCCAAGTGGACCCTTGCATCAACTTGGAGTTGGGTTCTTATAAGGGAAGTGCTAGGTAAAGAGCATAGGTGGCTTCCTCTTGGTGCAAGCACGGTACTGCTGATTGCTAAGGGAGCCTGTTTCTGAGTTATTCTGGTCTCCAGTGTATCTGCCTTCCCCTGGAGGGCACAGAGCTCATTTTAGAAGGTGTCAATTGTAGCCTTTTTTTGTGTTTCTATTGTTGCCCATATTTCCTCTGTGGCCAGTGTAATTGCGTTCGTGATCTATTCGAGGTCACTGTCAATCAGTGTGGGCATCGCATTAGATTCCTGGCACTGGGCACGCTGCTTTTTTTCGGGGCCCAATACCAGGCTCACCTGGCTGCTTTTCATTTTGGAGAGAGGTGGTATTTGGGTTATTTGTCTCTGGCACACTTAGTGCTAGTTGCAAATCGGCCTCGGCATCTTTATTGGCGACTTGTAGCAGCTGTGCGTTCCTTTCCGCAGCTATTCCCACGCCCCTCGCGCTTGGTTCTGGGGTTTTCTTAGGGTCGATAGTGGAGGGTACTTCTATGGTGCAGGTCCCTTTGGTGCTATTTTCACCAGGACTGAGGCCACTCCTCCACTCAGGGAGCCAGAGTGCGATTATCCTATCGATTTCTTCGTCCCATGACCCAATAATGACTGCCTCTTGTTCAGGCTCTGTAGGTACCGAAGCTTCTATGGGCCTAGGAGTTTTTATCTGAGTGGGAATAGGGACTCTTGGTTTCAGGAGCCTATCGGCAGTGGGAATGGGTCGCTTTGCCATCAGCAGGACGCAACAGGCCTAAAAAATCACGCAGCATAAAAAAACTGCATACAGGTTATGGGAATAATACGGAGATGTTGTCTGAGCTAGTTGTCCTACTTTATAGTGCCTATGTTCATCCAAAGGTAGGGTAAGTGTCATTCGGAGCTTACCATCAAGTAAACGGTAAAAAATCTCATGGAATCACTTCATTAATTTCCAACCACCCACTCCGCTTAATGGTAACTTCTCCTCTTTACCTGATTTTACTATTCCCCCTATCACTTTTCACTACCTATGTGCATTCATTGTACTTGCTGAGCTTGGAATAAAAATCCATGCCTCTTGCGCATCCCCTCCCAACAAATTCTTGTTCCTAAGGTACTCTACAACCAAAGACATTTTTTCCCCACAGGTGTCCTCCAAACCGCACCAGATCACTTGCGAGAACGAGTCTTTCAGAGGCATTATAAGTATCATGCATTCCCAAACAAATTTTTTGCAATACCCTGCATAGCCGAGGAGTGACCGCAACTGTTTCCTTGTTATGAGAGTTGCCATAGATATGATAACTCTGCCTTCTTTGTTCCTATTCATCGTAAGATACGTCCTATGGAATCCTTCTTGCAGTTTGAGCGACTCTGTAGTCATGCGCATCCCTTCCAATTCCAAGTTAACTGCAGCTCGCAGATCATCCTTACTATCTGTTGGGCCTAGGATATGGTATTTGATCATTCTTGGTACCTTTGTTTCCCATGTGGGTAATTCTAGTGCGAGGAACAGGTGTGATTTGCCCCACTCCCTAGTGTTAATGTCTCGCAGGGCTGCGTCAAGCACAATGGTCCGGCCTACTAACCCAAATGTTCCCAGGAACTCTTCTTTGAACTTCCCCTAGTGGCAGGTGCACCAATGGAACTCTGCATCGAAGTATCATGTAGATGGAATCGGCCCTAGGTCATGAATCAATAGGTGAACCCATTCCTTAGTCATCTTGTTGCACCATTGTTTTTCCCATACCGACAGATATTCACGTGGATCTTCCGATCCATGGAATGTCTTGACCCGTAGGCCGGTCAGGGCTTCAAATTGCAGGATCATCATATCTCAACATGCCTCCCAATCCTGGAATGCCTCCCCATGTGTTTCCCACCAGCATGCAGGTATTCCATGCAGGGCCAGCTTAAGGGCCCATAGCCTTCGTCCCTTGGGAACCTCTGCTTCGAATACTCGCAAAAATTACTTAATGCTACCAGAACCATCAAAGTAGGGTAGGTCTCTTACCTCCGAGGAAATGCAGCGGAAGTCCCTGGTGACTCGAAGAAACAGCAGTGCTGAGACATCATGCAACCAGTTTTTCCAATTCTCCATCTCCCCATTAGAATCAGATAAGAATTCACTGTCCTTTTCCCAACAGAGTATGCCTTCTGCCATGGGGTTGATCCAATCCTCATCCCACGCAGTCAACTTGTAAATGTGGTCCATCTCCTCTTCATCGTGCACTGGCTCTGTATATCGTTCACCTTCTGTAGAATCTAATGCTACTATCACCTTTGTGACGTTATTCTCAAACACCATGCTTCTCTTTTCGAGGTTGATGATATCGCCCATATATATGGCCCAGTCCAATCCCAAGAGCACAGGGTAGGGGTCCGCATCTTCTAAAATTTCTATCACTTAAAATTCTTCTTGGGCTTTTACTTCTGCGATATCCACCGTAATTTTAAACAACTTTCCTAGCGGGATGATTTTCTGCTGATTTTCCATGCGAAGTTGAATCGTGGACCATTCCAACTTAGGCTCTCCCATTCGTTGCCAGGTCTGCTTAGGTAGCACATTTGAATCCGACCCTAGGTCCAAAATAACCTGACTCATTTTTTAGTCACCGATCTGCACAGACAATCGCATTTCTCTTCCAGTGTGTTTCTTATACCTGTATATCTTGTGCACATCCTTGACTTCCGGGGTTATATTGGGTCATTCTGTGCAGCTATCTATGAATGCCTAAAGGTTCTCCATAGCCTTTGGGTTGCATATCAGTTTCATACATGCCTACAAAAAGAGCTCAACCTCCTCATCTGCCTTGAGGCTTGCAGGTGGTCGAGCAGTAGTTGCCTTTGTCTCAGCAAAGTCCTTGCGAGCTGTGATAGCGGCTTGACGGATTGGAGGTTCCATCACAGCCTCCTCCTCAAGCCCCCTAGTGGCCATCTTGCTATGTGTCACCACATTCACACTCAAATATTTGTTTCACAGCTCAGCCTTAACTCTCTGCACATTCTGCATAGCTGTCAACTGCTTTCCCTACATTTTCGCTATCAAGATCGGGTAATATTCAATCGCATGGTCCAATTGTTTGTAATACCGGCAGGATTTCCTAGTGGGGTTCGGGCAGTCCCTTACAAAGTGTCATGCTTCTCCACAGTTATAGCAGATTAGCTGACCTCGTCCCCGTCCTACGCTTCCACCACATCCTCCTCCCCTGCCCCTTGATGGGGAGCCACCTATACCTATAGGGGTCCTTGGTGCATAGGGTTTGATTGTACTCTGTATAAGTTTCCTTGATCAATCATCAAATCATATGTCCAGCAGTTTTTTTCATCATTTCCCATCGATCTGCAGAACCTACACCATTTCTGCTTTACCTTTGGGACATATGCATCAAGGTGAGGATAGTGGTTAGTATCGTGCAGCCCTACGACGTGACAATCATCGCACCAGAGTGCTGGCCCACTAGGTCCCATAGCTTCCCTAGGGAAAAATGGGCTAGGTCCCCTGGCCTACACATAATCTACTAATAGAGGACAATTATCCTTGGTATGGCCATTCACCCGGCATCATATGCACCATCTTTCGGGGCTAGCCTCTACCCCTCATTCCTTTCATAGGTTATGTATCTCTACATGCATCGCTTCCAGCTGTCCCTAGATCTATTGGACGCCTAGCTAAGTCTCATCCCAAGGTGAAACTTCTAACTTCATGGCACCTTCCAAGGCCTTCTCCTACGATTCGAAAGTTTGGTGCCCCATAGGTACACGCAGGTGACCAACAACATAGCAATAAACCATTTCGTGTGCTGTCTGTTGTCATATTGGAATCCCCCTTCTCTAATCACCTTCTTTAGTTGCTGATCGGCCTCCCACATAGATTCAGAAGGTCCTTGCTTGAAATCCTTTAGATCAACCACGATTTGGGAGTAGGACTTAGTTTTTTTGAACAGTTTCTTCGGGTCGTTCTTAATCTCTTCAATGGTTGCATTTTCATTTTGGCCGAGGTATCCCATGTACCAATCCAACGCTCCTCCTCTTCAAAGGCAAGGGAAAGTTGTGCCCTTTTCACCGCATCACTAGCCACGTTCTACGCATTCCATACTGATCCTATGAAAAACTAGAACTGATCCATGTCTTCATCCCCCCACACCCTTAAAGGTCGAAAATTTCATGTCCGAAACCATGTCGTCTTCCGATAGCGTAGGGGTCGGTGAATTCTTACCTCTAGGCTGATTTGAAATTGGTGTGGCTGGAGGACTTTGAGAAGTTGCTTCCCTTACTGGACTGTATACCAATTGATCTCCCTCTAGGTTGGACCTATAGTACTTGCCACTTCATGTTGTGCTCTCATCTAGATCAGAGGTCATTCACTCGGTATGGCTACACAGAATACTCTTTTCACATAATAATATCTTGATCAGCAATGGCAACGTCTTCAGAAACTTACCTCGGAACCCTCTGAAGAATCTTCACTCTGCTTCAGAGTAGGAGACAAACTAATCAATGTCAAATTCTGTCACAAATCCCCCTAACATGTTGTCCACCCAATGGTCCACTATGCGAGTGATGGTGTTATTAGTCTTTTCTAGTTGCTGGATTAGTTCGGTGGTCCACTCTGTGATCCACTCGTCCCTCCAACACTTCTGGAACTCTACCAGTCTTGCGAGCCACTACTGGAGCTCGATCGCAATTGTTACAAAGAAGATCTTGTAGATATTTGTGAAAATGTACTTATTCTTATACTCTTCAGTGGTAAACCTCTTACTACAGTTTTCTTTTATGGAAAATTCCTAAACTTGCTGTTCAAACCAGTCATCAATTTCCTTTCTCTCCGGCTTCCAGTATGGCCTTAGCATTACCCGATCCCTCTCTTAAAATTCTCCAGGTCTCGGCAACAGAACCCTTTGATAGCTTGAGGGGTCCTGACCTAGGTTTGGATGTTCAAGGTTTTCCAAGGAATCCCTATACTACTGGCCCTTTCGGCAGTGACCTACTTGCGCAGGCCAAAGTCTCACCCGAAGTAGTATGGGTGGGTGCTGGAACCAGGTTTCTGCACCCTGGGAGAGGGTAGGTAAGTCAAGTCCAGCTACGTTCACCCTGATTGTGGCTCAATCCAGTATCACAGAGCCTAGATTCCCTTTGCATCCACATGTGTAACAACAATATTACTCACAAAAATCAACAGATCAAGAAACAATACACAACTATTTCAGATATTCTTGTATGAAGCAGTAGAACAAACCTAGATCGCAGCATAAATAAGTACACAAGTATGTTCACAACTTAAATCAACAACACAGTAGAATATACTAAGTAATCAAGACGTCATAGATTCATATCAAAGTAATTCCAGTGGATTCAGATAGGCAACAATACTTCCGCATTCATTAATCTTTCTGATCTACTTACAAAACCCAAAAAACCCAACCTGCACACACAATAGCAGGGTTTGCACAGAGCAGGACAGAGGCCCTCCGTGCACATAGCAGCATGATTCCTTACCCAAAAACCCTGACCAATCTATCAATTCACACGTAGCAGCAAACTCTTATCATTCTTAGCCTATCCTACAACTAAAAAAGGTTCAACTACTTATACTATTTTAGCCTATGCATCCAATGCTCTGCAAACTGTGGTTTGCGGATGCTTGGTCTACCCTTGACCCATTTACAATGTGTTAGGGGCTTTGACCTACCCCAAAACCCCTGTGCTATATTAAATATAATAAAAAAGATACAAAATGGACCAGTTTCACAGCTTTGTAGGAGACCTTGTTCCAACACTTAGGTTGAGAGGGTATTCAACAAGTGAACGTGGGAGGGATTTTAGGAGCTTAAAAATTATTAATAATTCACTTTTCAATGACCCATGCCACAACCCCATGGGGCTTTAGCCCACTAACTGGGGTTACAAACTTCAAACATGAATATCTCTCAAACTGTGAAGAATTACATGGCGTGCCATATATCAACGGAAACATCTCAACAAGTAGAAACCATCAAAAATATTCTTTACCAAAAATATAGTAATTTGGTAGGTAAAAATTACCATGCAAGATTGGGGTAGCCCCTGGTGCTGCTTGGGTTGACATCAATGACAAACACTGATTAATAACCAAGGAAAAGGATGGTTGTATTCACTTCATTTCCAATATAGTCCGAACTAAGCCTGAATGCATTGGGTGGCACTATCCATTTCATAAAACCCCCCAAAACCCACATGCATAAAATTTTAGGACTTCATATCAAGCATCGATACCTCTATTTCAGCTCCGCCCCTCACTTTAGGCTATATATATATATATGTGTGTGTGTGTGTGTGTGTGTGTGTGTGTGTGTGTGTGTGTGTGTGTGTATATATATGTGTGTATATATATATATAGATATGATATAAACCGCATAAGTCATACCTTACCACAACGAACCTTTATCCCATTGACCCCTTCCTTTTATTTTCAGATTGGAATTTTGCAACAATCCTGGCCACATTCCATTTTCCACTCCATAACTCCGACAATGTGATAGAATGAGACCCTTTCTGCCACGTCACCTACTGTCGCATTTGCGCAACTTTTCATTCTTAACCATTTCACATCTCAGTTTTCTGCTTCTAAATTTGATGTGATATAGTGGGACCCTTCCTACCACGTCACCTCTGTTCTCATCGCACTTTGCCTGATTTATGCTTTAACTCCCATTCCTTAGAACATAAACCTTAAAATGTGTGATGTGCGATAAGCCTAAATGTTGTGATGCGCAGTAAACTTCGTAATTTGCAATATGGGTGGGACCCAATCATATATCGCACATCGTAAGCTCAGGAGGATAAGTGCTAAAGAAAATGTTAAAAATTTCATAGTGTGAAGGGAAATATTGATGCAGATGCAATGCATTTCAAAGCTAAAGCCTGAAGGATTTCAAATCCGGGTGTATGATGTTTGTTATGCTATTTTATGAAGAAAGGGCTAAACATGGCAGAAGGACTCAGGTAGGATAAGACTCGACAAAGAGCAAAGGGCATGGTAAGATGAACATCATGGTAATAAGGAGATAGACACCACGAGTCGAGTCAGGTAAAGGTCATTCATATAGAACTATGATGATATAACAACAAGAATGGAAAATATCAGTAAACACAGCCAACACAACATTCAGATTTGCTAAATCAGCCAGCGCAACACCAGATTTAATTATCCAGCAATGGTTTTCTAAAGGACCAACACCAGATGTCAGATTCATTTTATCATAGCCTCTTCATGATCCCAAGAGATAAATTGTTGCTAATGTGTAATCAATAACGGACTGCTAAGGCCACTGTTATGGCCAGACTTATCTTATCACCGTTTGCATGGTTCCACTTGTCAAATTTTAGCTTGAATGTAATTAATGACTATCATTAAAACAAATGGAGTAACTAACTTAGATTTTAGATAAATACTCTATGCATTAGCAGTATCATGGAGGCCCCAAAGGGGAAGAACCATTGTAAAGGCTCATATGGTTGTAAACACTCTTTTTTGGATGAATTAAAGGACATTGTTGTTTCCAGATTCTTTTGTTATGATCTGTGGTGAAGTGTTTCTTTCATGTAATTTGTCATTCTATAGTTTCATATATTTTTTTCTCTCTTTACTGTGGATAGTAAAAAAAATTTAGGATTTTCCATCGGGCACCTTACTTAGTCTTGAAACAGTAATTTATGTCTTCCTCTAAGATTTGAATGCAGAATTTTGATAGGGTTTGCTCTGCATTCACATTGAACCTTAATCTCTCCTCCTTTCCATTTCACAATCTATAAAGATCCATTGGCATGGCTAGCTTGCCCGGTTACACATGATTTCGATTATTCATCCATTTAAATATCTTTACACTTGTTTGACCCCATAGCCTAATTACCCTCTTCTGCTATCTCAATAAAAAATCTTCAAACCAACCCCTATGCACTAATAGCTAGCCTAAAATTCCAAATCAAACAAAGCTATATATAATAGAGAAATCCATCTCTGGGTCTATGAGGGCTAGATCCTAGGCCCGAGCAGTTTTGATGTTACCTCTGAAGTTTTTTTTTTAGCCTCAAAATTACAAAATGATAACAGAACTATTAGGGAGGTAGTGGATTTAGAGGATGGAAAACTCTAGAAGGAGGCCATGGTTGATGAAATGGCATCCTTGCACAAAAATGAGGCATGTGATTTAGTGGAGTTACCGGCTTGAAGGAAGCCCATCGGGAGAAAATGAGTGTTTAAGAAAAATATCAATACAAAGGGAACTGTGGAGAAATTCAAAGTTCAGTTGGTAGTAAGAGATTATTCTCAGGTGTCAACAATTGGTTTTGTTGATATTTTTTCTCTTGTTGCCAAGGCTACTTCTATTAGATTACTTTTATTTGTTTCTACTGCATTTGATTTTGAGGTAGAACAAATGGATGTGAAGACAACATTTCTTCAAAAGGATATGGAAGAGGATATCTACATGAAGCAATCTGAAGGCTTTGCAGTGGAGGGTAAGAAAGAATTGGTATGCAGGTTAAAAGAAGTCTATGTATGGGTTAAAATAGTTACCAAGGATGTGGTATCAAAAATTTGATACCTATATACAGGGACTTGGCTTCACCAAAAGCAAAGAGGATCATTGTGTGTATTTTAAATTAATTGGTGACCATGTTATTTATTTGGTCTTGTATGTGGATGATATGTTTCTAGTTGGAAATGACAAAGAAATTATCCAAGATTTGAAGAACCAAATTTTCTCCAAACTATATTTTGGGCATGGAAATTAAGAGAGATCAGGAAAAGAGGAAGCTCTGGTTAAGCCAAAGGATGTATGTCGAGAAAATATTGTAGAGGTTCAATATGCAGGATAGTAAACCATTGAAGGTTCCTATTCCTGTAGGTGTAAAGCTATCTGCTAAATAGTGTCCCAAGACACAAGAAGAAGATGAGGATATGTCATGTGCTCCATATGCAAGTGCAATGGGTAGCCTGATGTATGTTATGGTCTGTACTAGATTGAGCATGTTTATGTAAAAATCAGGGAAGGATCATTGGACAACATTGAAGTGGGTTTTCAGATATTTGCATGGCACTAGTTATTATGGTTTGTGATATCAGGGAAGGCCAGGATAGGACAGAGTTTTGGACATCTATGGTTTTATTGATGCAAACTGGGCTAGAAATCTGGACCATAAAAGATCTACAAGTGGGTATGTGTTTAGCCTATTTGGTGGTGCAGTTAGTTGGATGAGTAAAAGTCAATCTGTAGTGGCTCTTTCAACTACATAGGCGGAATACATGGCAGCCACTCATGCAAGAAAGGAAGTAGTTTTGTTGTAGAGATTGTGTTCAATTATGGGGTTGGTGTAGCCAGCTATAAGTATAGACTATGATAGCCAATGTGCATTCTTCTTGGCTAAGAACCCTACTTATCATTCAAAGACACAGCACATTGATGTTCAATATCACTTTGTGAGAGATATCGTTGAGGATAAAAAGGTGTTTCTGGTAAAGGTAGACACTTTGTAGAATGTTGTAGATGCATTGACAAATTTTGTGAGCACTTAGAATTTCTCTTGGTGTAGATAAAAAATGGGTGTTGCAAGGCTCGACTAATGAGTGAGCTCTCTTGTGGCCCCCTACAGATAGAAAACAACAAGTGGGAGAATTTTGGGTGTGTGTTATATTCTTTCCACGAATAGTCACATGCATGGGGGGGTGACATACCCTCCCTCTTCTTTGTGTAGGGCATATTGGGGGGCTCATGGGGGGGCGGGAGCCCCCCGTGTCCATGGGTTTGGAGGGGGAAAGTAGCCCCCTACACGGGGTTTGGGGCAGCACCCTAGGAAAAAAAAATTGGACCCTTTGCACATGGTTTTTTGGCATTATGGTTTTCTACCCCTGTTATTTTGTAGATCCGATCAAGGGAACTATGATTATGTTCTAATCAAGGGTTAATGGGTTGAGGTTTATGAATGCTTCGCCTTGTATATATATGTGTTGTAACACTAAAAGGAATAATAATGAAAAATCAATTTGGTAGTCCCGATTTGGGATCCAGGGGAAATATATGTGTATATTTTTTTTATGTTTTAACCTCTTGTTATTGCTTATTTTCTGTTTTTTTAAGAATTCGTTTGTAAATCATTTTTGTACAGGGTTAAAACCTACACATGTTTTGAGTTGATATTGAGGATCAAGCCATTTTAGCTACCCAACTATTGGATCTCATATTTTCAAAGTCAGGTATGCTATACAAAGTGTTTCCTAATTCCCCTAAGCCTTCTATTGACCCTCCTAAACTTGTTCCTAGCCTACATGCCGATGTTGTGATTTGGCCTATTTATTATTCCATGAGCCAAATTTCTTCCCACCTTGGGTAATTTATTATTACATCTCAAGCCCCATCAAGTGCGTTTGGCACTGCTAAAGCACCCCCTCTTGAGCATTCCATCGATGTTATCAAGGTGAAGTCCACTCAACCAAAGAAAAACTCTCAATCTGATGGTAAAAAAAACAAGGATAATAAGAGGAATAAATAACAAAATAAAATTTCCCAGGAGTATCAAACCAATCCTCAGAGTCAGGGAGGGGGCAGCACTGAGCATTATCAGAAATTCAATTTTCCTTGTAAAATTTGTCAAGGCAACCACCTTACTCATGAGTGTCCTTGAATGGATGAAGTCCATAGGCTTGTTTCATCACTGTCTACTCAATAGCTTATGGCTTTGAATCATCTATTCCTTGAAAAAAATAATCAATAGATAGTTTCTCAACCTTATCAACCTCCGCAAGGGAGAAATGAGGGGTCATCTTCCCATCCCCCTCATAGTTCATCTATCTTCATGTGCAAGGAAGATGTAATCATGACTACGTGAGCCAAATCATAGATATTCCTGAGTCGAGTTATCCTTCTAAGGACCCACCAACTCCACCTAGTTCCATTAGACCTATGACCTTTGATAAGCCTTTGGAACCTATCAATTTCCCCTGCACCCCCCCCCCCAAAAGGGTGTTCTCTATAAGGTGACACACAAGCCTTCTGTCAGGGCTACTCAGAATTATAGTACTGTTGAGGATCTTGCCAAGGCTCCTTGTTTTATGTCTACCTTGGAGGTATTGTAAAGCTATCCTCAGTAACACAAGGCCTTGTTGTCTGCTATTGATGGATTTTATCTATATGACTCTAGTCTCATCACTTTCAATGTCGATAAATATTCTCCTCGTCTTTCCATCAGATTGCATTCTAGATAATCGTGTGGATATTTCATAAAAATATCCAACGAACATAGGTGGATTAGGGCTCTTCCACATGTGTCATGTCAATATCCTGTTGGAAATATCTTGGCTCTCCGGAACTCACCGCATCCAACACCACTTTCGAAGCCTTTGATCGTCATAATTTTGTACCCAAGGGGGTTCTTCCACAATTTTCCATCGAGTTAAGTGGAAACACGGTATATGTTGATGTCAAATTGGTCGACGCCTCATTAGATTACAACCTTCACCTTTGTCGTAGTTGGTTTTATGCCATGACTTCATTCATATCGTCTATTTTCGCCATGAATTAAAAATTGTCATGATTGATCAACTTTATTATTGCATGCCATCGACTCAGATTTTCACCATAGGGAATTTTGTACCACTTGTGGGAGACCACCATTGTTAATTTCAGAGTGTGGGCGATGGAATTTTTAAAAGTTCTACTCTTATGGGGGTTTTTCCTCAACTAACTTCACCCAACACTCCTTCAACTCCTACCACTGGCCATATGCATATTTTTATCAAACATAAAATTTCAATTTTTTATTGATAGGGTCATTAGCATAGGTTTGATTTGACGTCTCATAAAATTGGTTCATGAAATTGATGAAAAATCATGAATTGATCACTATCCTAAGTTTAGAAATTCCATTTTTCATGCCCGTTACAGTAAAATCTATAATCCAACTTAGGTTCACATGAATTGGTTCAAAATTATTTTTTAGCCACCTTTCTGATTTTTCCCGATTCCCCAGTGAATATAAATTCAAACAGGAAGATTTCGCTACGAAATTACGTGACCATTTCGTGGTGAATCTTCTAGGTTTATAGCTGAAAATGTTGCGGAATAGTGTTTTCCTGCACCAATAAAGGGTGTGATGAGCTGTCACATTTTTAATGGTTTGGGGTGAATGTGAAGTTATGTGATCGGTTATTACAGTCACCCAAGCATACATAATCATAAGTTTTATTAATCATTACCTTTCACTCATCCCATTTGTCATTATTCTTCCTATATTTGAATTCCACTTTTTAAACTCGCCTCCAAATCTCCTCTCTGTCATCCTCCTTTTGATCATTACATGCAGTAGTTGATTATCATCCTTGAAGATTCCAGTTCCATCACAAGCAACTTGTTGTTCTTTTTTTTCCTTTCAGGTGTCACATTTTCAAGAAGGCAGCGTAGTATAAAGGAACATGGTCATGAATAAGAAAACAAACAAAGGAGGCTCCTATGTGAGATATGAACCCATGGACCTCAAGCTACTAAATGGAATACTCTAGTGTTGGAGAGGACTTTATAAAAGTGGGTTACATGAGATTTTACCAGAATATACAAAGGGATTTATGTATTTTTTGACATTTTGAGCAGTCAACTTCATGAGAATTTTCTGGGAAAACAGAGATGAATTCTAAAAAAATGAGAGAGGTTATTGTCAATCATAAATCAAATAACATTAACCTCTTTAAATTTTCTTGCTGGTGATAAAAATTATGAGATTCAAAGATTTTTTTTGGATTAGAATGTGTTTTTCTTGTTTGAGACATGTTTTTCAAATGCAGTTTCTGCAGACTTGGAGATGTTTTTCAAAAGACAAAGTGAGTTTTTTCTTCAGAATGAATAGATTTAGAAAAAATTCCTCCATTTTTGCAACAACTATCAAGGATCTGGAGATATGAGATTATTTCAGATCCCTAATGTTCAGGAAAAGCAACTTCCTTTTGTTTGTAGATGAACTTGCTGAAGATGAAAATGCCGCTTCTTGAGGAGGGTAAGAAGTATTTTGAACAAATTTTCCCTTATCATGATTAATCTTATCATATTACATAGACATAGGAAAATTTTGAAGAAGGAAATCACAATTTTCAAATTTTTGGCTAGTTAGGCCATTTCGTAGTGAATCTGAGGCTTGAAGCCCAGATTTCGCTACGAAACCATTGTAGGTGACTTTTTTCTTAAAATCACAGTTATGGTCAAAATCAAAGTGGGAATTGTTTTTATTTAGCTCATTAGCACCAAGGAAGACCCTCCAATAGTAAAAAAGGTCAAAGGTTATGCAAAAGGTGGATTTTGGAGTTCGCTACGAAATGAGTGCTACGAAATTTTCTGTACATGACTCTTTTAGCAGTCAACTTCACGTTTAATTTCTGATCAAATGAAAAATTATTTTGGAAATATGAAAGAGTTTTTTCTTCCGCACATGCCCATATACCAAAACCTCTCTCATTTTCTGCAAATACATCAGGGTTTGTAACTTATTCACTCATCTTTGAAGCCTATTTTTCATAATTTTCACTAACCATATTTATGGAAAAATTGTAAAATTCGACTTGGACGAGCTCCAACTCAGCATCAACGTGGCATAATGACACATCAGCACTTCATTACACTCATAAAACTACTTGGTTTTAGTTTATAAGAGTTATTAAATGGATTTTTTGAATTATTTAATGAAAGAATAGTCCTTTTGTATTCAAACTCTACAAAACAGAAATATCCCTAGGAAGTCTCCGAGTGATGTAATCCTATTTGAAATAGGTCTCTGAGGTGGGTATTCGAAGCTAGCAAGGTATAAAATTATTTGTATGAGCCATCACTCTATAAATGAGGTAGTTTTAGAGTTATAAAGTGTTGATTGATGTCATGCTACAAGCTACTTTTGTAATATGTTTCAGTCAGTAATATACAATTGCATAAAGCTTCTGTCAAACCTAAGATTCTTCATGTGCTCTCATATATGTTTGTCTTATCTATCTATTTGATTTTTATTCAGTTTGATTTATGTGTAATCTCTCGGAACTCATGGTTAAACATGCTCCAATTTCAACTATGCATATGGTTTACTTTTCAATTTATGTTTTGATGAGAGTGCACACATGCCTTAGATTCCATGTTAGATGTTTTTCATGTAATTGAGTTCCCTTTGACTCAGTGCCAAATGGTATCTATTAGTTCACATCCTTCACCTACATAAAAACACATTCATGACACTATCACAGATTTAGCCATCTTATTGAACCATAATTGAAAAAATCGTAGTTACTTTTTGAGAGAGTCCTCTCAGGCTGAAAAGGATAATTTTTAGTCAGAAGTTGGTTTGAAAGAGTTACTCTAGGTTGTCTGGTGGAGCAACCCACCTTTAAAAACCTAGTGATAACACATATGATCTCTTCTAACACCTGTGGACCATATATCCCTATATATATGTGGGTGTCGTCACATATTATTATTGAATATGACCAACCTAGTGAGCACCCTCCACCACTTTTTGTGGAAGATATTGTCCCTTTGATAATCCTGTCACTACCTCCTGACACTGGTCATAAAATCCATCATCATATGGAATATGATCAAGATTTTCCATCCACATGGGCCACCCGTCCACTTGTTCCACGTGAATCCCTTGATGACGAGCCTCACTGGTTAGTCAAATTGGAGGTCATGGATCTATCCACTGATAATAATAGGGAGGTTATTCCTTTTTATTCCTCTAATCTCCCTGATTTTTAAAATGTAGAACTCAGTATATTAAATCTTGAATCTAATCAGGGGGCACCTCATATACCCTCCTTGGAATTTCCACTCATGGATATAATCAAGTCTTGGGATTCTGGTACTAAAATATCCAATAAATTGTCCAATTCGTCTCCAACTCTCGACAAGTTTCGTGTCTACCCTTTATGTCTTGATCCTCCCTTACATCCTCGGGTAAATTTTTAAAGTATGACTATGTTAGAATGTCCCTAGCATGGTAAACCTTTACTGGTTGGAAATTTTGACTTTAGTTGGGATGGCTTTACACTCGTGAACCATATGGTATCTTCCTACCATAAGTTCGCATATAAAAACCCTTGGCATGTTCTCGACTATGGGAACACTTTAGTGTGACCTACCAAATTTTGTTGTGCTTGTATACACTATATATAGGTGTGAGTGTGTTCAGTTTATTTGTTTCTCATCATTAGCATTTACACGGGATCTTTTTGTAATTCACGTTTCTAGTCTTTGTTATACAGATGTAAACATCCTTACTCCCTTATAGAGGCTTTGTTGATGGTGCATGCCATTATACTAAGAATATTTCTTCCGCCTCTTGGGTCCTCTTGATAGAGGCTAGTAGTATTTGCATACACCACCTCGTTTTTCAACTTGAATCTCAGCTCATAGTGTCTCAGCTCAACCATCTACACTCTATAAGGAACCTGACTTCGTTTCATTACTTTTTGAGGTTACGTCTCTTGTAACGTTCATTTGATTATATTTATTATGTGCATATTCCCCAAGAAAAAAAACAATTGGCTGATTTATTATCTAATCATGTGTTAGAATGGCATTTTTCACGTTTATAAAATTTTAAACCATTCACATGAACAATTAAACATCTATTATACATACACAATAGAAAAAATAGATAGAAGTTGGTATTTTTATTATATCAAAATTCTGAGTACATAGTTCAAAACTATGAAACTGAGGCCTTGACTAATATTCCATACATATGTTGATACATTAAAAAATTTACAACCCTATTCTACTCTCCCCACTCAGTGGTGATCATGATAACATAAAATGAAATTCTGAATACGATGGAGGAGGGCACATTGGTGAGATGAGGCCACCCCTACGGTGTTCCCATACATGTGTCAAGAAGTCTCAGCTAGCCTCCTCAGAGGAGCTCCCAATGTCGATCCCTCAACATTATGCATAAGCTCCCATAGCTCTTCATCTTCATTCTCTATCTCCCCTACCGGTGTTGTTAGGTTCGGGGCCTGTGGTACATGTCTCCTTAGTGGAGAATATCATTCTGGATGTGTAGGTGCCATGTCTGCATATCAAAAAAATTATCTTTAGTGAATATGTACTCTTATAAAAAAACCAAAAAATTAAATATTCAAAAATTTGAAAAATTACAAAAATAAAAAATCATTTTTTTTTAACCTCTTCCATCAAAGCCATCGCCAGGGGGAAATACTATGGCAGGATCTTTCGTGAAGTCCATCCCCATCATATGGGTATTCATCTACTAGAAATGTGGTTGTTGTCATCCATTTCTAATAAGTGGCTGGGTACTAGCCGCTACTGTGCACTCTGTCACCCCGTGGTAAAATAGAACACCATCTAGCCATGTGGCGTTCTCTTGCCAGTGGAAAGACTACATAATCCAATGTCTGCGGTATCATAAATGAAATCCTCTCAAATATGAAACTTACAAGTAAGCCCCCATAAACACAAGTGTCAGTTTTGCTCCTCTTCAACCTTGTGAGTTGATACACATTGGCCATCATCCCTTCACACCAGTTAAACAAGGTGGGTTGTAAGCATTGGATACATAAATCCAGGTTTGGTACTATCATTGCATGGGGTGTTGTCTTGCCTGCCACTCGAGTTATAGTGTAAGCTAGTGTTTGTAGGGTCAAGTGATGTATGTCCTATATGAGGATCTTCTTTTTATCTACCCCTTCAACCTGCTTGCAATGAGAATCCCTCAAACTTCTAATGATTTCCCCGCTATTACTATGAATCCCCGATAACACCACCAGAGCCCCCTGCCTTGAAAAAACTATGAGGAAGTATATGTATAAGGTATCTATTCTATATATATATATCCCAACTGAAATTTTGGGTTTCTACATCCCAACATCGTATAATTTATTTCAGGAGATATGATTGTCTGGTCATGCTTGGTATCTTGAAAAACTTAAGCAAACCACAGTCCCTAAGAGCATTGATGGTTGGACCATGGCCCATAGCTTGGATTTAATTTTCCTAATGTTTCCTCTCTCTCCATTCCACCACCATGTTTTATCCTACAGTGAAAAAACATTTTGTCATTCATAGCCATTTGAAGAAAATTTTCTTCACACACAGATAAATCGATAACACTTTAAAAATCCCTATTTTTTCCCTTAGTCGCACCCTTGACAGGGGAAAATTCAGCCCTAACTAGAGGGATGTTGTAGCATTCATGCAGTTGTTCCCCTCTAGCCGAAACTTGCTCGTTACATTCGTGGTAGGGTGTTTTTTCCTAATAAACCCCTAAACCATCATAAAAACTGACTATGATCGAGCATCTCATGTGGAAATTACAGAGAAAGAGGAAATTTTTAATTACATGGTTGAAGATGGCCACTTGCTCCTTACTTCTCTTCATCTCAAACCCTTAGAAGCTCTCTCCTCCTTTCTTCACAAGTTCACAATAAAAAATTAGAGAGGTATGAGTTCCTTTTATAACCTATTTTGGCATCTTCAAGAATATTCTTTTTTTTCTAACTTTTGGGTTTAAAGGAGTTTTTTTAGCTTTATAATATGTTTTTTAGTCTACCTTTTGGAGGAGGACTTGGGAGTGAGATTTTGTTTCTATATTGGGAGACCACCATTTATTACACCAACATGAGGTTTGATACTTCTATTGGCATATAAGGGTAGGTCATTTTTTTCGATTTTGCATTTTGAGTGTCAGCATTATTTTTATTCCTTAGGTTTGATCCTGTCATGTTGCGATTTTTTCCATTTCCTTTATGCATGTTTTAGCATAGTGGTAGAGATTACCTACTCATGGATACCTTAGTTAGCACCCTTTTTCTGTATTGGTGTCCATGCAGTAATTTTTTCTTATCTCTTAGAATCCCTCTTTTTGACCCGCCATGATCTAGAATTTGAGCCTCATGTCCTCTTCTTCATCTCCTTACTGGCCATACTTGAGGATGATTCCACACCTTTATCCCTTGTGATTTTAATCTTTTTATAAGCCTATTTTTTCTACCATCACTTTCAATTGGTTTTTTTCCCTTTCTTGGAAGAACTCATGCAATGAGTGGTCCTATTAGCTAGCCTCTTTTCCACTTTATGTCATGTGCAGTTCCGCCATTACCTAAACTGGTTGCAACCCTTTATACCACTTGTTCCTCTAGGAGGAGTTTCCTTTAAGCTATTTTCAAACTCCTTAAATTATAAAACATTGTTGAGTGAGCTTTTCTACTTCATGCTCGCTAAAGTACTTGAAGTGTCGTCTACCCAGTATAAGTTTACCCCTTTTCTAGATTGGGATAGAATAGTTACGAAAAAGGAATACTATAGTATATTGTGGCTAGTTGGCTCTCCCTTGTATACTTTTATCCATATTTTTGGCTTGGGGGACAACTTTATGAAAAATGAACTTATAAAAAGAGAAGGGAGGGAACACATATATTTTCATTTATCATCCATTGGTAGTGTTAGTTGCGTCACCCTTGACACGACACCTGTCTAGTTCATTATCTTATAGGTGGGTTCCAACTTGTGTAGGATTCATACCATACATATGAGTCTCTTTACTTCGCACGTTGGTTACTCTTCTAATCATATGGTGCATGCATCGATGCCTCCTGCATTGTTGCATGATATCACATGGTTTTCATTTAGTCATGTTTCTAAGTAATTCTTGTGTCATGTCGTTATGTGTTGAAGGAAAGTTTCAACCTATGTCGACCATCTTCAGTATTCCATTGACAATTTTTGTGTCAACCATCCCTGTGTCAGTTGTATTTAATCACTTCATGACTTCATCCAAACATCACATCTTCCAGGTTTGTTTTGTGTCGATTCATGGGGGATACACTAAGGCCCTCCCTTAACATATATTCTCTTATCGACTTCAAATCATTTTCCAAGAGCTTTATCTAGGAAATGGTAGTAACTTGGAGCTTGTTGACCTAAGTCAAAGGTTTCCTTGAGATAAATAGTGGGTTTACATCATTGGCTCCAGATTGGATGAGTTCACTGGTGTTCAAATCTAGATGATCTATTCACACTTAGTGGATTGTACTAGGTACCTTGGGATCCATTTTCCTCATTGGTGGATTCCCGCACGTCTGTTAGTGGTTTACCTCATTGGCTAATAATCGAGAGGTTTATACCTTGCTCGAATAGATCTCATCTATTTTCATGTGTAGATTCATACCATCGGGGTTATGTCAAAGACCGTGGGTTAAGGACATATCACTCTTCTATGGAATCCTTCCTAGGTTGTGTTGGAGTTATGTATCATTTATGTACTTTGAAGCCTATCTTAGAAATTTCTCTGTCTGTAATATTTCCATAGTACTACTGATGTATACTGTGACATAGATCCATAAATGTATTTCTTAGTGGCTATGCTCTTTAGATTGAGTCACATGGATCCACTTTCTATGTCTATCATGGCCATGTTCTAGCACTTTACATCATGGATCCACAGTGTTTGTTTTTGCGGCCATATTTAGTATTCTCTTATGACTGAGCATGGGTATACCCACCCCAGGGATGTTATCAAAATATTTGAGACTTCATCTCCGATGTATTTTGATATGCATACTTGGCTCTGTTTCCCTACTACCATTTCAACCTCTGAGTTTTATCATAATTTATTTCGACAATCATCTTCTCATTATGACATCATACATTACGGGGAATATGTTATCATCCTATTTCGCTGCCTATAGATCACTCACCCTTCGCCCTCATGGTTAGATGAATTTTTTCTTACATGAGGACCCTTTCTGAGCCAGTTTAAACCTTAGCAATAGGCAGATAGGCTTGTGCCTATGGCCAAGACCCTATAGCCACTACCGGGCCTTCTTATTCCTGTGAATAGGGCCCGTTTTAGTCTTTTATGTGTCTACGACCAAGGGAATGATTTCAAGTGACTTGGTCCCTAGGATATGAGTTCGATATCTCATCTATTTGATTTAGCCATGACTCGAAAATTATAAGCTTCAGTAACTTCTCTTCATCCTGAGTGTCCATATTCATCCTCCCAGGACCTCTCTTCTACCTATTTATAGTAGACAATTTGACAGGGTCAGACTATTTTTGGAGAGCTACACTAGTTTTAAGAGATCCTATCTTTGAGAGAGCTAAGATCTTGATCCTATGGTGCCATTTTTCTGTTAGAGAGATCTTGTGATATCTTGGCCATGTGTGTGTTACTCTTAATGCTCATTTCTTGAGTATAGTGGGGAAAATTTGTCAAATCGTAGAGAGGAAACGTGGAAGTGAAGGTATAAAACGTTTTTATCATTTCATATAATTAATGTATATTTATGTTCTCTCCCTTACATGATTATGTTTTCAGCATATCTTGTAATAAATTTATATTTTTGTTGATCTAACAATATTCTGAGGAATATCACTTATCGTCCTTGAGATTTTGTGGTTGTTTATAGGTGTTGAGATCGAGTTTAGATGAAGCACATCACTTGAGTGGAGCATGAGGATTCTGCTATGAACTCAATATCCTTCCCTAATCTTCGAGGAGGCAAGGTACCATTCCTCTTCCTCATAGTATATGTTAGGTTCCTATAATAATAGGATTCATAATTTTGAATTGACTTTGATTAGTATTGTAACATGTACATACTTTTCTTTCTGCAAAATTGTTTTCCCTTATTATAAAAATAAAAAATGTAAAGAGGGTAAAAGTCCTAAAATAAAAATCATAGGACTTGAAAGAAAAAGATAAAAATAATATAAAAAATAAACCACAAAAAAAGAGATAGAATAGATCATGAAAGTGATGAAAATTCAAATTCTACTACTTTTTACCTCACTTTGCAAAAATAATATTGTGTGCAACTTGTGAAAAATACCACAATCCATGAAGGTCAAATTGCTTAATATTGACCTTTCATGCTTTAAATTTCATGCTGATAGATAGAGAATAAAGATCTAGCCAAACTATTTAATCTTGGCAGGTCAGTAATTAGGTAGAGAATAATAAGGAGCTCAACAGTTTAATCTGAGCCCTTGGAAAAAATAAGGGTAGAATTAGATATTTTGTTATTAAAATTAAAAAGAATAAGGGTTTGCAAGCTCAAATGCACCAATGTAAATGAAGAAAAAATGTTAGGGTGGTTGATGGATAGGAAGAATCAATTTTCACAAGGCATGGATAGAAGAAAATTGGTCATTTCATTTTCTAACTTCCTTCAAAAATCATTCCCCTTGTAAAAATACCCCCTCCCCTTAATTTTTACTCTTTCCCCTTATTTCACTCTTTTCCCCCCACAAAAATTCCATTTTCCTAAGTTGAAATGTATATTTTCCCTTTGGAAAAGTAAAACCCTTTTACTAATTACACTTTTTATTTAGAAATATTCCAAAAACCCCAAAAAATATAAATATCCTATATAAATGATTAAATTTTATGTCTGGACCCGCTATGAAAATATTCAATCCCGATATAAGTTTTACGTTAAACTTAGTGTATTTAACCCCCCCCCCCTCATTCATTTTATATTTCATTATTAACATTTAAATTTATGTATTAGCTCCCCTTATATAAATTTTAAACCCGCATTATATTAATTCTTTTATTATTCCCAACCCATTATGTTTATATAACCTATGGTTTAATTTCCCCACATGTGATATATTCCGGGCCCACTTATTATCCTCACCCATACACTGGTCCCACTTTCTCTAAACCCATTGGATATAACCCAAACCATATCACTTATATCGCATAACCTGCATTGACTTAAATTCTCGAGCCCAATGCCTGTCCAATACCCAATAATCCATCACATCTTGCCAACCGTCGATCTTAAATGATCAGATCCGACGACCCATATGCCTTTTTGCATATCCGATAGCCCAATCATTAACATACCCCAACCTTGTGATATCCATGGTTTTCAAAACTCCACTGTTGGCCTATGTGGCTAATTTCCATTCGATTGCATCGATCCAAATAATATTTCCAACCACCTTTGGCCAGTGCGAAAACCACTTAGCAGTATTTCCATTGGTTGTCAAACCACCTTCCCATTTGAATTGAACACACATTAAATGTAAAAATTGTTGATTAAAAACCCATATAGTTGCCCATTACACCCTTTTTTACCACTTTTGTTACACTTTTCTGTACAAGAGCTATTTCAGATTGAAAATGTTGTTGTCGACCCTATTTTAAATAGAATTTCAAATAGAATTCACCAATTTTCTGCTACAGACATGGAAGAAACGAATTGAAGCACTATAAAGACCAGAAGAGCCTCAGAAAGACTTCCTCTACCTCAGAACCCTTCTGAAAACCAGAATCCTCATTTTATCCAGGTATTCTTTGGTGATTAGGCTTGTTCCTAAAGCTAAAAGGAAGTAATTCAAGTAATTGAATTAATTTAGGAGTTTTAGTAGACCAGAAGTACCTATTTCCTTCCCTATCCTTTTTTGTAGACCCTAATCTTCCTTTCACTAAAATTATGAAGGTCCTGAGATTGATTTTTGTCACAGAAAGTACAGTTTGATTAATTGAATCAGGTAGAAGCCTCTACAGACCTAAAAGGAATCTCTGTAGCTTCCCAAATATTTTTTTTCTACAATTCTTGGACCTTTTTTTCAGGATTCCCAAGGCCTGAGACTGTTTTTTATTACAGAGAGTAATAATTGACCAATTGGCTTCTTAAATCAATCTGCAAACTATTATAATTTATCAGAGGTTCTCACAAAGACCTAAATCAGTTTTATAAGTCAAAGATTAATCAATTGATAAAAATAAAACAAACAATGGCTTCCAAAAGTATTGTATCTGTCAATCCTCTACAACCCCCAGTTGTAGATGTGGAACATACTCCTTTAGCTGACAAAGATTTTAAAATTAATGACACAATCACTGAATTTAATCTTCTTGAGCTCCACTGCTAGAGCCATGACAAATCCATAGATCAAGCAAATGAGGTTTTCATTTGGGAGTATAATTTACCAAAGTATGTTCTCCCATAGACTTTTAGTGCCCATAAGTGATTAGACTCTGTGAATATTTCTATTTCCTAGACCAGAGAGCCATAATAAACCCAGAAAAAAAAAACAAATTATGTTTACTATTACAGCTGAGTCTATCAACCAAATGCTCCAGATCTAATCCAAGCCAGATCAAACCCCTTTTTCCATTGAGGCTCTTACATAGTTATACCTAAATCTGGACCTCCCCAAGAGGTTCCAGATATTTCATACTTTCATACCTTCATCTGTAGAAACTCCCAAGACAAATCCTCCTTACCCATATGAAATCTTTTCTAAGAGGACTAGGCATATAATCACTATGTTGTCCAACATTCTAGGATATTTTATAGATGAACATGTTGATGTTGTAGTCTTAGGTTTTTTTTCTACTTTCACGCTTGGTCCACCTCCTGCTACCATTTTTAATTTTTCCCAATACCTTGTTGACAATATTCATGAAAAAACTTGTTAAAATGCCTGAAGAAGGAAGTATTCATCAGTCCTATTCCACATGTTTTTGTATTTTCAATATGAGAAATTTGCAATCAACCTTCAAAAGCTTCATGTTGAAGGTAATCCATAGTCAGTCATATTTTGGACTCCTTTAATCAGAAAAGACTCCACACAATCCACCTACACAGATTTTATTGATTCCTTCATTCATCCTATGGTCAATATGCTAAACAACAACATGCAACCGAGCATTAGTAAGGAAATTAAGAAGGTCCTTCAATTTTCAGAGCATAATAGGATAGGAGATTGGTAATTGTATCAAAACCATATAGAGATAAGGGTATATGGATCAAATCTTATTCCATATAAACTACCCAAATACCTCCCAATGAGGTTATTTTCCCTTCAGTACATAAGGCAGATTCTTAATTCTGATGGGATCAATTTCTTGGCAACTAAGAAGAAGAAACAGTTCAAAATAAAGAATCAGGTTGGCCCTTTCATTTGTAATAATAGAGATGCAGGTCCAGAGGCTGAAAATTATTTGCAGGAGTTTAAATTCAGTAAGATTTTTCTATAGTATTATGATCCTCTAGGAGTAATAAGTAAAATGAGAGTTAAATGAAAACTAACTCCTTATGTACATGAGAAGAAACCAGATATTGAGAAATCCTCCAATCAGTTTGAATGGTTGGAGAACACCTTGAAATAGGCAAAGAAGCAAGGTGATACTAATCAAATATTGCAGACTCTAGCCCAAGAAGACATGAACTCAAAAAGAATTAGAGAGGAAGGATCATACACTGTAGCGGCTACAATTGAAACCAAATTTAAATTAATGTATAGGAAAAAGCCAAAATTAAATCCTGTCAATGAAGAAGTGGAAACAATAGAAGTGATTGACACAGATACAGCAGCAAAGGACAATGCACCTCCTATAGTGATTGACAAAATATATCAGCCTTCAACTTCTAACACTCAGCTTATTCAGAAGTAGCACAGTGTTGAAATTTCCTCATCCAACAAAGCAACAGAGAAGGAAATGGACATTATGCAGAAATACAAAGAGATAAAGATGAAAAATGAAACCTTGAAGATTGATACATATAACCAGTATTAGAAATAGTCACCCAATGACCAAAGGATATTGCTTTCTTCTTTTGACTATAATACTAGGAAGATGTAGATGAAATTCTTGCAGCCTAAAGTAAAGCATCCCAAAACATCAGCTGGTTACAAAAAGTCATCATATGAAGTTCAAGCAGAAGATCTTCATCTAATTGATCAAATAGAATTTCACAAACAAACTGGTGAAATGCTTTATTCCACAATGACTAATAAAGCCATGAGTGTACAAATGCTTCAAAAAACTCTTGGGAACATCAAATATCAGCTCAAGTTAGAAAAGGAATCTTCACAGGCTAAGGACAACAGAGTCAAATCACTGGAAGATTTGGTTATTGAAGTAGTATATGATCCAACAAATGTAAAAATTGCAGATGAATTGATTAAAAAGAAGAATGCATACATTGCTGCATTAAATAAGCAACTAAAGTTGCCTCCTACTAAACATCCTCAGGAAAAGGAAGTGTTAAAAGATGCAAATCATAAATATGAGATGATAAATATCATATTTCAATTGACTACCCAGATAAAAGAAAAGGAGAATGAAATGGACAAGTTGGTCTAGGAGAAAAGACATTTTTTTTTTAGATCTAATTCATTTTCAACCAGGGCTTTGAAGTTTTGAAATTTCTCAAATGCTTCATCTTTGTGTTTTAGTAACCCAATCCAACACATTCTAGAGAAGTCATCAATAAATAGAATATAGTATTTTTCTCCACGGGGTGAATTTTTCCTCATAGGTCCATATAAGTCAGTATGTATGAGTTCAATAGGCTTACTCGTTGATCCTTCTTTGGCATTTAATTGTACTCTAGTTTTCTTACCGAATTGGAAATATTTTCATATTATATTTTCAGGCAGAGTGATGCTGGGAAGATCATGAACAACTTTGAGTCTGCTAGATTTGTTGATTTGAGAGAAGCTCAAGTGCCCCAATATTCTGTGCCACATCCAATTTTCTGAATATTTACCCAAGTAACATTATTCTTTGAAACCTTTCAATACATACAGATTTCTTGGTGTTCTAGTTCCTTTTATTACTATTTTTCCTGTTTCAAGTTCACGGACCATACATTCTTTTGAACTAAAGATAACTTCATTTCCTTGATCACACATTTGACTCACACTCAACAGGTTATGTTTTAATCCATCCACATACATAACATTGTTATCTTTTACCTTTTATTTTAGAAAATTAGAACCTTTCCTTTAATGACAGTAGGAGTATCATTTCCAAAGGTAACATTCTTTTCTCTTTCTAGAGCATCATATGCAAGGCATTTATTTCTATCACCTGTCATGTGTTTTAAGTATTCGCTATCAATGCACCATTGATTTTCTTCCCCTTCTGCAAATAAGCCTATGCCACAATTCTCAACCTGTAAGTCCTTCTTTATCCATACCTTGGAATTTGAAGGTATATTCTCTTTTGGTTGAATTTTGTTCCTCCATTCAGATTATCCATAACCAAAGTTATTTCAATAAGCACATTAAATTTCATTTTGAAGAGGAGAAAAATTGTTGTAAGTATTCTTCTTTATTCCAATCTCATTTCTTTGCTTTCTTGCCTCTATGGTCATGATGGTTTTGTATGCAACACATTGAATAGATTTATGACCAAAATTAGGACATGAGAAACATTTCCCATCAAATAATAAATTTCCACGAACATGAAACCTTCTATTTGTGTTTACCTACTTATTTGTATTTCTCTGATTGATATTTCTGCCATTGTTCTTTGTATTGAACTGGTCATGCTTTACCTGTTAAGTTTCTTTGTTCTCTTGCTGAGTAACGGAATGTTATAGGTTGGATTTAACTACATTTAGATAGCTTGGTGCTGAAGACTAAGAGGATTCTCCGATATATCCAAGACCTGTCTTTACAAAAGGAGAGCATTGAACCTTGATAGTTTCATCTAAGGTTTCAGTTCCTTTAGCAAATCTAAGATTTAAATTTTTCTCTTTCTCAATTTCCTTTCTTAGACTTACTATTTCACATTATAATTTCTCATTGTGCTTCTCCTTTTCTATAAGCTGATTCTTTAGAGTATCTATGGCAATTTTGTTTTCTTCCAAACATACTTTCAGCTGACTAATTTCTTCAAGAAAATCATTTTCTTCTAGAGCATCCATAAAGGTATCTTTAGCCTCAGTAAAATATTTTTCAAAAGCCATGAGTAGTCTAACATCTTGATCATATTCTCCTTCGTCACTGTTTGATAGCCCATCACTATCTTCATGAGTATAATAACTTTTTCTATTGATGAACCGATTTATATTTCCTTTTTCCACTTTCTTTCCTTTTTCATGTTTTTCTTTATAAGGACACTTAGCGGCATAATGACCAACCCTTCCACAAGAAAAACATTTAAAATGAATCTTACGTCTGAACCTTCCTGTGCCAAGTTGTAGCTTCTTTACAAGATTTATCTCATCTTCTTCTGAACCATACCATGATCCTTCTTGTTCTTCTGCTTCTTTTCCTTTTGTAGAAGCTCTAAAGACATCTTCTTTGACTTCAGATGGACCTCATTTTCTCATTTCACAAGCAGTCAGAATTCCATGAAGTTGAACAATAGTAAGAGTTTGTAGATCCTACTTTTCTTCAATAACAGACACTTTAGACTCGAATTTGGGAGTTAGGGATCTTAAAACCTTTTCTACCAGAGTAGTGTCAGTTATGGTTTCACCTAGATTTCTCATACGATTTACAATATCATATAGACGTAGAAAGAAATTGAAAATTATTTCCTCATTATGAATCCTGAGATTTTCATATTGAATTTTGAGAGTTTGGAGTTTAGCGCTTTTTACCTTCGTATCACCTTCATATATTAGAATGATTTTGTCCTATATCTTCTTTGTTGTATTCAAATACATGAATTTGACAAATTCTGATTCAACCAGACTTCCCAATAATGCATTGACTGCATATTGATAACCTCCTTCAACTATAGCCCATATATCTCCTCCAAGAGACTGAAGATAGGATATTTTACTTGTCTTCCAGAAGATTAAATTGTTTCCTTTGAAGAGAGGAGGCCTGATAGATTCTTTCCCTTCTTGATTACTCATATTAGCTGATCTCCCTTATAGCAATTAAGCTTCTTTAGAAGGGACTGCTCTGATACCAATTATTGGAAAAAAATTGAGGTGGGGATGAAATCGCATTAGATTCATCGAAAACTTTTAACTTTTTCTTTACATAATTCCATACATGACTTTGATAAACCCATCTCGCGTATACACGTGCATATGCTAAAAGAAACTAGTGTATACTGATATAATTTTACATATTAGAAAACAATTTCAGGAACAATATTTAACTCAGTTTACCAATCATGCATTTGTTAGATAATCAGTAAATATGTGCAGTAACAATAGTATAAATCATCACACAAGAGAAACACACATGAACACCAATATTTAAGGTGGAATCCCAATTCAGGAAAAAACCATCATTGCTATCGTCTTTGTTTTCAATATTTATTATATGGAAAACTTTTTACAATATTGTACTGATGCAGACTCATATTAGTACGTAGGCTTATACCTACATAAGGCTACAACCTTCTCTCATTTTCCAGCTGCTACTGGAAGGGAGCTACAACCCCCTGAACTCGATTACCAACCACTACTGGAAGGGACTTCAACCCCTTGATCAGAACCCTAGATTTTACTGGTAGGAAGCTTCTACTTCCATATTGAAGGCTTCAACCCTCAAAACCACTACAAACCACATTTCATCAATTTTCATACTATGTCAAACAACATCAACACAACTCTTCATAAACATCAACAACCATAAATTTTACCCAATACATCAACCAAAACAGTGAGATCATTGTAACTAGAACTTAGAAATAACCCAGACTTCATAATAAAAATGCAAATACAAACTCAACCCTGAAAATTCATCAACTTAAAATGCATACGCTAATTCACTTCACTGAACCCGCATGTATATGTGCTTTCCTTCACATCAACTTGAATATAGCTCTATGAATATTATTTTTCATAATGTAATTAGTCTCATATCCAGATCTGAGGCTTTCAGTCAGATATATTTAGAAATGTAGAACCCTTCATTAGTTAGTCACCATCAACCATGTTTATTCTCTCATTGATTAGATTTGTACATAATCAACTTAGCAGCATATACAGTATTCAAACAACCCAGATCCATAAGAAGACTTCATTGACAGAAAGAAAACAAATAGCAGGAATAACAAAAAAATCTCTGCAATAAGCTTCAGAAAACCCTAACTGCCATACACACCTTTTCTGAAGCAAACCTGCGTATATACTCGCTTTTACTGAGACGAACCAATGTATAGATCTATAAATATAAACTTTGCAAAATTAACCAGATCCATAGAACTTACCCAGATTTCTTCACTTGAATTCAAAAAACTTGCGCCAAGTCATAGATCTAATAATCTCTTTAATGGATCACACAAAAGCATAGTCATTTCAAATCTATAGATCCTGAACCATCATTGTATCCATGGGTGCATCATAGATTCAGATCTATCATTCATGATCTTCTTCTTATGATTTATCCTTTACTAATACCAGTAAAAACACACAACTCATGGTATCTTTGATAGAATCGTATTACCATCATAGAAATACCCCTGTATCAGCATTTTATATACACAACTTGGATCGTTCGTATCTGCGTATATATGCAACTTCTCTTCATAAAATTTGTGTATATACTGATTCTGAATGTATACATAGGTTGCATTCATAAAATTACCATATACATTGCCTCCATAAGCGGGTTTCCTTCATCAAACCTGCATATACATTGAGAAATATTTCTTGTTTCATTTCTCTTGCACTTACCGGAATTCTTTTCTCTATCACATCCGAACTGACCTATAGAAACATCACTTTACATCTTTAACACATAGGTTGCTTATCAAAAGGCAACTTATCAAGTAGGTTTCCATCAAGAACAACTTCATCAAGTAGGTTTCCATCAAGGAAATCATATTGCAACATATTGCCAACAATCTTCCTTCTTCACAATGAATTCCAACAGGGAAAGTTCTCTACAATAATTTTGAAAATATGTTTTACCTGCAACATGAGGTGAAACACTTATTTGTCAACAAGCCTACATTCTCAAAATACACGGAGGTTGGTGAGATATTCAGGAGGATGGTGAAAATTAATCTACCAGAGGCAAAACTTTGGGAGAAATTGATTGATTTACTATGAAGATTAAAATAGTAAAACAAGGCAGTCAAATGAGAAAAATATCAGTTAGGAAAAGATAAAATAGAGCATGTTGTTTTACAATTACAGTTTGCAATAAAGAAAAATAGTAACAATGAAAACAGAGACAGTCAAAGAGTATCAGTTTACAATCATATTTAAAGTTAAGACAAAAATTACAATGCAGAGATGAAAGCTACCAACGTGAAAGACATTCAACAAAAGCCTTCGTCAATGAGCAAAAATTAGAGACAAATCAGCAACAAAATATCAATAATTAAACAAAAAATCAATAATAGCAGGGAAAAGTTGCATTAGTTAAATAATTGTCTTTATCTTCTTGCATGAAGATATTTCTTTTTCCTTGAATAACTCCTAAGTTTGGTTTAAGATATTTTGTAAGAGTTTTTGTATAAATACTTCTCATTTCGAAGTGTTGAGTGTGGATGAATTTTTGAATATTTCTATAAGTGTACTATTCTGTAACCTGAGGTTGTTTGTACCAATTTCAAGTTAGCAGACTAGATTAAAGCAATAAAGAGATTATATTACAGGATTGATGTGTTGGGCCACTACAGTGAAGTACTTTCTACTTGTTCAATTGTTTCTTTCTGAAGTTTTCACATGCTCATATGTTTTCATAATCTAAATGATATAACTAGAATTTTATTACAGAATATGTTTAATTACACTCTTTCTTGAACTGTTTATCATTTATATGTTTTTCTTCTGATATCCAGATCAGGGAATTATTCATTTCTCCCTTGTTTTGATTGACCTTTGTCTTTTCACTCATTATTCGTATTTGAGAACCCTTAATTTCTCTCTTACCATGATTGAAACCATTTTCACCATCAGCCTAAAGATTTGAAGTGACTAAACTATCTTTCCTTATGAATACTTCCCTTTAAAACCTTGATCCTGCTTCTGTTGCTTGAACTTTTGACTCCATTAGCCCAATGGAATACATACCTACATCTATCCATTTGAGTAAGTGATTTCAACACCAAACAAATTCCAAAATCAAAACCCCAAGTAATCCTACATATCTAGACTAAAATCAACTACAATCAACAAAGATAAATCATATAGAGAGAGCCCTCTCTGAGCATTAGGAAGGCTAGATCCTAAGGCTTAAAAGTAGGTTTGTGGTTACCTCTAAAATTATTTAAACCAAAAAATAAAAACAAGCCTTTGAGAATTATTGGAATGATAACATCCTGGCGACTCCACTGGGGAACTAACCAATCCTCAGTGGTTAAAATTAATCTTAAAGGAAATACTTTTACCTATCTTTTCGCCTTAAGATTGCTTTGAAGGGTTGTTAGTAAACTTTCATTAAAAAACTGAAATTATGGCTTCCAGAAGAGTCTACTATACCAGGTCTAATCCAGATCTAGAACATATTGTAATAGTAGATAATCCTAACAAAAATTTAAAGAAAAATAAAAAAATAGAAAGTTTAGGTAATAAAAATTTATTGATCAAAGTAAATTCTCTTCCCAATAAATTATCAAGTTTAAAAGACATTGAATTTGATTTAGCTTTTGAGCATAATTTTTTGAAACTAAATCAAAGGTGACATACATAATAGTGTAATAGACCCTGATTTCATTTCATTCATTAAAAGTAAGAAGGAAACTGTTTCACTATATTCAGATGAAAAAACCCTATAATTTTATCATAAACTTTATGCTTTAACTACAACTTTGATTAAGGAAATTGATGAAGCTTATTTTCAACATTTAGCTTAATTGACTGTTTTATCTGTCTATACCCCTAAGCCTTCTACCATTCATTTAGATACCAATCATTTAGAATCTGTAGGTTCATCCTTGTTTACCACCACCTCATCTATTATTTCCACCACACTTCATTCCACGGAATCCTTCATTCCTAAGCTTCCACTTCAACCTAGTGTTTTATTTCCAACCCAAAATACTACAAGTTCATCCTCTATCACTATTACTACATTTTCAAGCACTTCAACCACATTTCCAAGCACCTCTTCTAGCATACCAACTATATCTTCAAGTTTTTCTACCTCATCTACAAGTACTTCAAGCTCATCACCAAGCACTTAAAACTTACCTCCTAGTCAAGCTAGAATCCAAGCCATGGCTACCAGATATTCCCCATTGGTCCTACAAGCCCCTCTACATGCCATGCCCCAAGATTAACAAAGAAAAATCTTTCAATTTGATGGTACTAGTCATTACACTACCCAGCAACATGTTAACAAAATGACAGATTACTTTGAACTGCATGAAATAGATGAAGTTGATGTTCAGTTGAAACTTTTTTCTCATACTTTAGCTGGTGATGCAAAGAAGTGGTTTAAAGGTTTTCCTGATGGTAGTATTGGTGATTTATTTTCTTTCCATAGGATGTTTCTTAATAGTTGGGAGAAAAATAAAAATCCATTACAAATTTCATCTAAATTTGAAAACATAAAAAGAGCACCTAATGAAATAGTTCAGGACTATTATACAAGATATAACAGTATTTACAATTCAATCCCTACCAATCTTAAACCTCCTACAGAATCTTCCTTGATCAAATTACGTGAGAGAGAAACCTGGAAACCTTAGAGCAGATGCACAGTAATTTTGTAAGTGTAGAGGAAAACTTGTTAGCCAAGAAAGATAGATTAAGAAATGAAATAAGAGTGACAATAAAAAAATAAATAACTTAGAAAAAAAATTATAAATTATGATGGATAGATTAGATAATATGGAAAGGAAGCCACAGTGGGACAACCAACAACAAGGTCCTCAAATAAGAAATCCTAATTTCAGGGAAAACACCGACACTGGTAAATCTAGAGAATCAACACCTGATCAAACAATAAGACCACCTTTCCAAGAGAACCATGATGAAATTTCTCACCAAAACGAAGATGATGAAGACGTCCAGATTAATCAAATGGGAATTAATGATGATAATACCATTTTTCTTACACAAGAAGAACTTGAATTATATGAATTACAACAGTTACAATCAGAATATGGTGAGTCTTTTGATTACAATCAAGGTAATGATTTTGCAATTAATGAAGTTCATAAGCAATATAACCTTAGGAGCAAGAAAAATGTAGAATCCCCTACTAAGAAATATGCCCAAACTCAAAAAAATAAAACAATAGAAGCTCCTTTAACCAAAGTACTACAAATCCTCCCTAGGGAAACCCAGCAAAACTCTAGTTAAAATTAGAAAAATTAAAATCCTAATCAGAAAATTTTTTGTCCTAAAATTACACCCAGTCCTAAAATTGTTGACATTACAGACATTAATGTTCAAACTTTAATTGATCCTCAAAAATATGTTGTTGCTAAGACAACAACTTCTGCCAAAACAACAATTTCAGCTCCAAAAACATCTGCTGCTGATCCAAAATCAACTGATCCTAAAACAGTTGCTGCCAAAATAGTTGTTGAAACTTCTAAAACTACCAAAGCTACCACTGCAACTCAAACTGTCCCTGAAAAGAAGATAAAAAGCAGTAAAACAATGGAAACACAAACAGAAAATGAAAAACCAACTGTAGAAAAAGAAGAGAAACACACTCAAACTACAGTTACAAAAGAAGAAATAATTCAGTTAGGAAAATCACAGCACCATTCAACATCCAAAATGAAATTGCCAAATTGAAGATACCTATTCCTTTAACAGAATTGGTTAAGAATGATTTATACAAATCACAGATCACTGACACATTAAACATAAATGAAGGAGAAGACTCTGTTAATTTGAGTGATGATCAACCAAAACTAATATTTGGTCCTGAGGTAAATGGAAAACACCAAGAAGGAGGAGTTCCTCCTTTCTACATTAGCTTGACTATTCAAGATCATATTTTACATAATTCTATGCTAGACTCAGGAGCTTCACATAATTTAATGCCAAAATCCATTATGGAAACTTTGAATTTAGACATCACTAAACCTTATAAATATATTTTCTCATTTGATTCCAGTAAATTGAAATGTCTAGGCTTAATCAAATATTTATGTGTCACTTTAGTTCAATACCCTGGAAAAAGCGTAGTCATGGATATTGTAGTAGCTGATATCCCTCCTAAATATGGGATGTTTTTATCTCACTCATGGGGAGAAAAACTACAAGGATATCTACTATTAGACATGTCTTATGCCACTATCTCAGTATTTGGCCAACTCAAGAAACTTTATAGAGAGACATTAATTAAGTACATGGTTAGTAGTGTAGAAAGGCCTAGAAATTATCCTATTTATTATATGGACTCCTTCATTTTATGTAATTCTGAAACTGGTATAGAGAACAACACAAAATTAAAATAGAAAAATAAATACCTAGATAATGAGAACATAGGTCATGAATCAATGTGGCACCTAGACATTGATGGATAAGTGTGAACAAATTAGGAGCAAGAGTAGGAATTTGGATTCATAGCATGGAAAACAATCATGCAGAAGGTCATGCCTTTATATTAAACTTCAAATATACAAAGAACACGGTTGAGTATGAAGTTTTGATTTTAGGACTATAGATTGTTAGAAATTTAGGAGGAAAAAGAGTTTCTATAATGGGAGACTTTGATTTAATTGTAAAACAGATTAGAGGAGAATATTTTGTGTATAATCCTAGATTAAGCCAATATAGAGAAACAATATTAGATCTGATGAAAGAATTGCTTGAGCGTGACTTTGTTGTAATTCCTAGAAAATAGAACATACAAGCACACATTTTAGTAACTTTTGCTAGTACCTATAATCTACCTTTTCAACCAAATCATCAATATACAACAGAGGTAAAACACAGGCCTACTATACCAAATAATCTAGAATATTGGCAAATATTTTCACAACATGAACAAATCTATCATTTCATGAATGTTGAGGGAGAATTTCACAGTTGTAACATAGATACATATTGTATAGTAGATGATAAAATAGATAGTGAGATAGATGTAAATAACTTAGGTTTCATTAAACCCACTAAATTCACTCAAGTAGAAATAGATAAAATAGAAAAGGTAGAGATTGAAGAATTAGCAGATGATGATTCTGAAGTTATTTTTAAACCTTAAAAATAACTTTTTACCTAAGGGATTAGCCCCATTAGAAGATATTTTTGATTCAAATGATGTTGCAAGAAAACCAAAGATAGAACCATTAAGATCAGATATAGAAGAATGCAATATAGGAACGGAAAAAATGCCTAAACTCATCAAACTTTCAAAAGCCTTACCTCAAGAAGAAAAATTGAAATACGTAGCTCTGTTTAAGGAATTTCAGGATGTATTTGCATGGAGTTATGAAGACTTGAAATCTTATGACACTAGCATAGTACAACACAAAATACCTTTAAAAGAAGATCAAAAACATTTCAAATAGAATCTTAGAAGAATCAATCTAGTTTTAATGCCTTTAATTGAAAAACATGTTAAGAGAATGTATGACGCCAAGATAATTGCACCTATCAGATATTCTGATTGGGTTTCAAACCTAGTTCCCATTAGGAAAAAGACAAGGGAAATCAAACTTTGTGTTGATTTCCAGAATTTAAAGAAGGTGTCCCTAAATGATAACTACCCTCTCCCCAAGATGGATCATATTTTACAGAGGGTGGTTGGTTATTCTCGGATTTCATTGCTTGATGGATTCTCTACGTATAACCAAATTTTAGTTCAGCCAGAAGACCAACCAAAGACTGCATTTACTACTCCTTTGGGTACTTTCATGTATGTGAAAATGCCTTTTGTATTATTGAATGCAGGAGCCACCTTTTAGAGAGCTATAGATATAACTTTTTCTAAATAAATTCATGATTTTCTTGTAATCTATCTAGATGATATAACTATATTTTCAAAAACTCACAATGAACATCTAGATCATCTAAGACAAGTGTTTATCAAATGTAGGAAATTTGACATTTCTTTGAATCCCAAAAAGAATCTCTTAGGACTTGAAGAAGGTAAACTATTAGGGCATATCATATCAAAAGAGGGAATTAGGATAGACCCAGCTAGAATAGAGGCCATTTTGAACATAAGTCATCCTAGGAATATTAAAGAATTGCAGGCTTTCTTAGGTAAAATCAATTTTCTGTGAAGATTCATTTCAAACTTAGCAAAAATAATTAGAGAACTCAATAACATGTTGAAAAAATACTCAACACTTAAATGTACTGTAGAGGTGAAAAAATCATTTGAATCAATCAGACAAGCCCTTACAAGAACACCAGTCCTAATAAGTCTTGATTTGAAAAAAAATTTCATTATTTTTTCTTTTGCTTCAGAACATACTATTGTTGCAGTTTTATTGCAAAAGAATGATCGGGGCTATGAACAACCCATTTCTTTTTTCAGCAAATCACTTAGAGATTCCACTTTAAAGTATAACATAATGGAAATCCATTCACTAGCATTAGTGAAGGCTATCAAAGACTTTAGAATGTGCGTCTTGTATTCACACATCATGGCTTATGTTCCAAATTCAGTAGTGAAGGACATTCTAACTCAGAATGGGCCTGATGGTAAGAGAGGCAAATGGATTGCCACGATTTTGGAATATGACATATAAATTAAGCCCACCAAACTCATTAAAGTTCAAGGTTTAGCCAAACTCATTAAAGGTCAAGGTTTAGCCAAACTCATGGCTGAATCAAATTGTCATGCTTTAGATATAAATTTTATTGCCCAATTAGATGATCAGGAAGAGATGTCGACTCCACAGATCAGTGAAGCCTTTTTAAATTCACCATGGTATGTAGATATCATATTTGTATTACTAAATTTACAAGCTCCTCATGGATTATCAAGGACTAAAGCTAGATTTTTAAAGTTAAATGCAATTAAATTTTGTATCATAGATAATGTTCTGCTTTGGAAAGATCATGGTGGCATTTTATTGAATTGTTTTCTTAAATATGAAGCTGATAAAGTTATGGAAGAGTTTCATGCAGGTGACTGTGGAGAACATATTTACTGGAAGTCAACTGCAGATAAAATCTTGAGAGGTGGTTTTTACTGGCCTACATTTTTTGCAGATGTGAAAAACTATGTGACCTCCTATCACAAATTCCAAATCTTTGAAGGGAAGAAAATGCTATTACATTTACCCCTTAAACCCATCTCCACAGAAATTCCTTTTCAGCAATGGGGTTTAGACTTCATTGGTCAAATTCACCCACCATCCTCAGCCCGACACAAATGGATTTTGACGACTACAGACTATTTCAAAAAGTGGATAGAAGCCATTCCTTCTAGGCAAGCCACTGATACTATCATAATCTCATTTTTAGAAAACAATATGCGGTCTAGATTTGGATGCCCTCAAAAGCTCATTACTAATAATGCATCTTCTTTCAAGTCTAAAAAGATGATTGACTTATATAATAAATAACACATTACCCTTGGCCATTCCACTGCTTATTACCCTCAAGGTAATGGTCTTGCAGAATCCTCCAATACAATCCTTGTTAATATCATCAAGCAACTACTAGAAGACAATAAGAATACCTGGAACAAAAGGTTAGTTAATGCCTTATGGGCACACAAACTCACCACAAATAAGTCCATTGGTACATCCCCTTATCAGCTTGTATATGGGATGGATGTTGTTTTTCCATCCTCTTTAGGAGTACCAGTGATGAAGATGATCCAAGAACAGCAGGTAAAAACCAATGATATCTAAAGAAGGATAAATCAAACCATACACTTGCAGCAAACCAGGGAGGAATTCTATCTCAAGTCACCAGTTGTTCAAGATAAGATTAAAAATATATTTGACAAGAAGACTAAGGAATATGATTTTTACATAGGTGAGAAAGTTCTTAAGTGGGATTCCAGGAGAGAAGATAAAGGTAAAGATGGTAAATTTGATTTCCTATGGAAAGGTCATTATGTCATTTATGGTTACAGACGTAACAATGCATTCTTTTTTAAGGAGTTGGATGGATCAGATCTGCCAGGTGGACTTACCAATGGTAGAATGCTGAAGCATTACTATTCCCCATAATAATAGTAGTTCATGTTGTTTACTTTGCTCATTGTACATAACATTTCATATTTTAGATTGGATTGGATGTTTTTCTTACAAATTTGAAGCCCGGAGAGAAGTCCCTAAGCTTTGAAAGACAAAATATCAAAGGTATGAATAATGCAGAACTCAGAAACAGTTCCAAGGTAAAAGAAAAGTCAAAATTCAAGGCCACTGATCTTAAAATTTCTTGACATTTCACCAGGAAATTCCATCCCCATGTGGAGCCACCGTTAGGGTCCTATAATAATAGGATTCTTAATTTTCAATCGATTTTGATTAGTCTTGTAATATGTACATAATTTTCTTTCTACAAAATTGTTTTCCCATATTAAAAAAATAAAAAATGTAAGTGTAAAAGTCCTAAAATAAAAATCAAAGGACTTGAAAGAAAAAGATAAAAAAGAATATAAAAAATAACCCCCCCCCCCAAAAAAAAAAAAAAAATAAGAAGAAGAGATAAAATAGATCATGAAAGTGATGCAAATTCAAATGCTACTACTTTTTACTTCACTTTACAAAAATAATATTATGTGAAGCTTGTAAAGAATGCCACAATCCATGAAGGTCAAACTGCTTAATCTTGAACTTTCATGCTTTAAATTTCATGTTGATAGATAAAGAATAAAAATCTAGCCAAACTGTTTAATCTTGGTAGGTCAGTAGTTAGGTAGAGAATAATAAGGAGCTCAAAAATTTAATCTGAGCCCTTGGAAAAAATAAGGATAGAATTAGATAGCTTGCTATTAAAATAAAAATGAATAAGGGTTTGCAAGTTCAAATGCACCCATGTAAATTAAGAAAAAATGTTAGGGTAGTTGATGGGTAGGTAGAAGAAATTTTCACAAGGCATGGATAGCTTAAAATTGGTCATTTCGTTTACTAACTTCCTTCAAAAATCATTCCCCTTGTAAAAATACCCCCTCCACTTCATTTTTACTCTTTCCCCTTATTTCACCCCACCTCCATCCCCCACCCCAACAAATAATCCCTTTTTCTATGTTAAATGCATATTTTCCCTTTGGAAAAGTAAAACCCCTTTACTAATTACACTTTTGATTTAAAAATATACCAAAAACCCCAAAAAATATAAATATCCTAAGTATAAATGATTAAATTTTATGTTGGGACCCACTACGAAAATATTCATTCCCGATATAAGTTTTACGTTAAAATTAGTTTATTTAACCCCCCCATTCATTTTATATTTCATTATTAACATTTAACTTTACGTATTAGCTCCCATTATATACCTTTTAAACCCGTATTAAATTAATTCCTTTATATATATTATTCCCAACCCATTATTTTTATATAACCTATGGTTTAATTTCCCCACATGTGATATATTCCTGGCCCAATTATTATCCCTGCCTATACACTCGTTCCACTTTCTCTAAACCCATTGGCTATAACCCTAACAATATCACTTATATCACATAACCTGCATTGACTTAAAGTTTCGGGGCCCACGCCTATCCAATACCCAATACTCCATCACAACTTGCCAACCGTCGATCTTAAATGATCAAATCCAATGACCCATATGCCTTTTCGCATATCCAATAACCCAATCGTTAACATACCCCCAACCTTGTGATATCTGTGGATTTTGGAGCTCCGCTTCTGGCTACATGGCTAATTTCCATTCGATTGCATCGATCCAAATAATACCGCCAACCACCTTTGGCCAGTGCAAAAACCACTCAGTAGTATTTCCATCTGTTGTCAAGCCACCTGATCATTTGAATTGACCATGCATTCAATGTAAAAATTATTGATTAAAAACCCATATAGCCGCCCATTACACCCTTTTTTACTATTTCTGTTACAGTTTTCTGCAGAAGAGCTATTCGAGACCGAAAAAGTTGTTGTTGACTTTCTTTTAAACCGAATTTCAAACATAATTCACCAATTTGCTGCTAAAGACATGGCATAAAGGAATTGAAGCAATATAAAGACCATAAGAGCCTAAGGAATCCTTCCACTACCTCAGAACCCTTCTGCAAACCAGAATCCTCATTTTATCCAGGTATTCTTCAGTGATTATGCCTGTTCCTAAAGCTAAAAGGAAGTAATTCAAGTAATTGAATTAATGTAGGAGTTTTAGCAAACCAAAAGAGCCTATTTCCTTCCCTATAATTAGGGTAATTTTGAGGTCTAAAATGGGCCTCCTAAGGAGATTATAAAATAATATTGGAAATAATAAAATAATATTTGATGAGATCATCAAATTTTAGAGGGAAAAAAAGAAAAAACTACTTTTTAATCTCGTATTTTCAACTTATCTCCTAAAGTTTTTACTCAAATTTCGAGTGGGATTATTTGTTGAATGAAAAATTTAATTCCTCATCCAATGATTACCCATATTGCTTACTTTTGATAGACCATGCTACATGAAAAATGAGAAATACATGAAAAATATGATTGCAATAATGTTTTTTCATGTATTTCTCATTTTTCGCGTAGCAGGGTCCATCGAAAGTATGAAACATGGGTACTCCTTGGATGAGGAATTAAATTTTTCATCCAATGAGTACTCTCACTCAAAATTTGAGTAAAAAATTTGGGAGATAAGTTGAAAATACGAGTTGAAAAAGTAGTTTTATTATTTTATTATTTTTTAATCTTTTAACCCTTTTACTTAAAAAATGGTGAATCATCCCCCATGGTTGAAATAATCATCTTGAATCCTATTGGTTCTTATAAATTTTATTTTGGTTGTACATTTTTCTTAGGAGGCCCATTTTAGACCTCAAAATTCCCCTAATGCCTTTTCTGCAAATCCTGATCTTCCTTTCACTGAAATTATGAAGGTACTGAGATTGATTTTTTTCATAGAAAGTACAGTTTGATTAATTGAATCAAGTAGAAGCCTCTATAGACCTAAAAGGATTCCATGTAGCTTCCCAAATCATTTTTTTCTGCAAACCTTGTACCTATTTTTTCAGGATTCCAAAGGCTTGAGACAGTTTTTTATTACAGAGAGTAATAATTGACAAATTGGCTTCTTAAATCAGTCTGCAAACTGTTATAACCTGTCAGAGGTGATCCTAAAGGCCTAAATCAATTTTTCTAAGTCAAAGATTAATTAATTGATAAAAATCAAAGAAACAATGGCTTCCAAAAGTATTGTATCTGTCAATCCTCTACAACCCCCAGTTGTAGATGTGGAACATACTCTTTTAGCTGACAAAGATTTTAAAATTAATGACACAGTCACTGAATTTAATCTTCTTGAGCTCCACTGTTGGAGCCATGACAAATCCATAGATCAAGCAGATAAGGTTTTCATTTGGGAGTCTAATTTACCAAAGTATGTTCTCCCATAGACGTTTTAGTGCCCAGAAGTGATTAGACTCTATCAATCTTGCTATTTCCCAGACTAGAGAGCCATAATAAACCCTAAAAAATAAATTATGTTTACTATTACAGCCGATTCCATCAACCAAATGCTCTAGATCCAATCCAAGCCAGATGAAACCCCTTTTTCCATTAAGGATCTTACACATTTATACCTGAATCTGGACTTCCCTAAGAGGTTCTAGATATTTCATACTTTCATTCCTTCATCTGTAGAAACTCCCAATACAAATCCTCCTTACCCATCTGCAATATTTTCTGAGAGGACTAGGCATATAATCACTATGTTGTCCAGCATTCTAGGATATTTTATAGATGAACATGTTGATGCTGTAGTCTTAGGATTTTTGTCTACTTTCACACTTGGTCAACCTCCTACTACCATTTTTAATTTTTCCCAGTACTTTGCTGACAATATTCATGGACAACTTGTTAAAATACCCGAAGAAGGTGTTTTCAAGTATTCATCGGTCCTATTCCACATGTTTTTGTATTTTCAATCTGAGAAATATGAAATCAACCTTCAAAAGCTTCATGTTGAAGGTAATCCACAGTCAGTCATATGTTGGACTCCTTTAATAGGAAAAGACTCACACAATCCACCTACACAGATTTTATTGATTCCTCCATTCATCCTATGGTCAATATGTTGAATAGAATCATGCAGCAAAGAATCAGTGAGGAAATTAAGAAGGTCCTTCAATTTTCAGAGCATAATAGGATAGGAGATTAGTACTTGTATCAAAACCATATAGAGATAAGGGTATATGGATCAAATATTATTCCATATAAACTGCCCAAATACCTCCCAATGAGGTTATTTTCCCTTGAGTACATCAGGCAGATTCTTAATTCTGATGGGATCAATTTCTTGGCAGCTAAGAAGAAGACACAATTCAAAATAAAGAATCAGGTTGGCCCTTTAATTTGTAATAATAGAGATGCAGGTCCAAAGGATGAATAGTATTTGCAAGAGTTTAAATTCAGTAAAAGTTTTCTGTGGTATTATGATCCTCTAGGAGTAATAAGTAAATTGAGAGTTAAATGCAAACTAACTCCTTATGTGCATGAGAAGAAACCAGATATTGAGAAATTCTCCAATAAGTATGAATGGTTGGATATAAACACCTTGACAGAGGCAGAGAAGCAAGGTGATACTAGTCAAATCTTGTAGACTCCAGCCCAAGAATAAAGGAACTCAAAAAGAATCAGCTAGGAAGGATCATACACTGTAGAGACTACAACTAAAACCAAATTTAAATTAATATACAATAAAAAGCCAAAATTAAATCTTGTCAATGAAGAAGTGGAAATAATAGAAGTGATTGACATAGATACAACAGCAAAGGACAATGCACCTCCTACACTGATTGAAGAAATACATCAGCCTTCAACTTCTAACACTCAACTTATTCAGAAGCAGCACATTGTTGAAATGTCCTCATCCAACAAACCAGTAGAGAAGGAAATGGAAATTATGCAAAAATATGAAGAGGTAAAGATGAAAAATGAAGCCTTGAAGACTGATACATATAACTAGTATTGGAAACAGTCACCCAGTGACCAAAGCAAATTGCTTTCTTCTTTTGACTATAAGACTAGGAAGATGTAGATGACCTTCCTACAGCCTAAATAAAATCATCCCAAAACATCAGCTGATTACAAAAAGTCATCATATGAAGTTCAAGTAGAAGATCTTCATCCAATTGATCAAATTGAATTCACAAACAAGCTGGTGAAATGCTTTATTCCACAATGACTAATAAATCCATGAGTGTACAGAAGCTTCAAAACACTCTTGGGAACATCAAATATCAACTCAAGTTAGAAAAGGCATCTTCATAGGCTAAGGACAACAAAATAAATTCACTAGAAGATTTGGTTATTGAAGTAGGATATGATCCAACAAATGTAAAAGTTGCAAATGAACTAATTAGAAAGAAGAATGGATACATTTTTTCATTAAAGAGGCAACTAAATTTGCCTCCTATTGAACATCCTTAGGAAAAGGAAGTGTTACAAGATGCAAATCAGAAAGATGAGTTGATGAATATAAAAGAAATGGAGAATGAAATGGACAAGTTGGTCCAGGAGAAAAAGTCCAAAGAAGAAACTATTGTCACTGTAATTCCTGTAGTCACAATGGTTTTGCCTTCTACACTAGCAGAATCATTGGCTCCTATAGTCCCAATGGCTACATCACTTCCTATCACCTCATCAATAACTTCAGCAATAGAGTCTTCAACAACAACAACACAGCCTATAGATGAAGCAAGTAAACTATTAAAAGCTATGTAGGACATCTCTATTCAAACAAATGAAATTAACAGACTTAAAGAACAACTGAAAAGTCTGGAATATGAAAAGAAAATTTCTAATATAATGCAGAAGAATGAAGAACAAAAGGAAAATAGGTTGAATGAGAAATTGAAGAAGTTAGAGAAAGATATAACACTGAAAGAACCAATGGCACGGGCCAAGAAACAACTATGGGCCAATATCATTGAATTTTTCAATGATATTTGGCCATCCATACAGGTTATCAATGAACAAAAATACTAGTCAAAGCAGCAAGAGAAGCCATTCAGAAGATAAAATAATAACTTGGTAAGAAGCCTGAATAGGCTAATGAAATCATAAAATTCCTTAATTCCAAGAATAGGCAATAACTTGAAGAAATTGGAATTAGTGGTAGAACAAAAACCATCCTAGAAGTTATGAAGGTTATTTATAAAAATAATCTAATGATGCAGTTAGAATAAAAATGCCAAAATATGGAAGTTTCCATCACAAGGTTCACGATGAAGTTTGATGCCCTAAGGCAGAAAGGCCTTCCCAATCCTCTAGTTATTCATGACAAATTAATGAAGCATGATGATTACAATAAGAAAATATGAGAAGTTGCCAAGGATCAAGCTAATCTTCCTTCTTCACATGGAATTCCAACAGGGAAAGTTCTCTACAATAATTTTGAGAATCTGTTTTACCTGCAACATGAGGTGAAACACTTATCTGTCAACAACACTACATTCTCAAAATACAAATAGGCTGATGAGATATTCAGGAGGATGGTGAAAATTAAGCTACCAGAGGCAGAACTTTGGGAGAAATTAACTGATTTACTATGAATATTAAAACAGTCAAATAAGGCAGTAAAATGAGAAAAATATCAGTCAGGAAAAGATAAAACAAAGCATGTTTTTTTACAGTTACAGTTTGTAGTAAAGAACAACAATAACAATGAAAACAGAGATATTCAAAGAGTATCAAAGTCAAATAATATCAGTTTACAATTGGAGTTAAAGTCAAGACAAAATTTACAAAGAAGAGATGAAATATGCCAGCGTGAAAGACACTCAATTGCAACCTTCGTTGAGAAAAAATCAAAGACAAATCAGCAGCAAAATATCAACAATTGAACAACGAATCAATAAAAGAAGGGACAACTTGCATTAGTTAGATACTTGCCTCTATCTTCTTGAATGAAGATATTTATTTTTCCTTGAATAATTTCTAAGTTTGTTTTAAGATATTTTGTAAGAGTTTTTGTATAAATACTTCTCATTTTGAAGTATTTAGTGTGGATGAATCGCTGAATATTTCTATAATTGTACTATTCTAGAACCTGAGGGTGATTGTACCAATTTCAAGTCAGCAGATTGGATTAATGCAATAAAGAGATTATATTACAGGATTCATGTGTTCAGCCACTATAGTGAAATACTTTCTACTTGTTCAATTGTTTCTTTCTAAAGTTTTCACATGCTCATATGTTTGCTTAATCTAAATGATATAACTGGAATGTTATTACAGAATATGTTTAGTTACACTCTGTCTTGAACTTTTTATCATTTATATGTTTTTCTTCTAATATCCAGATTAGGGAATTCTTAATTTCTCCCTTGTTTTGCAGTGACCTCTTTCTTTTCACTCATCATCCGGATTTGAGAACCCTTAATTTCTCTCTTACCCCTATTGAAACCATTTTCACCATCGGCCTAAGGATTTGAAGTGACTAAACTATCTTGACCTATAAATACTTCCCTTTATAACCTTGATCCTGCTTTTGTTGCTTGACCTTTTGACTCCATTAGTCCAATGGAATACAAACCTACATCTATCCATCTGAGTAAGTGATTTCACCACCAAATCAAATCCAAAATCAAAACCCCAAGTAATCCTACATAACTAGCCTAAAATCAACTACAATCAACAAAGATAAATGATATAGAGAGCGCCCTATCTGAGCATTAGGAAGGCTAGATCCTAAGGCTTAAAAGTAGGTTTGTGGTTACCTCTAATATTCTTTAAACCAAAAAACAAAAACAACCCTTTGAGAATTATTGGAGTGATAACATTATAAAATTGGTTCCATGTTGCTTGATGAGCATACGAGATTGAGATATATTTTGTTTCATTAGTCTTGTCCCTGTCTGTCTGGTGATATAATTAGACACTAGATCATGGAGAAACTTATCCTTGCAATTTATGATGCAAAACCAAGAATTATTTTCTCCATTTTTTTACTTCTCATGGAATCAATAGAATTCTCCCCCTTTGACATCAATGTAAAATGATGCACCCAAGAAATCCCCCTAAAACTATGCAGCCTACTCTTCAATTGATTCCACAAGATGAGTAGCTGCTGGTGAGCCCTAGTATTTCACCAAGAGTGTTGAAACTCCCAGAGCCTACTCAACTTTACTTTATCAACCCAGAGTTCTTACAAACTTGGAGGTGACAATGCTATGTGAACAGCAGGTGAGTTATAATCATTCCATCCTCGTATAAGTTCTAAAATGAGGTGCTACTGCTAGGGTTAATTCTAGGAAAGGAAGTTCGTCACACTTCTAGATGTAATCTAAGACTAGAAATAAATCACAACCATTAGTCTATCAACAAGGAAATAAACTAATGTAGATCACACTGATTTATCTATCTATTTTCAAGAAAGATAAGTTCACACTTATGCTAATGCAAGAAAGAAAATTACACTAAGTTGCATTCATAATATAGATTGTTGAATTGAATTGCAGAAAGGGAAATTAATCTAGATAACACATACTAAATTAAATGACTAACTAAATCCTATCTAACTTATGCTTAACTACCATGTTTAATGATGCATCTAGTAATTAATTAATCACACTTTAAAATGACTTTGTTTTGAAACAAAATAAGGAGGCGTCTAGGTGGTCTAAGAGGGTCCCTACACCAAAGGTTCATAGTTGAAGGTCTATTGGTGGATTGGCTAGGCTTGGATGAGGTGGAAAATTGGTTTTGGGCTGAAGGAGAGAGTGTTTCGCACTGCTAGCGGAAGCTACTACATGATTTCCTATAGTGCTACAGGATGTCTTGAAAAGTTATTGAAAACTTACCTGGTGGAGTTTGACAGTATAAATGGAAAGAAAAATGTTAGGAGAGGTGCGGTAAACGTGGATAGTGGTATATGAAGGGTAGGTAACCCCTTGTCCAAGCTCATAACTCTTCAAAAACTCTGTCTTGCACCCTCAAGGTTGCTCTTGGTCATGTGGTGGTGACCTTAAAAACAAGGTTGTGGGTGACTTGGATGGAAGGTTATTGATGAAGGGGTGAAGACTGAAGATGATGGTGCTAAAGGGGTCCTCATCTAATTATCTATTCAAACATGAAATCAAGATACATTTTCATGCATTAATCATTGATAAATTTGTCTTAAAAATGGTGGAAAATATGAGTTGAATTTAAATAAACCTACTTATGAAATTGAAACTTAAATCTATATTTGTACCTACAACATGTTCATGATAAGAAAATTAAAACTGTCTAATATTTTCCAAGAAATCATAAACTAAATGTATATTTGGTCTGTGGTAGAAGACTTCCTCCTCAAGCTCCAATGGAAGAGGTGAGAGAGGGAGGTACGCACACAATTTTGATGTTTTATATGGTACCATAAATGAAAGAAATGAACTATTGCAGCATAAAAGAAAAAAAAGGTACATAAGGGAGAGTGAGGCCAATTGATTGGGCCCTAACCCAAAATCTCAGCTCCCTGAAACAAACTCAATGGAGAAGAATCCAAATGCTCATTTTATTTCATAACCCATCTTGTACATAACATATGAAAGTTAGAAATTTCTAATACAAAAGAAAAGAGTGCTCTAGCTGCACCCAAAATTGAATCCTAGTGAGCTCTTGCTCTGGCCTATTTATGGTAGAGGGTAGCTACCAATATGTTGTATCTCAAGAAACAATCTCTTGGATATGGTAAGGAACCATTGCTTAAGACATTTTATAAATGTATGTCAAAATTACCATATCAAATGGCCTTTGTTTAACACCCTTGGAATTCAGTTACTTAATACCCTCAATAATATGATATAATGAAAGCCTTCAAAATGCCATAAACTATTGATATTTGAATGGAATGAAAAGAAGAACTGTAAGAGAAACAAAAAATTATATGCTGAAAACACAGAATCTATTACTTTAAAGCTCTATCAGGATTTTATGAAGAGAGAAGAGATGAGGTGAAGGAGCGCAAATTAAGGTTATTTAAATCTTACTCTAAAATGTAATTAAGAGACCAGCTGCGACATTGCTTCACTTCATTCAAAGAGGAATAGCCACAGAGAAAAACAGGAAAGACGTATCAACATAAATAGGTGTAGGAAACTTGATCTTCTTTCATTAATTTCTAAGAGAATTCAGTCATAAACTGACAGTCATCCAAAGGTCCAAAACTCGGAACCCGTTTTATTTATTTTTATCTACTTAAATACATCGCAGTGGTTCATAACTAACGAACTTCTTGAAACTATTCGACTACCTAAACTATTAAGATTACTTATGTAATCATGCTTGAGAAAGAAAATTAAAACTGGAATTTTTTTTCATTTTTTTGAATCAGTTCTTGTTGATGCATCCTCCCAAAGTGCCGAGGTGGCCTTTCTAGTCATGATGCAATGGTTGCACAGCTCTAAAACGATGCCTCAGTGCCCAATTTGACCCAGCTGTCGTGCCCCAAACAATGTCGCTATACGCTTTTATGCCCGACTCTGCATATGCCTCTTTGCTTCAAATACTATTAATCATATCATTTGCTACCTGACTCTACCTCGTTTCCTTTGGTCTTTGTTGGGTCACTTACCCGAGTTTCTCTGTCGCATTCTACCTATTTCTCATTACCAAGGTGTTTCACAAATTTTACGTTATAACCCTCTTTTCTTCCTCCGAAATAGGTTAACACGAGAAATGCCTTACCTTCGGATCTAAAAACCTTTGGAGTTTTCTGTTGAAACTGCATCACATCCACCCGCACATCGCCCTTTGTTGCCTTTAACTTTTCCTTAACACTTATATTTTAAAAATAGCGATGTGTCATATGTGATTAGGTCCCACCGAGCATCGCACATTGCACTTCGGCAACTTTATCACTTACCTCCTGCAGTTGTCCTCTAAAACTTGTGATTTGAGATTTTGTGTTCGAGTCCCACCACATCGCACATCGCACTTCAACGACTTTATCAATTACCTCCCGCAGTTATTCTTTAAAAATTGCAATTTATGATTTTTCAATCGGGCTCCACTGCATCACTCATCGTAGTTTTATGACTTCATCACTTACCTCTCATGGTTATCCTATAAAACTTGCAATTGGGCCCCACCACATCGCACATCTCACTTCGGCGACTTTATCACTTACCTCCCATGGTTATCCTATAAAGCTTGTGATTTGCGATTTTGCGATCGAGCCCCGTCGCATCGCACAATGCACTTCGGTGAGTATAACATTAAACCTTGGCCCTTAACTGTTAAAACTAGCGATGTGTGCTATGTGGTCCAGTCCCACCAGGCATCGCACATCGTACTTCGACTACTTTATCATTTACCTCCCACACTTGTATTTTGAAACTTGTGATTTGTGGTTAGCAATTTAATATTTTTCATCCATATCTCTGCTTCATCTCTACCATTTTGATCTCAAACATCCATTTTTCCTTTTGTGCCTCCTCCAAGACTCTTAAGAGTTTAAGGGAAATGTAACCCTTCTCTGCCTTTGGGAAATTAGTTCATTTTCTCCATAGCGTAACCCTCCTGAGCTTATGAATGAGCCCGACTCTGCCCTATCTGGTGTGCAATGTTATAAACATGCCCATTGGTCTAGTTCTCGAACTATACTGCACGTGAATGAGCCCGACTCGACCCACCTTCACATCTCATCACATAATGTTAATATACCGACATATAAATCAAAATTATTCTATGACACACAAACTTTTATATTTTCTAACATATATGATTTTTTTGGGTGTTTTGAAACATATTTCAAAGGTAAATGCAAATGAGCCACAACACAATATCTCCCTAAAAAGTAGGCATTTTTTTCCCTTGGAACTCAAGAGAAGTGGAGCTTGGCTCCCTTCGATCACGCACTTGCTTCGTTGCCTCTGATTTCGAGTTGTTGGAGGATAATATTGAGGAGATGTTGGTTGCCATTAGGAGTTAAGAAGGTGGTCAACCCTCCTACAATCACTCCTTGTTGTCTACTCCGAGCCCTGATTGTGCAATCTTCCTAAAAAATGGCATTATTCCCCTGATTTTCCTGCATTTAAACCACATTAGGCCTTAAAGAATGAAAATTCTTAATACACCATTCTCACTACGAAAAATATGAAAAAATGCAATTAAATGTGAGAGAGGGAGAGTAATTAAGCTGAAAAGGTGAAAATTGACCCCTTAGAATCTACGTAATGATGGTTCTCATCATCACCCCCCTACCAAATGGCTCATCCTCTGAGCAACTCAGTCATCTTTCTTGATTTATTTTAGAAGCCTTTTGGCCTCTCTCACATCCCAAGGTATCATGGAAGGAGTCCCTTTGGGAGTGTAAAACCCAACATTATTTTCCGATTCCTCCCATTCCTTGTCCTCCTTACTTTGGTCTTTTTCTTCACTCAGTCCCAGTAGTAAAGGTGGACTGAGTTTTAATCCAAGCCATTTGATCTTCATTTTTTGCATGGCCCATTTTTAGAAGGGTTCTCTTTCTAGGTAAGCTCTCAATTTGTCTACAGTATGATACTCCAAGTTTCTTAGGCCAAATGGGAGTCCATTCCATCTTCTATAACATGCCATCACACACTCCTTTCCTATTAGTCTAGATATGTCATCATAATGTGCAATAACTTGTGCTTGGGTGTTGAGATATATGTCTGCAAGATTCGCATAATTGGCTATCATTTGGTGGTTGTTTATGACCTCTCTAGGGATGATTATCTCTTCCCTTATTTGGAGAGGCTCTTTTCCTTCTCTCTTCATCATATTTTTTACCTCCTCTACCCTAGTTTCTTCAATGGGCATCCAAGAGTCTATGTCCATCAGCTGCATATCCCCCAAACTAGATTCTGGACCCCAAATGTTCATATCAGTAAGGAAAATATTATGCATGTAAAACTCTGCTAATTTTTCCATATCTTCTATGTTGGACTGAATACAAAAATTAATAAATTGCCTCTAATTTTGGAAAGGAAATGACCAATATTATGTTAATTTTTTGAGTTGGAACTATGGCCACTGCTATTTCGGGTAAATGGCATAAGAGTTTGAGGTATTTCTTTGTTGTATTGCCTCCATACTCAGGTCTTCCATGGTGGAAATCTGTTGTCTTTTTTATGCAATTGGCTATTCAATCTTCCATTCTCTGCCAATGCCTCTTGTAGTTTCTCTTTTAACACTACCTCCCTAAGTCTAGAATCGGCCAAATCTCTCCCCATCTCAGTGAATTTCTCTTCCATGAACCCCACATCTTCCACATTCCTATTTTTGGAAATTTCCATCCAGTGGTGGGTGCACACTCTCTCATTTTTTAGCTCATAGAATAGGGTAACATAGAGATTTTGAGGGATCAACCTCCCTCCTTTGATGAATGTGTAATAGGAGCTTAATTTTAGCTATGGGCTAGGATGTTGAACTATTGTAATGTCTTTTGGGAAAATTTTTTGGAGAGGTTGGTTCTTCCTTTGGTTCTTCCTCTTCCTTCTCTTGTTTCTCAACTTTGGAATCTTGCCCCTCAACTTCTGCCACTTTTTCATTACCTTGGGCATCCTTCCCTTCTAATGGTGCCTTATTCTCTTCTTCCTTGACATTTTTCTCTTCCTGTAGAAAATTCTGAGTTTTCTGTAGCACTATCTAAGTTTCCTGTAGAAAAAATTGTGTTTCCTGTAGTAAACCCTGTTTTCCATGTTGCACCTTATTTTATTCTTCTTGGAAGACTATGGCCGATTGTGCTTGATCGAGGGATGTTATACTTGATGAGTACCTTCTTTTGTAGGTCACAAATCTCTTTTCGGGTGAAGTGACCTCTTGAATATTTCCCTCCTCTAGCCCTATTTCTCCTCTTATCATGTGATTCCTAAATTGTGGTGGGGCTCTTGGTTAGAGTTTGAGGCATCCCTTATCTCATCCTGGTGATTTTCTTGGTATTGAAGTACATGGGGGTCTGCCTATTCCTTTTTTCTTTCATACGGGTGCTTAGAGTGGCTAAAGTGGAAGCCAATTCCTTTTTAGTGGTCCTTGCTGAAAGGCTGGTTTGATGAGAGGAGATATCAGTGGTAAGCTTGGCATATAGGATCTCCTCTTCTTCTATCTTTCCTTCTTCCTCTTCATTTTTCTCTTCCTCTTATTTTTCATATGTATATTCCTCCTCTTCACTTTTTATTTTTCTTCTCCTACATATTTTGTGGGTTCTGCCTCTGTTTCAATTTCCTCTTCTTCCTCTTTTCCTCCAGTCCCTTCTTCTTGTGATTTAATGCCCCTTTCTCCAAGGCTAGAGGTAGGGGTATCTCGAGGAGTGATGTCGTGTGTCCCAAAGAATGGTTCTCTATCCATTTCAATGAATGTGGACCAAGGTACGAGGATGTTGAGTCTGTTTAGATCATATCCCACCATGAGTATAATGAGACCATGATGAGCTAGGTGTTGATATTTCCTCTCCCTCACCCTCTGGCTCATATATCTGATTGAATGGAGGAGGAAATATGGAATATTTTTCCTTCGATCTAGGGGAGGATCCAATTTTAACCTAATTTCATGCAATAATCTAAAATGGTACCCATAGACCACACTTAGACTGCCCTCACAAGAGATAGACTTCATGTTATGGTAAGCTACCTCATCCCATGGGTAAGGTAGACTTTCCCTTCTTACCCCATTCGTATCTTCGATTTTTTCTTCATTGGGAAAGGAGAAAATATTCTTAGATGCAGTACTAGAGACTCTATCCTCTCTGTCCCATTTGAATCCTAGAGGTAAGTTGGTGACTTTGCTAATGAGCTCAAGGGTTATGGTAATTGCTTGCCCTCTTACCACTATGGTGGCCCTATCATCTACTTGAGAGTGCAAGGCTACTACAAATTATTGAGCCACTTCATCATCAAACCCATTGATGATCTCAAAGAACACCAACCACTCATGAATTATGAAGATGGAAACGATGGGAGGATGTAGTCTAATTATTTTTATGTCTGTGGGCTCCGTTATATTCAAACCCCCCCATCTTGTGACTGTGTTATAAAGGTGGTTGTTTGTGGCTTGTTTACAAAAGAAGTGTGATATGGGACCCAAAATATTTTAAATTTACACAATATGTGGTTTCCTTATACCTATTCCTTTGACGATCCCCTTAGTTTACTGAATTATGGCTTGATTATGTGTAAATTACCATGAAAAATATTTGAAACTTGATGGGTTAATGGCCACTTACCTTTGCAATTATGATGTCCTCTAACTTGAAGTATGGTGTTGTGTTGTTAATATAATATGAGGGTGGCTCGCTTGACACTTTATAACCTTTTATGGCCTCCCTAAAATTCTTGTAGCAGTAGCATAGTTTCCTGTGGCTTGGACTGCATGCAAAGCTTGACCATGGATCGAAGCTCCTTAGGGTCTCATGTCTTTGTCTTGCTCTAACTTATATTGAAATTCACAATAAAATGAGGGGGAATGAGAAAAATTACACTTTTTATGCTAAATCGAGCAGGCTTGGAGCGTATTGGTGATGTGGATATGGAAAAATGTTTCCTCATTTGGACCATTGGTCCGACTCGAGTCAATCATTCCCTTCTACCTCGGAATTAGCTCCCACTTCTCATTATCCTTCCACTAACTGATGTGATAGCTCCATGTGGCATGAAAAATCCACCAACTTTCCATTTTAACTATTCAAGGGTGTCCAATTTAACTGGCCACCTTTTTTCTATTAAACTCTCTTTTCTTGAAATTTACTCATTTAGTCAAATGATGCATAGCGAGAGGGTGAGGGAGCCATACCTAAGCCTACCTGATTGCAGATGAGTGGAAGGATCCTTTGATGTAGGGAGCTGGAGCATGGTGATGGTCACAAGTGATTTGTCTTATTTGTTGTGTTTATTTATTTCTATCTGAGGATCTTATTTTCTTAGTTAGGTGCTTATTGTATTTTCTTGTTGATTCTTCTGTAGGTACCTCATGGAGACCTAAGATGATTATGTTGGTGTAGATTCCCTTCTGTATTCCTCGAGTTATCTTCAAGATCAATATTCATCATTCATCTCATGCCTTTTTGATGTGCTAGTTGCATGCACAGATTTTCCACAGGAGGTGATCACCTTCCTCTAGCAGCTCCCTTGTTGTAGTTTTGGAGCTCAACTATCCTAAGGAAGGAAGGAAAAGAGTTTATGGAGGCTATGAGGTGGTGTAGTGGAGGAGGATATGAGAGAAGAGACCCTATTTGTGGATTTATCCAAACTAGCTCATTATGGAAAAATATATGGTTTTATGAGTGAATATTCATGCATGGGATGGAGTGATGGTTAGGGATGGTAGATATAGGTATCAAAAAAAAAATTCATATCTTTTTGAGGGTTAGGTGGCCTTAGGTGAACTTATTCATCCTCAGGTGACTTTCCTATAGCATTACAGGGCTTCCTGTAGCACTACAAGAAATCCTGTAGCAACCTAGGACATCTTGTAGCACTGCAGGGAGTAAGAGAAAATTGGAATTTTTGGTCACCTATGTTAGCTAAACTTGACTCGGGATAGAGTCAATGTTGACTAGGGTAGATAGTAGTGGTTTTGGGGCACATGGTATTGTGCACCCACGGTTTTCAGCCCATGGTATTGCATGTAATGGAGCCTATAAAAGGCTGGGAAGACTTCATTGTAATGTAGGCCTGGAGGTGAGCAGTGAAGGCTCACTTGGCCAGATTGGCCAGGGTTTTAGCCAATGCTTAATGAAATTTCATTGGTTGGGTTTTGCCCTGGATTTGGGGTTTTCCCAGATAAACATATGTGTTTATGTTTATGATTTGTTACTAGCCTTTTACTTTTATTCCTCTCAGTAAATTGTTTATTATTTCTATCGTAATTTCTAACAACTAGTATCAGAGCCAGATTTGGATTCAAAAGGGCGCTTTTGTAGCCAAGGGTTTTATTGGCCTGGTGAATAGAGAAATAAATGCAACCTTTTGCAAATTTTTCCATACAGAGCATGGGGTTATTGTGAAATAGGATGACATTGTCCACTCACGAGAGTAAAAGGGCTTGTTGTAGAGGAGAAATGATATCTACATAATCCATTGGAGGAGTTCTCTCGTTAAAGTAACATGGACAAGCACGTTGAGATATAAATATAATTTCATTTCTGAATTGTGAAACCATTGATGCGAAGAAGCTAGATATTGTGTGAAATTTGTTTAAATCTTTTAGATATGATGTTTGAGAATCTTCATTCTGCCTGTGGAATCATTGTCTATGCCCAGGCGACATTCGATGAAGCTTCTAAGTGGACTATGTTTATGTGGAATGCACTGATCAGAGCTTATGTTAAGAATGGGTTCTATGAAACCAAGGCTATGGAGATTTATAATCGAATGAAGTTTTCTGGGATGGAACTCGATAATTTTACGTTCTCAACCATGCTGAAGGCATGCGAAAGCTTATTGGACCTACAACAGGGGATGGAGATTCATGGGTAGGTTATCAAGACTGTTTACGATCTTGATGTCTTTGTGGGAGGTGCGCTTGTGGATATGTATTGTTAGTGTCGTTCTGTGGAGGATGAAAACCAAGTGTTTGAGGAAATGTGCCAACGATATGTGGTCACATGGACTGCCATGATTGCTGGACTTGTGCATAATGGGTGTCATGGAAAAAAATTGGAACATTTCTAATAGATGTAGGTCGAATAACACAAACCCAATTCGGCAACCGTTGCATTGGTTTTATCAACATGCGGGAGCTTGGCAGCGTTGTGAGAGGGGAAGGAAATTCATGGATACATTGTTAGAGGTGTTCTTGATTTCAATGTTTCTATGCAGAATTTTGTAATGCACATGTATTTCAAATGTGGTTATGTGGAGGATGCACAGAAAGTATTTGAGAAAGATTGTGAGAGATTTCATTGCCTGTACTGCTATGATTGTTGGGTATGCCAAAAAATGGGCATGCTACCAAGGTTGTTGAGATATTTAGTCAACTGACGAGGAACAGTGTGACTCCCAAATTTGATTACTGTCGTAAATTTCTCCTAGTGTGTGGTGATTCATAAGTTCTCCGGCAGGCTAAGGAACTCCATGCTTATGGAATCGAGTGTGCCTTTGTGACCATTGTCTCTCTATGTTGGGCACTCATTAACATGAATGCCAAGTTTGGAAGTATGGAGGAAGAGCATAAAGTGTGTGATGAAGTTGAAATACCATTCTTCAACTTCTTCAAGATTTGCAAGACAACGAGCATCGAGAACATGGATTTTGGAATGTGCAGCAGGGATCGAAGAAGAGGTCAAATAATTGGAAGCCAGTGGAGGTTCTACGGTTAATTTTATGGTTTTTGATATCCTAGGTTCATAAGGAGGACATGAGTTAAGAGATCATAGTGCCGAAGAGATGCAGAGTAGAGGCCGTGGAAAGGCTCATGAAAAATTAATGACTTTTATTGCAGTTGGTGGGAAGATTCATGTACAACTATGATGTCCTCTTTGGAGAGGACATCATGAATGTAGAAAATGGTCATAAAAATAATAGCAACAATGAAACAAAAAAAATATTATTATAATGGAGTTAATTTATTACATGTAAATGGGCATATTGTTGTAAGACTTGGTATGGCATGCATACCCTAGGTAATCACTAGTAAAGTCTGGGTTAGATCTAGGTGATAGGGGGGATGTCAAGTTAAAAATTACCCGGGGTAAAAATTTGAAGGGGGAAGGGCTAGAGTGAGTGGGGTTGTTTCACTTAGCAATTTTGGCTAGATTTAGCCAAGAAACCCCAACTCAAGTTTAAGGGGGGAATTGTTAAGTAAACTTGACTTGGGATAGATTCAATGTTGACTAGGGTAAATAGCAGTGGTTTTAAGGCACATGGTGTTTTGAACCCACGGTTTTCAGCCCATGATATTGCATGTAATGGAGCCTATAAAAGGCTAGGAAGACTTCATTGTAATGTAGGCCTGGAGGTGAGCTGTGAAGGCTCACTTGGCTGGATTGGCCAGGGTTTTGGCCAATGCCTGATGAAATTTCATTGGTTGGGTTTCTCCTCGGATTTGAGGTTTTCCCAAATAAACATATGTGTTTATGTTTATGATTTGTTGCGGGCCCTTTACATTTATTCCTCTCAGTAAATTGTTTATTATTTCTGTCATAATTTCTAACAACCTGGTGATGGAAATGGATGAAGGAATGCATGTTGGTTTTGGACATGGAGTGGATAGGTAGATGATGGAGAGAGAGAAACAAGGAAATTTTCTCCTTTTTTCCAAATTGTCCCTGATAAACAAACTGTAAACAAAAGCAGGTTAGTGCATAGGTTTCGTGTCATTATTTTTGGATTTTTTTGCTTTTTTCTTAAAATTCAGGTAGGGCTACCTCAAGAGAGGCTTTCAACCCACAAACCTGTCTTGGGTGCCTCAAATAGGTGTTCACCCAAGGATATTTTATTTCTCTATTTTTTCCTCTCCTTTTTTTTTTTCTCCAGGGTTTCCTCATGGAGGTTTTCAACCCATAAGTTGGCCTTGGATGCCTTAGAGAAGGTTTTCAGCTAGACCTCTTTATTTTTTATTTTTTTCCTCCTTTTTTTTCTAGGAAGATGAGAGGATGGAAACTATGGAGCTTCCAGTTACATTCACCTCCCTGTTTATTGTACTAATAAATTCAACCTTAGACATGGGCTTCTTGTATATCTTTAGCCTATAACCATTGACAAGATGAGGGATCCCCTCCTCATTTATTTTTATAGTATTAACAGCCCCCTTGTCATGGAATTTATCCACTTGATAAGGTCTGATCCATCTAGTCATTAGCTTTCCCTTAAAGCACTTAAATTTGGAGTCATAGAGCAAAGCCCAATCTCCTTCCTGAAATGTCTTATCTTTGATGTGATTTTCATGGAAAAATTTTCTTTGCAACTGGATTACTTCTATGTGAAGGGAGAACTACATTCTAAATTAATCTAGACCATTTAGCTGAAGCAACCTTTATTTTTATGTCTTTGTGATGTCCAAGTCCAACTGAGCTGCCATTCTAAGGGTATTATACTCAAACTCAATGGAAAGAAAAACTTTCTTCCCATAAACTAAATCATATGGAGTAAACCATTTAATTGTCTTCGAGGTGGTATTGTGAGCCCAAGTGGGATCCACCAATCTATCTGCCAAATATTTCCTTTTGCTACTCAAAAATTTTGTGAGCATGTTCTCCAAGGCTCTATTTTTCACTACCACCTGACCATTTTATTGAGGATGATAGGCAGTTGAATTCTTGTGTTTTATTTTTTGCTACCTCATGAGGTTCTTAATGAGATGTGTTGTAAATTGAGCCATATGATTGGTGACTACCTCTATGGGGTATCCAAACTTGTAGAACACATTCTCTCTCAAAACTTCAGCTACCTTCTCTTCTTTTGCTTCATTTACAATCCTTGTTTCAACCCACATGGTCAAGTAATCGGTGCAGACTATGATTTATCTCTTCTACCCAGATTGTGGTGTTAGTATCCTATAAATTAGAGGGTTTCAAGGTGATTGAGTATTTCATTATCAGTTGCAATTTAATATTAAAAATATTCAAGTGATTTCCAATAAAAAAAATATGAAAAAGAAAAAAGAAAAAAAAATAGGGCATAAAAAATAAAGGAAAAAGAGAAAAAGAAAAAGAAAGAAAACCCCAAAAGAAATAATACTAAAAGTGTTGCACATCAAAATGCCACTACTCATTAGATAGGATTTGTTCAATCATACATATTAAGCATGATTGTACAATTTTAAATTTCTGTTTGTAGGTTAAAAAATAAAGATTTTCCAAACTATTTAATCTTGGCATATACGTAGATAAGTAGAAATGAAATTGACTCGACATTTTAATTTGAGTCAATGGAAGAAAAAAGGATAGATGTTATGTTAGAGTTTTAAAGAAAAATATGATTTAGGGTTTGCAAGTTCAAATGCACCCTGCAAAAGAATAAAATATGTTAGATTAGTGATAGGGATAGGTAGATATGCTGAGAAGAAAGAAGGGGGAAAACGTGCAATTTATCTTATAAAGTGCAGTTTAAATATTTCATGTTTTCTATGGTCGAAGAAGAAAATCAAAGAAAAAAGGGTGTTTTTATTCTAAATTTTGGATAAGAGATGTGTTCCAATGTTTTGGAATTAATATTTATTTAAAAACGTTATGGCATATTTTATGTCATTATTTTTGTCCTGACTCCCGAAAATATCATATTTCCCCTTATCCTAACCTCTAAAAACCCATATCCTTGCCACTCGTTAATTTTCCCAATGCCACCATCTCATCACCCATCACATCTGCACTAAACACCCCCCATATTCCCATCATATCCGCCCATATCCTCTTCATTCAAAGACCCACACTGTTTTTCAGGCCCCCATTAGCCTCCGGGTGAACTTAGTTTGTTTACTTCTACGAGGAATATCAGTCTGGTCAACCGAGAAGACTATATAGGGAAACATTAATGAAGTACATGGTGAATAGTCAAGAAAAACAAACAATTACCCTTTGTACTTTGTTCACACTGACCTTGACTCTTTTATTATGTATAATGATGGAGGCATTGATTCATAGGTTACCCATACATAAAATGATCTTAAGGAAAAAGATAACAGTCATATGCAAATAGAACAACCAGATCCTGAAAATGAACCTCTTTGGAACATAAGCTTTGTTGGCTCATGTGGAAAAGGTGGCTCATGGGAAGGTATTTGGGTGTATAAAGAAGGAAACAATAGTGCACAAGGTCACTCATACAAGTTAAATATTCAGTGCAAAAAAAACATAGTATAATATGAAGCCCTACTACTAGGATTACAATTGTTGAAAATATTAGGAGAAAAGAGGATTTATATACATGGTGATTCTGATTTGGTCATAAAACAAATAAAGGGACAATATGCAGCAAAAAATCCCAAATTAAGAGCTTATAGAAACATTGTACTTGATTTCTTAAGAACATTTGATGAATATTATTGAGCAATTATTCCCAGAAATCAAAATGTCCTATCAAATGGTCTAGCCTTTTTAGCAAGTACATGTAAACTGCCTCACCCAAATAAACAATACATAATAGAGGTTAAACATCATCCTTATGTGCCAGATAACATGAGATACTAGCAATTTTTTGGAAGTGACAAAAATATTGAAAGTTTCCTACAATCCAAGGATGAATTTGAAGATAGCAATATAGAACTAGATTGTGAGGAAGACAGTCATGCTAATGTACAAATTAGTGTAGAAAGAAAAACTGTTGTTTCTGATGTAAATATTCTAGCTAATAAAAATGTACATAATACAGAAAATCATAAAGACCCTAAAAAATAGGAATTTGAAGTACTGAAACTCAAAGATAATATCCTTCCTAGAGGGCTGGTCCCTTTAGAATAATTATTTGACTTTAATGATGTGGCTAAGAAACCCAAAATGGAGCCAATAGGTACAAACTTTGAAGAATGTAATATAGGCACTGAAAAAGATCCCAAAATCATAAAATTATCAAAATCACTGCCTATCATTACAAAAAGAAGATATATAACCCTGTTCAAATAATTTATAGATGTATTTTCTTAGAGCTATGAAGACTTAAAATATTATGATACTAGCATCATACAACAAAAGATTCCATTCAAGGAGGATCAAAAAAATTTCAAACAAAAACTGTGTAGGATAAATCCTGTTTTGATGCCTTTGGTTGAGAAATAAATCAAGAAGATGTATGAGTCAAAAATCATAGTACCACTATGATATTCCAAATAGGTATCCAACATTGTGCCAACAAGAAAGAAAATAGGGGAAATTAAACTTTGCATTGATTTTAGGAATTTGAACAAGGTATCTCTTAAGGACAATTACCCTTTACCAAAAATGGACCACATATTACAGAGGGTAGTAGTTTCCAGTAGGATCTCTTTGTTATATGGATTTTTCGGGTTATAATCGAGTTTGAGTACATCCTGATGATAACAAAAAAAACAACTTTTACTACTCCTTCGGGGACTTTCACGTATGTGAAAATGCCTTTTGGATTAATGAATATTGGAGCTACCTTTCAAAGTAACATGGGCATTGCATTTTCTGATGAAATTTTCACTTTATTGTAATTTATTTGGATGATATTAATATATATTCAAAAACTTATGAAGAGAATTTAGCACATTTGAGAAGAGTTTTTGAAAAATTCAGAAAGTTTGGGATTTCCTTGAATCCTAAGAAAAAATTATTTGGACTTGAAGAATGAAAAATTCTAGGTCACATTATTTCTCAAGATGGAATCAGAATTGACCCTAGCAGAATAGAAGGAATACTCAAGATTATTCATCCCAGGAATCTTAAAGAAATTCAATCATTCATTGGTAAAATCAACTTTTTGAGGAGATTTATACCCAAACTTGCAAAAAAAATTTGGAATATTACCAATATGCTCAAGAAAGACTCAGAAATTAAGTGGACCATTGAAGCTAAACAATATTTTTATTTAGTCAAGCATGCATTAACAAAATCCCCAATCCTAATCAACCTAGATTTTACTAAAGATTTCACAGTTTTTCCTTTTTTCTTCTGAACATACAATTGTTGTTGTTTTATGACAAACAAACAATGAAGGACATGAACAACAAATAGCATTTTTTAGCAAGGCATTAAGAGATGCATCATTGAAATATAATATCATGGAAAAATAGGCTTTTTATTTGGTCAAGGAATTAAAGGATTTTAGAGTCTAGATTATACATTCACATATCATTGATTATGTTCCCAATGCAGTGGTCAAAGACATTTTAACATAGAATGGTCCTGATGGAAAAAGATGCAAATGGATTGCTATGATATTGTAATATGATGTGGAAATCAAACCTACCAAATTGATTAAAGGCCAAGAATTAGCCAAATTGATGGTTTAATCAAAATTTCATGTACTAGACATTAATATGGTCCATTCATTAGATGATCAAGAGAAACTGGCGACTCCAATGATTGATGACGAAATCCTGAATTATACCTGGTATGCAGAGATTTTTTATGTTTATTTAATTTGAATGCTCCTTCTAATTTTTCCAAAACTAAAGCAATATTTATAAATTTGAAAGCTGTCAAATTCTGCATTGTGGAAAATGTTTTGTATTGGCAAGATATTGGAGGTATTTTACTTAAATGTTTTCTAAAGGATGATGTAGATAAAGTTATGCATGAATTTCATGGAGGTGACTGTGGTGGTCATCTTTATTGGAAAATCGCTGCTAAAAATATCATGAGAGTTGGCTTCTACTCACCTACCCTTTTTCGTGACATCCATAATATGGTCACTTCTTGTCACAAATGTTAAATTTTTGAAGGAAAGAGAAAGCTATTGCCCTTGCGCTGAAAGCCTATTTCTATTGAAAGCCCTTTCTAACAGTGGGTGTTGTGGTGGATTTGACACATGGGTGTACGAAATCGCACACATTTAGAGAATTTGGTCTTTTCTCTAAACCATAAGTAACAGGAAGTATCAAGGGGGAGCTCAGAAGTATAAAAACTTAAATGAAGCAATATACTAAAGTATGCTCTGTTAAAGAACTAAAACTAAAAACAAAAAAATAAGCTATATAGAGAGTTCCAAAAAGTAACAAGGTAAACAACGGCTCGATGGCCTTCTTCTTATTGAATGCTTGGAATGAAAACAAAAATCTTACCCACTTGCCAAAGGGCCTAGGTTGAGGCTCTAGGACCCGATGCAAGGATGTTTGTCCTTCAAGTTCTGCCTTTTGACGAGTTCAATCTCTTCAATCTTTCTCTTTCACAGTAATGGGCTTGGATCGTTTGGGTGTCAGATGGACTTGATCTACTTCGTTACCGCTTTCCTTGACATAATCAAGACACTGGTGTTGCTTGGGAAACTTTGTCCAGCATAACTTTGTGATCACCCATTGTTCATCTCTTTGAGGGTTTATATAGGTGAGCTTTCAAACCTCCTTCCCTCCCTTGGTACATGGTGGATGGTGACCCAAGGGAGGGGAAATATTCCATTGTGGGCTGAAATATGCTTTTGTGTGCTCACACAAGGCCTAAGGAGGCACTTGTGCTGTCCTTAGGCGGCTTTCACATAAGGAGAAACTGTCCTTTGCTTGCTTGTGGTCCCAGAAAGTGACTTTTTTCCACTTCCAGAAATTCGCGCTTATCGGGCTCCAGTGCATGCAGAAGGCGCTCTTTTCGAAGGAAAAAACGCGCATTCAAGCATTTATGACTAGTTTAATCTTCAATTTCTCAAAACCTTAGAGATTTTTGATTCCATAATGTATCCATGTCCTATAAATCCTTAGGCTCGACATTAACTGAAGTCCTTTCCTGCTGTACGATTTTCTAGTGTTAACAGTTGCCCCCTAATGTGTGAGGTCTAGGAAGAACTGTATAGCCGAAATACATTGTTGTTTCTTTTCTGTATCATACGCAGAGAGAGAGAGAGAGAGAGAGAGAGAGAGAGAGAGAGAGAGAGGCTTGTGTGTAGAAGGACAACATCTTGCACCGGGTCCAAGATAACCATGGCCTAAGGGACCCCCTGCAAGCAGACAAAATATACAACATATTTGCAAAATTTCAACTAGGAGGGCATGTCCCATGCTCATGATGCTATGGCTAGTTAAAACAAATTGACAGATACATGTGCTGTCTGTGTCACTACTGTGGTAGGGATGTTGGTGGTTGTTGATGACGACTGTTGATGCCCTCAGGGGAGTTTTTTCTTTAACGATAGGTGGAATGTGGTACCCATATGCATAATCTTGGTATGTCATATCACTGCACAATGTGTTAGGGTCCTCTTGATTTGGCTGATTGCGTTAAGATGAAAGTGTAACATCAAACCAATCTTTGGAGCCCAAGGACCTAGCCTTCCTGGACTCAGAGAGGGCTCTCTCTATTTGTGTAAGGGATATTTGTGTGTTTGCTTATTATGTTCTGATTTTAGGCTAGTTATGAAGTAGGTTGTTGGTTTTGGTTTTTAGATTTGTAAGGGATGAACTGATCAAAGATATAATATAGGTAAAAAGATGTCAGATCAACTGGGCTATGGGGTCAAAAATTTCAAGAAATCTTTCAGATGGTGATACAAGGTTGTTGAAGGGCCGATTTGATTTGAGATAAAATGGATCTTTGGGAAAAATGGAGTAAGATGGACATTAAATTTGTGAAGAACAAAGGATTTCAAACATAACTAGTTTAATATCTGACATAAACATGGTAGGGAAAACCATTAATTATAAGAAATTTAACTATAATCTAATCAATTCATAGAAATAAACATTCAAGCCATGCATAGAGATATATGACTCTCTAACTTTAGGAAATGGCTATTAGACATTGGGGAAATACATTCAAGATAGACAAACAACTCAAATCACTATGTAGGAATGCCTAAACATAGTACTTCAAGCTATTGGGCACTTTGAAAACAAGTTTGCATAGTTTTAGGCAAAGGGCAAGATCTGTACAAGACCTCTTTGGTTCAAAAAATAACAATCTAATCAATCAAATAGAGGTTTCATAGGTGGAGCTATGGCTAGCCATGAGTAAGCAGGGCATACCGTAAATCATACTTAGCATGCGTAAAACCATAAATGAAACAAGAAAACAATATTCTTCAGTTATTAAAGAGAAATCAAGGATTCTTAAACATGACTAAGAATGAAGAAAACATGGAAACTATAAAGAAACATGAAATTTGAGGTGCCTCCAACGACATGTCTCAAATTTGTTCTCTACTATCTTATAGCAAGCAATAACATGGATTTATGAATTAAAACAAGGAAACAAAATAGAGAGAGAGACACTATACCATTCTACCAAGTCATGGAATCCAACAACAATCCTCTTTCATCATCCAAGAACATCCAAGAAACTATCCAAAAGCATGAGACAAGTATTTCTTCCAAAGCTTATATGACCATATATTGCTTCTATTCATCAATTTCAGCCTGTTTTACAATGAAAGTCTTTGGAATATATAGGCCAAAGTGAGGAAAACCTCTTAGTTCAACTTGCAATCTCATTGGCCTATCCAAAATATCTGGTTTTGTCCTTGAGGCTTTGCAAAGCCCAAGGCACAAAATATCTACTAAAATATCTCAAAAATGATAAAAAAGGGAAATATATTGACTTTTCATAACTTATCATATACAAAAATAGGTAAACACACATGAAGAAAAGTTACTTTTGAAAGGTTCAATTTTTACAAAAATACTCAAAAAATACATCAGCAACAGGTCTCCTGACTTGCTGACAACTTTTGGAGGTCTTCTCGATGTCAAAACGAGGCCCATGATGTCTCGTTCGAAAGCTCTGAGTTTCTACTTTCTGAAAACGTTTATTTTTCTCTAAACGGACCATTGGAAGTCCTCCAAAAATAGACTTGTGTGTAAAAAACCAAAAAATAGGCCTTGCTGATAAATGGGGTAGAGTGTAGAAAAAAAGAGTGTTTTTCGCCATTTTGGGGGAGAAAATGATCTTAAATTGATCTGAAAATCACTGAGTATGTGCCCCTAAAATTATGGCATCCAATGATACCATTTTAATCCTTTGAGGATTCCCCAAACTGAAATGGCGATGCCCATGAGTTTTAGCCAAAAACCCAAAAATGACAAAAAACGAAAATTTGTCGAATTTCGCCCAAATTTGGCGAGCATGACCCTCAACGGTTTTTAGAAACATGTTTTGAAGCTGAGGCCAAAATTTGGAGCCTTTAGGTGTCTTTCCTCAATTTTGGTGTCGGGCGCTTCCCTTTAGCCTCCTTCAGTTTTTCTTGAGCGGCCTTCAATTTCCATCGGGAAAATTGATTGAGCTTTTTATAATGCTTAGCCATCCTCCGTTGAAGGTCCAAGTCTCTATTTTCCTTCTCCAAGTGATAATTAACTCTCTCAAGCCATTCTTCTCGATTTTTCTCTATCTCTTCTTCAAACAATGTAGTGAGAGGAGTATATTGGAGAAGGGCATCTTCTTCTTCCTTTTGTTTCTCAAGGGCATTTTTGAGCCCCATGGTTCTTGGCCTCTTTCGCTTGGGCTGATCTTCATCTTTGCTCTCATCGAACTCACCCATGAGTTCTTCCAATCTCATTTGTGCTTTGGAGGCCTTCTTTTTGTATTTGATGGCCCATGTCTCATATACAGCCATATGGACACTCATCTTCTTTTTTTGAACTTGCAAAAAGTGATTGAAGTTTCTGGCCCTATCAAGATCAGTTCTCAAAGCATCAATTTGGTTTTCTCTACTGATCAAGAGATTTTTTAGGATTCGGGATTCATTGTCACTATCATCACTTTGGATTTGAATGATGTCGATTCCCTTTCCTTTTCATGACTACTTTCTTCCTTCTCCTTTCCTTTGCTTTGGGTGGCCCTTTTAGTCTTCCTCCTCTTGGGAAATTCTACAATGGGCTTCTTGGGAAATTTTCCCTTGCTTCGGAGGGCCCTAGTCCCATTTGGAGTTACAACTCTAGGCACCCTTTTCTTTGATGTTTGGGGCTTGGCCACTATTGGAGAAGAGAGCATGGCCCCTTGCCTAGGAGAGGCAGCTAGCACATGCTCCATTGGCTCTTTACCCTTGTCACTTTTCTCATCATTCTTGCCACTGTCTTGGATTTCTTCATGGATGCCTTGACTGTCCTTGTGCATTTCTATTTTAGGGTTGTCCTCCTCACTGTGTTGCACCTTTTTATCATGCTGTTGTTCCTTTTCATGAGGTTTTTGTTCATCAACATGTGGTTGCCTCTCTTAATTGTTCTACACATGTTCATCTTCATGTTGCTCATCATCTTCATGAGACTGCTCACCCTCACTGCGCTGCACATATTTATCATGCTGCCCTTCATCATCATGTCCTTTTTCATCATGCTCAGGAGTCTGTTTTTCTGCCTCACTGTGATGCTTCTCATCATCATGCCCTTCTTCCCCTTGTTGTTCTACCTCACTGTGTTCTTCTCCCACTTGCTGCCCTATTTCATCATGATGCTGCTCATCATCATCTTCCTCATCATCCCCTTGCTGCCTTGTTTCATCATCCTGCTGCTCATCAACACTTTCCTCTTCTTGCTCATGCTCTTCTTCCTCATCATGCTCTTTTTCTTGTTCTATGGTAAACTTGAGCTTGTTGGGAATAGGTTTGCTAGAAGAAAGTGAAGGATGGTGAGTAGAAGGTGAAGGAGATGTACGAAATGAAGGGACAGTGGTGAAATCCAGATGTGTGATGAAAGTATCCCGAGCGACTTCCTTCTTCTCAAGCTGATGAAGAATGATAATTTTGATGAGGGAGTGATGGAAGAGGCAGGCTACCTACTGAGAAGGAGGCTTTTTCTGAACAGTGGAGGCCATTTTCTCAATACTTCTATGTAGGAAGAAAGGGAGATTTAGCAATTTGGCCCTCGTGAAATGCATGAGCAATCGGATATGATAGGCATAGACTCGGGATAATTTTCCCTCGCAAGTGAAGTATTTCATGATGATCTTCATGAGGGGGGCATAACTAGTCAATATATATGAGAAGGGGAAAATGGATGGACATGAATCTCTATGCTCAGGCTTCAGAAAGGGCTCGTATTCTTCTGAGTCTAGGTGGCTTTGTTTAAACCACTTCTCCCCTATATAAGGGATTTTTGTGGCCTTGGAGATGGACCTTGGAGAGAATTTGAAATCTTGGCCTGCTAGCTGAAAATGCTTCTCTTGAAACCTCAAAGCACAAAGGTGTGTTAAAGGGGAATAGCTCTTCACCTCTTACACTCTTTGGAAAAAATCTATACACCCAACCTCATGGAAATTAAACAAGACTGATGGATGGGCATTCACTTCTTCAATGGAAACAGGCTCAAATCTCTCGTGCAGGCCACTCCTACTGTCTTGCATGGGAGGCATCTTGTTTTAAATGTTCTTTGCAACACCAAGCTATCTCAAAAGGCCTTTGGAATGTTTTACTCAAACACACCTCTATCTTGCTTATCAGTCACTTGTTTACCAAAACAAAATGCTTCAAATGCTTTGTGGAATAGTCTTCCAACACCAAATTTCTGCTCTTTTTAAATCACTGATTTGTTCTCTTTTATGCCAATCAACAAACTTTTGTTAAATGAAAATGAAAAATTCAATTTGATTACTGTGCTTGGGAAAGGTAATTTGAAAAGAGGTATTGGTGGATTTTTGTAGAACAGAGATCTCCTTGTGTTTTGACAGAAGAAAAGCAGCCTTGTATTTAGACAAAAACAAAACACCCTTCCTCAAACAGTGCTTCTTCTGTTGTTCACTGGTTTCTATACAAAGGTAAGCCAAACACCTTCAAATTGAGTTAAAATATCTTTCACCACACTCTGCTTTATGGGACAATGGAGGCAGCACTAGTTTTCACTATCTTTCCACATAGAGAAGACTTTTTCAAAATGACAAGGCTTTGAGACTATGACCACTGTTTCCCCTTTGATTTTTAACAAAGTCTGCTCTTATTTTTCCTGTGGGCTAATCAATGTTTTTTAAAGGCAGTAAGGGTCTTTTTAGATGATTTTTAAAGCATCCACCTATCACTTTTTTTTAAAATCAATAAGGGCTCTTAAAACCGTTTCAACACTCCCTTTTGTCACTTGAAATGGTTTGTGTCACTAGTACAAGGTTTACCACTTTGTTTGAAGGCAATTTCAGGCTTTTTTGAAACTAATATAAACACACCCTCTTTCACTATATTAATTTTGGGCAATCATAGCAACAACAACCTTGGATCATTATCAAAACACCCTACCTTCCTTATCATTGTTTCTCCCTTGAAGAAAATCACTCTATCACCCCCTTCAGATTTTCAAAAACTAGCAAGGAGCAATGAAGAATACCTTGCAAACTTTTCACGGGCTTTCATTGATCATTTGGCAGCTTCAGAGATGTTTTTGAAGGTGTTTCGATCATTTAACAGGCACGACATGTTCAAAAGGGAGAGCGTCGCACAGAAAAAGGGGTGTCGGGTCGGCCTTCGGGCAGTTGTGACCGCGCGCATAGGCGCGTCGTGCGCCACTACGAGCATGCCGCGCCAACGTTATAGCCCTGTGTAATTTCGCTTCTGAACGCGCCGCGCACCTTTCCAAGTGTGCCGTGTGGGCTTAAAAGCTTCAAACTCTGCAAATTTTGCTCGAATTTCTCGTTTTATCCAATGGGTGGCTAAGAGGGAATTTGTGAATGCTTTTGAGACTATCAAATGGGTTTGCAATGGTCTCCTATTCCCTTTTGAAGGTGAAAAGGCCAATTGGCTTTGAAATGATTTATGAGGGTTCTGAAGCTTTTTTTGAAAAAGATATTGGTTGCAAAACAAAACATGAAGCATTGTTTTGTGATTTCATCATTTTTAAAACCTATAAAGACTCCTTTTCGAACTAACCCTTTGACAAGATGCTGAGGTCGACTTTTGACATGGCAACATAGTGATGGTTCTTGTTCAAGTAAAAAGGCCTTTTTAAGGAACTGGAAACCCCTTCTGCTGCCCTTTCACTGTTTCTCATTAAAGAATAAACTCTGTCACTTCTGCCTATTTCTGACCTTTTCAAAGGAAAAACTCTGCTCAAAGACATACTAATGATTTGTGAGGCATTCTTTGCCATTCTCGCAAGGAGATCTATCACCACTTTGAAACTTATTTTGATAGTTTCTGCTCCTGGTGTTTTGAAGATGATCATGCCCACTGTGAAGTTGATTGAACTGTTAGGTGCTCTTTGAGCCTTTCTTTTGACTGTGGATGAAGAACCTCATTTGAAACTGTAAGTGAAAAACTCTGCTACAAATAGTCTCCACCATCAAGGAAAACGACTAACCTTAGATTGACAAAGTAATCCAGTCTTCAACTTTTAAGGAGATATAGCAGGGGATGATGAGCTAAAGTTGAAAAGTAAATGTGGGAAGGCTTTTCCTTTGTTCCTCTGTGAAGGAGGTCTATAAGAACAGTGAATTTTCATTCATTTCACCCTTTTTGAGAGCAGTCCCTTTTGAAATCTTTGCCACATGCAATAACTGCTTTTCATCCTCAAACAATGGTGAGCCTTCTACTTGTTTATGAAGGAGGCCTATTTTTGACAAATGCCTGGGTTCTTTTCAATCTTTGTCTCAACCAAATGAAGAATGTTGATGAACATACTGATAGTGGTTTTCTTTGTATTGGATAGCAGAAGTCGGCTTAAAACCAAGATTGTTTTACTTACTTGGCCATTTGCTTAACAATATTTCCTCATTCATAATCACCCAATTAGCTTCACACTGTATTTAAATTCTATGTTTTAATAGTGAAACTCATGTAAACACCTCTTTGAAGCACCATTGCTTTGCCTCTGATTTTAACACCATTTTCTATTCAGAAACCTTCAGTTGCTTTCCCACTGCACCTAAAATCCTGCCTTTCAGTCAGTGAAAACCCTAAAATCAATCTTTGTCCTTGGCCCTCTGATTATAGATGAAGGAGGCCTTGATCACAGTGCCAAACCCTTTGCTAGTAAAATGAAGGAGGTTTTCTCAGTCTTCAACCCTCTGCTTGTAAAATGAAGGAGTTTTTCTCAGTCTTTCAACCCTCTTCTCGTGTATGGAGGAGGTTTTCTCAGTGATGCCATTTCATCAGCTTTTAAACAGTGTTATCTTTCCTTTCACTTCCTATTCATGCTTAAGCAAATGAAGATGAAAAATTGACAATAAGTCATGATGGGAATTTCTCTGAGACATGTAATTTTGCTTTTCAAATACCTTTGTGCCTCTTTAGACATCACAAGCAATTTGGCCAGTATCTGCAAAGCATTTCTTGTCATTTATAATTCACTAACCTTTGACTGTGACTACAGGAGCTTAATGAGATAACTCTCTGTCCAGTATTTGCATCCCAGGCTCAAAACCACATGAGAAGTAGTTGTCTTCTCATGTTGAGTTTAATACTGTCTTCTGGACCACTAGTATACTTCTGCTCTTTGACAAAGACATTGAAACATTGTACATTTACCTAATATCAGCTTGACCTGTGGCATATGTATTGTTGAGACTTAAAGGCTTGTTAGTGGCATGACTTAAGGGTGTAACCAAACTTTATTTGTAGAATAGGAAGGTCTGTTAGGACTGGTTGACAATAGATATAGGTTCTTTGGCTTTAAGATAGTTTTCCAAGGGAGAAATGCCTAAAGTGCCACTACCTAAGTTAGGGGAGACCTCTTGGACAGATTTGGATTGTTTTCTTTGGATCTGATGGACAAGCTAGTATGGCTGAGGCTAGATAGGGCTTGACAATGAGGTTTTATCTTATCATGGGCTGATTGAAAAGGTAGGAGGGAAAAAATGTTTATGGGTGTTTTCCAGCTGGAAAATTTCACAAATTTTGAGATCAGCTACTAGAAAACTTGGCTTTAACAAATAGTCATCATCAACAGGTGAAAAACACTGATGACTAACACAATGTACGCATATGTACTAGTTGGGACCTTCTCGTGTAAGCATTGTTGTCAGAGATGCTTATAAAGGCACAGGTCTTCGACTGATCTTGATCAAAGTGCAATGGTTGTAAGGTACGATACCATCATGACATGAAATCTTTTGTTGTAGTTGAATGTCAAGAGGATCAATGACATCTATGGACAATGATGTCTCCCATAGTGCCACCCGAGGATACCCCTTTGCATGGGGAGGGGTCATCCAAGGTACCACTTCCTTTTTTGAAAAGAGGTGTTGATGTTGACAAAAAGGAAGCCTCAACTTAACCATAATGGGTTTAACATAGGCATGTTGGTGAGCAGTGGCTGAAAACGGATGATGGGGATTCAGTGGCTCGAAGTTGAAGTATATTTGAGCAGCTTAGCGGCAGTCATAGGTATTTTATGAAGGGAAAAATCCCTGGAGTTGGTAGGACTTCCAGGGAGGGTATGAACTGGCTATGATTGTCGTAATGGTGCGTGCATTGGGGGTATGAAATACTTCGACCAAGGGAGATGGGGGACTACTGCCATGGGAGGAAATGTGCAATATGAGGGTGAAGAGGCGAAGGGTGTTGTTTGTGACCTTTGTACACTTACCAAAAGAATAAAATAATGGGGTTTGGTTTGTACAAAACATAGAGACAGGTACCCCAAAACATGAAAGAGGGTCACTCACTTGATGGTGTGAGGACAGTGTTTTGCTGGGGGTAGGGGTCCCATTGGTTAGTCTCAAGTGTGGGGTTGATGAAGCGGAAGATGTCACAGATGGGTTAATGCTGATGGAGGTATGGTGGGCCAAATGCGGTGTGCGGAGGTGCGCTTTCATTCTGCTTGTACAACCTGGTCATTTGGGAAGGGGGTTGAGTGAACTTGACCTTATGCATGATATATGGATGGGCATGAGGTGCTTTCCAGACTAAAATGGTATGGCCATGGCATCACTTGTGGAGTGATGTGTGGTCTACTTGAGATGACGATCGACATGGGGGGGAGGCTCTACTGACCATTGCAGACGTTTATCATATGCAGGGTGAGGTGATGATAAATGTGGTCGGGTATGAGGACACTATGGTCTATTTCTAATGGAGAAATGATGTCAGAATATGCAAATTTTTCTAGGACTCTATCATGCTGAGGATAGAATGATACCTACTCTAGAACTTTCAGTGGTCAGTGTTGTGAATGGTTTGCGGGTTCTTCCTGCAAAAAAAACTACCTCAATTTAAAGCATCTTCTTTTCATTCAATATTATTGAAAAACATGAATTTTGGAAAGGAATATGGAAGGATGCATACCTACCGGCGCTTGAAAAAATTATTTTTTTAGGAGTGCGAATGTGTGGCATCGCCTCTGGGTGTTATGGAGTGTTGATCACAGTGTTGCTTTCGATCTGGTGATCAGATACTCTAAGCTCCAGATTTTCCTTGGGAGTTGTTACTTGGGTCGTAGTTTTGATTTCAGTTTGAGTTGCCCCCAAACTGAGATCAGGGGGGGCGTTGCCGGTGACTGCCCCTTGTCCAGGATCTCCCTTTTGTTTGTTCCTTGACTTCTTTTTACAACATTTGGAGGATTTTCATAATTCTCCTAGTTGTATGGTTTTTTATGAGCCTAGAAAGGGTTTCACTAGATTGAATGACACATTAAATTGTGCCATTGGTCCACTCTGTGCGGGAATGGGGCATATCGGTTCCCTTGTCCGTGGTTGGTATATGAGTGCCGAGGTGACTTTCATGATAGGTAGGTTGTGATACGTTCTAAGTAGAATCGTATGAGTATCTAGGGTATTGATTAATGCTGCCTAGGTGTCCTTGGGCCAAAGACCCAATCAAACTGTCTGCAGAATCATGGTGCTACTTCTGCCTAGGTGATCTTGGGAAAAATACTCGATCAAACCATCTGCAGAATCGATGCGCATGGTACTAGTGATGCCTAGGTGATCCTAGGTCAAAGACCTGATCAATCTATCTATAGAATCTACCTACTTGGTAACTCCATAAGTGCCATGGGTGCTACTGTTTCCTAGGATATCATGGGTCAAAGACCTGATCAAACCATATGCAGTATAAGACGCACCTGGTAACTCCCCAAATACAGATTACTGTTGCCTAGGTGACCTTGGGTCAAAGACTCGATCAAACCGTCTGCAGTAATCGATGTGCTTGATAACTTAAGAGGATGAGGCGACCAGTTTCTCCTGTTCCTAGTTGGTGTATGGTGGTTTGGGGGGGGGATGGACAAATGGTTGTCGATCTAGTGACCTTCGTTCCTTTTGTAGGTACTAGATGGTACGCGGCTCATTTCCAGATGCCTAGATGGAGGGATACTTTTGATAGGATCACTCGACTGCACGTAAGGCATCCCTATATCATGGGAACTCTGGGAAATGGTGGGTATAATGCCCATAGGTGTCACAGAGGGCACATGCATGATTGGAATATAGCGGTTTTCCAGTAATTTTGGTGGCAAGTTCCTTTTTATGGGAATGTCATTTTGAGGTGCCCACCTCGCAGCCGAGGAGTGGTTTTAATTCGTCCAACTCCGAGCATATGTGAGTAGGGTGTCCTGTGACATCACATATAGTGTAGGCTGATGACTCCCACTGTATGGTGGGGGTCACCAATTTATTTCATTTATTGGTGATTTTATTTATTGTGGTCGTTTGTTTCGTAGTGGGGATTTCCCTTGCGAGGGCGGTTTCGACTGTTACTTGGGTAGGTTGGGGCTCCTTAGGACCGAGAGGCTTTAACCCAAACACAGTAACGTTGGTAGCTAGCATTCCTAGAGGGGAAATGAGATACGACACTAGGAATGCCAATGATATGTTGGGTAGTACCAGTGTTGCCAAGACCTGCTGGGAAGTGAAGCCAGGAGGTGGGTATAGGAAAGGAGTTTGGGAGGTGGCATAGAATAGGGAGGCTGTAGTAGTTGATGCCTCGGTGTCGTTACTGCTTGAGTCTGTGCCCTAACTAACCTCAGTTCTTGATGTGGACATCATGCAAACTGGGGTCGTTGTGGCATCGGGTGATACCTCAGCAATAATAGGAGGATCTCCTAGGAATGATCCTAGGAAGGATGATGGTTTGAATTGGCTAGGGCCATATTCTTGATACCGTAAAAGACCATCAGTGGCTGTGTCTATATAAGGTAGGATCATATCTGTATTGGTCAAGGGATGATTTTTAGTGTACGTCAGCTGGTCTATTGTAATGATTCGATCCTCGTGGGGGAACATCATGATGCGGAAAATGGAGGATGCTATGGAAGACATGGCATACATGTAACTCCACCCAAGGAGTATATTGTAATCCAAGTGAGCATCCAAGACTTCGATGTCTAAGTGGACCGTTTTTCTGGCTAAGTAGACCGGTATGTTTTGGAAGAGACCAACGGGGGTGGAGGGTCGACCGTCATATGCCCTGAGTGTGATGATGGAAGGTTTGAGTTCAGGGGCTCCTAACTTCTACCACATTCTTTGACATGATGCATGTGGATGCACCCTCATCTATGACACATCGATGGATAGCAATATTCTGTACTGATACTGGTATCTAGAAGGCGACCATGGAGGGAAGCCTAGGGGTGGTTTTGTCTAAATCGAAATCCATCATGCACGTGTCGGTAGGGTCTATGGCACCTAAGGTAGAAAGTAGGGCTTTTCGCTACTTCGGGCACAACTGCAGTACCTCCAAAGTGGACATATCAGTAGGTGATTGGGCTAAATCATCTACGATGCTATAATTGTGGGCTACTTTGGAGTAGTTACCTACTCATCTATTAGGCCCTTTAACCATTTTTGGAAATGGTTCCAAAGGAATCTTTAGAATGGTCAAAGCTGCAGTCGGTGTGCTCGTAGTATCCCTTGACATACTAGTGTCTGGTGGGGTGTCGTAGCTATGATTTTGGGTTTGGAAAAACATTTCTTCCCATCCATGTAAATTTCATGGTTTTCTTTCTCAAAATCATTGGGGTTCTGCTGCTAAGTGCTGACCGTTCCTTGATGGGGGAAGGGTTCTTGCATAACTGCAAGTGTCTAGGAAGATCCTCCTTGTCCTCAATTACTCTGAAGCTTTTTAAGCTCACAGAGTTTGGGACAGTGGTGAGTATAGTTCCCGTACTCACCACATATCGAACAAGAATGGTTTGTTAGCAGAGGTGGCATTTTTCTTTGCTTTTGAGCATTTCTTGGCTCCTGGTTCTAGTTCTGGTTGAAGTTATCTCCAGGCCAGGGTCGTGGTGGGCACTGTGGGTTACTGCCCCCCATTCGAGGGTTCCCTTTGGGTTTTTTTTTTACCTTTCATTTGACCACATTAGGAGGGTAATTATCCTGATCATACTGGTGTGGTTGATTTTTGGATGGCTGCACAAAGTTCACCTGTGCATTGTTTTGCGTTGGTGGGTTATGTGCTTGGGACTGAGCATACTGCTGTCCCATATTTTCACCTGGCTGTTGGGGGGGAATTCTTCCATCAATTTTTCTTCCTGCGTACTAGGTCCCCTCGTCCGGAGAGTAAGGTCCTCCTTGGTGATATGCGGGCACCCTATTAGTCAAATTTTTCTGCTGCATATGATGACTTTGAAATCCAGGTTGAGACGTGTCCTGGGTAGACTCATGTGTGTAACTGGGATTCTGACTGTTACTGCCTAGGTACCCTTGGGTCCTCGACCCAATAAGTCTGTCTACAGAGTTTGACGCGCCTGGCAATTCTTGATAAGATTGCAGGCACGGGGCGTTAGGTAGGATATTGTATATGTACCATGATTGCGTATAGTTCAAGATACTTGGATTTACTGATTGCATCCTCTTCAGATGTGGGGTTGCGTTGTGCCACATCCTTTGAAATCTCCATCATCAGAGTTTTCAAGAATAAATTTAAAAGGACTCGGTCGTCGAGTTGAGCTTTGCATAAGCTACAATGTTGTCTCCACTCATGGAGATGTTTAGAAATGTGGGTAGAGGGAGATTATCTGAAATGAGTCAGTAATTCCACTCCTGAATCATGGTGAATGGGAAACTGAAAGTATGAGAGGAACACCGTAGTGAGGGCGCTAAAGGTTCTATGTGAAGCAAGGGGTTGCTCGACATACCATTTCTCAGCCACTCCCATGAGAGTGTGTTGAAATAGCCTCAATCGAATAGTATTGTCAATGATGCTATTCGATGAGCACCATAGCTGAAAGGTCATTATATGATTCCCTGGGTCTTCTGCTTGCTTTCCCTCAAACTTTGGTATGTCTGAAGGGAGCTTCGTGGGCATGGGAGGTCAATTGGGGTTGTATGCGATGGGGTCATTGGTGAGCTTGGTTAAATCTGATATATTTAATGCTACTAATAAGGGTGACTGAGAGGTTGACGCCATGGCAACATGTGAAGACACGAAGTTCTGGTTAGAACGAGGGTTATTCTGTGACGTACCCGATTGTGAATTCAGCTGGCTTCCCATATGGGATGCACTCTTCTGCCCCTAGGGGACGAAGGGGGGGAGTAATGTGCGGTGTGGTGTTAGGATACTGACTAGGGTTCCCAACTAAGGTTTCTCCAAGAAAGGAGGAGCCAACCATTGTGGAAATGTTCTATCTTTGACGCCTAAATGGCGAAAGACCTGGAACCCCTCCCATTAATGGGGGGAGGTCCAAAATACGCCTGGACCGATGAGGTCTTGTTGGAACCGTTTGAGGGTCTTCCAAGTTATGTTTTAGATAAAAAAAATTAGGGTATTGAGTCTATGATCACGTCAAATTTATGGCCACATACATAAAACAAAGCAAAAAAAGAAACGATTTTTCCTTTAATTTAATCTATGTGATCAATTAAGCAAAAAATGGTTTTGTTTTTCAGTGCATGATACTCAAAAATTTCTAGAAGACCTAATAACATCCTCACACTCTCAAAAGTAACTAGGCCTTGAGAGGATTTATTGTGAGTGCTGGCACAACATCTCAAAATAACTGGTGACGCCCCCAGTTAGCCGAAGAGAATCAACCAAGGTAAAGGTAGAGGGTCTGGCGCTTGCCTACACCGTCACCTATAGGGTAAAGGATTCCCTAGTTTTGGCCACTAAGAACCACTGTCCCACGTGAGCATTCGAGTCTTGGACATCTTGGTAGTTAGGTAACAGTACCGAGTATCAGACAGGTCAAGTGGCCCCAACTAATACTGCATGCACTACACCTAAGCCTAACCCCCTCTGAATCGGGTCTCTTCCGCGCTCGGGTTTTCTTTTCCATGGGCTGATAGGTGGATTTTAAGCTCCCTAAAAATGCAACTTCTATGTTTCAAATGTGAAGCATGATCAAGGCGGCTTATTGGATGCCTACCCCCTTGATCCTAACTTAAGATATAATTTCTCTTGTGGCCCCTGTGGGGAGAATTTAGTGCATTGGTTTAAGTTATTTTTAGATGGCTTTATTTTCTTAGTGGGTGAATGAGTGTGAGCGTATGGTGAACAATCTCATAATTTGAACATATGGATATCGGTGATCCTTTACAAAAGTCCCCTAGTTAAACTATGTGATGTTGTTCCTTGCTCAAATAAAAAGCATTTGCGGATAATGGGCCGCTTCCAAAACCTCCTAATTAGTCTATGTGAGTGACTAAAGGGAGATGGTGAATCACAAATATAGAGTGTTCATATGCTTTTCTAGGGTCACCCAATGGCGCAAAGACAGCAGAGATTACTTTCTCTAACTTGTGATTCAATCCTAGTCCCGCAATTTCCTAAATGTAAAAATTGAAATTTAAACTAAGAAATTTCTACACTAGCTTATGCATGTGTGGTCATGAGCCACTTACTTGGACTAGTTAAACTGAGTGTGCATACCAGAATTTGAAAAAAAATAAATTGTTTGGAAAGAAATGGCTAATTCGCCCCTACTTAAACTATGTGAATACTTTTTGCAAAAACCAACTTAAATGAAAACTAACTAAATGTCTACAAAAAGCAACAAAAATCAGTTCTCAGAAGCTGTGGGGTATCAACACAGGTGTTGGAAGATACATTAGGGGCTGCCAAACACACTTACAAGCAGAAAAATGCAGATGGTAGGGAGAAAAAATCTCTCTGAAATTGTGTGCAAAACCCTCTGACAGGTGCGCCTTCCTCTGCGCAGGTCACCTATGAACGTGCACACTACGCGTCTGTGTGAAAAAAAGCATGTAAAATTCCTTCAATTAAAAGAATTTAAGAGTTGCCTTCTTCAGTCTGTCACCTCAGTGAGTCTAGGGACTGCAAGATGGATCAAAGGACTATCAGCTCCACTCCAGCATAGACTAAGGGTCTCCTACAAACAATGGCACAACCACATAAACTTGAAACATGTTAGTGGAGTCTCCAATCCTATTGTGGTGGATTTGACACACGGGTGTATGAAATCGCACACATTTAGACAATGTGGTATTTTCTCTAAACCATTAGTAACAGGCAGTATCTGGGGGGAGCTCAGAAGTATGAAAAATTAAATGAATCAATATACTAAAGTATGCTTTGTTAAAGAACTAAAAATCAAAACACAAAAAGAAGCTATATAGAGAGTTCCAAATAGTAACAAAGTAAACAATGGCTCGATGGCCTTCTTCTTATTTAATGCTTGGAATGAAAACAAAAATATTACCCACTTGCCAAAGGGCCTAGGCTAAGGCTCTAGGACCCAATTCAAGGATGTTTGTCCTTCAAGTTCTACCTTTTGATGCAGTCTAACTCTCTCTCTTTGCTGCAATGGGCTTGGATTGTTGGGTGGCAAAAAATTGAGTCATGTTCTTCAGCTCCTACTCCTTGGTTCACACAAGACACTGGTGTTTCTTGGGAAACTTTGGCCAGCATAACTTTTTGATCACACATTTTTCATCTCTTTGAGGGTTTATATAGGTGAGCCTTCAAACCTCCTTCCCTCCCTTGGTACATGGTGGATGGTGACCCAAGGGAGGGGAAATATTCCATTGTGGGATGAAATATGCTTTTGTGTGCTCACACAAAGCCTAAGGAGGCATTGGTGCTATCCTTAGGTGGCTTTCACATAAGGAGAAATTGTCCTTTGCTTGCTTGTGGTCCCAGAAAGTGACTATTTGCTACTTCCAGGAATGCATGCGTATTGGGCTCCAGTGCATGCAGAAGGCACTCTTTTCAAAGGAAAAAGCGCGCTTTCAAGCATTTATGACTAGTTCACTCTTGAATTGCTCAAAACCTTAGAGATTTTTTATTCCATAATGTATTATTGTCCTGTAAATCCTTAGACTCGACATTAATTAATGTCGTTTTCTGTTGTATGATTTTCCAGTGTTAAAAATGGGTATTGAACTTCATTGGAGAAATTCATCCCCCATCCTGTGCCCAACATAAATGGATCCTCATTGCCACAGATTACTTCACCAAATGGATAGAATCCACTCCTTCTATAAATGCCACTGACTTTGTCATCATAAAATTCCTTAAAATAAATATCCTTTCTATATTCGGTTGTCCTAGGAAAATCATCACAGATAATGTTGCAGTCGTTAAATCCAAGAATATGGTTGATTTCTATCATAGGTATCATATAACTTTAGGGAATTGAACAATCTATTACCCTTAGGGTAATGGATTGGCTAAATCTTTAAACAAAATTCTAATGAATATTATCAAAAAACGCTTGGAAGATAATAAGAAATAACGGCACAACAAGTTGATCGATGCTCTTTGGTCTAATAGACTTACCACCAAGAAGTCAATTGGCATGTCTCCATACTAATTTTTTTATTGAATGGGTGTATTTTTTCCTTCTTCTTTGAGAGTTCCATTTATGAAGATTATTCAGGAAATTAAAGTTGAACCAAATGATATATAAAGAATGATTAATGAAACCATTCAGTTGCAGTAGTCCAGAGAGGAATTGTATAACAGAACTCAAGTGATTCAAGAGAATATCAAAAATATCTTTGATAAGAGAACAAAGGCTAATGATTTCAATTTAGGAGACACAGTTTTGAGATGGGATTCCAGCAGAGAAGATAAGGGAAAACATGGAAATTTTGAAAATCTTCGGCAAGGTTCATACATAATTGATGCTTTCAGAGGAAACAATGCTTGTTTTCTTAAAGGGTTGGATGGTACAGAGTTAACTGGAGGTCCTGTCAATGGCAAGACGCTAAAACATTATTCCTCTTGAAAATTCAGGTTGGTTTTCCTCCATTAAAATACCACAGCTTTATAGTTCATGTTATCAATAATTCATTAAACAAGGTTGAAGCCCAAAGAGAAGGCCCTAAGCCCAGTTTGATAAAAAGTCATAAGAAACATAAAATAAATCAGATGAAGAAATTGTAGAAAATGAAGCATTCAAGGCTACTGGTTTTAGGTTCTTGACACTTCATTTGGAGAAGTGCCAACCCCAGCTGGAGCCAATGTTAGTATCCTATAAATCATAGGGTCTCAAGGTGATTGAGTATTTCATTATTAGTTGTAATTTCATATTGAATTTTTTTTTCAATATTCAAGTGATTTCCAATAAAAAAAATATGAAAAATAAAAAAAGAAAAGAAAAGAGGGTATAAAAAATAAAGGAAAAAGAGAAAAAATGAGGAAAGAAAACCCTAAAAGAAATAATATTGAAAGTGTTGCACATCAAAATTCCACTACTCATTAGATAGGATTTTTCAATCATACAGTTTAAGCATGATTGTACAATTTTAAATTTCTGTGATAGGTTAGAAAATAATTTTTTTCCAAACTGTTTACTCTTGGCATACTAGCAGATAGGTAGAAATGAAACTGACTCAACAGTTTAATTTGAGTCAATAGAATAAATAAGGATAGATGTTAGGTTAGAGTTTTAAATAAAAAGATGATTTAGGGCCTGAAAGTCCAAATGCACCGTGCAAAAGAATAAAAAAATTTAGATTAGTCATATGGGTAGGTAGATATGTTGAGAAGAAAGAAGGGGAAAAACATGCAATTTATCCTATAAAGTGCAGTTTAAAGATTTCATGTTTTCTATGGTCGAAGAAGGAAATCAGAGAACAAAGGGTGTTTTTATTCTAAATTTTGGATAAGGGATGTGTTCCAAAGTTCGGGAATTAAGCTCTATTTGAAATGTTATGGCATATTTTATGTCATTATTTTTATCCTAACTCCCGAAAATATAATATTCCCCCTTATCCTAACCTCCAAAAACCCATATTCTTCTATAAACTAAGTATCAAACTATATTCCCACCACTCGATAATTTTCCCGACCCCACCATCTCATCACTCATCACATCTGCACTAAACACCCCCCATATTCCCATCATCGTCACCCATCTCCTCTTCATCCAATGGCCCACAGAGTTTTTTGGCCCCCCCTCAGCCTTCGAACATTAACGTCGGAGGGTGGGGGGTCCGAAACAAATGGTGTCCAATACCACCTTCGCTGCTATGTGTCATGCCAAGGCCATTTCGTACCCTCCCCCATTACCAATTACCACGAGGACCCCCCTCCGAAAAGCAGTTTATGTTGCCAAATAAACCACTGCGCCTCTGACCGTTTAACTGACCGTTGCCCAGTGTCGTTGTTCCATGACTTCACCTACCTGTCCCCTCAGTCCAATAAAATGCTCTCCCACCACTAATTCATTAGAAAATTAATGGCTCAAGTCGTTATCCAATGGGCTCGTGCCATATCAAATAGTCTCCCAATCATGCTATTAAACCAAAATTCAACACATATGGCAAGGTTTACCTTTGTAATTCTATTCAACTATTGCAGGTGATCAAATTGTGAATAATTTACAGCAAAGATATGTACAGAAAGTTTTCAATTATCCGCATAAATCTATCAGTTGCCTGCAAAAGCAATCTGAATTCATTTTTCTGCATCTCCCCTCCCCCATTTCTAATCTACAACATTTCCCTTTCTAAATTCTGTACTTATTTTCTCCCATTCTTCTCTGCAAAGAATCCACAGCAATGAGAATTATTCATAGAAGACAGAATGCCTCCTAAGAAAGATCAGCAGTCAATTAATCCTATGGTCTACCCTCAGGTGGACATGTATCATGTGAATTTAGTTGATAGGGATTATAATATCCACGAGACAGAGTCAGAATTTGATTTATTTGATGTCTACTGCTGGCTCGAGGATAAATTTCTAGATGAGGTTGATGACATAGGCCCGTGGGAAACTAAAATTCCATACTATATTTTCCCCAAAACCCATATCTTTCCTGATTTTATTAGAAAATACCATGCCTGTTATGACATCAACCAAAGATCAGTAGTGACTCAAGTAGGATAGGTCTTGTTTACTATTAATTTCCAATCCATCCAGCAAATTATGTAGGCCCCCACTCTTGAAGATTTTTTTTTTCTCGTACGAATCCCTTAGAGAGTTATATCAGAAGCTGGATTTTTCTAGCAGAGCTAAAAATTTAGAACTCTTCATGGCCATTGATTCCCCAATGCCTACAAATAATCCCCCATATCCTTCATCTATTTTCCCTGATTGGACCCAACATATTGTTACTATTTTTTCATATTTTCTAGGGTATCCTACATATCAGTGGGTAGATGAAGCCATAATTTTTTTCTTCTCCATTCTTTCTTCGGATTCTAAGCCCTCAATCATGTTCAATTTTTCCCAGTTCCTTGCTAATCCCATTAATGACCAATTCTTAAAATTTCATACAGAGGACATATTTAAATACACTTCTATCTTGGTATACATGTTTGTTTATTTTCATTCCAACAAGTTCCAATTTGAGATGACAAAGCTAAATGATGACTCTCAGCCTCAATCTATCATATTTTGGACCATTTTACTAATGAAGGAACAAAATAATTACACATAAAAGAGTTTTGTGGATAAATTTGTACATCCAAAAATCAGTACACTCAACAATACAATAAAGACAAGGGTGAATTAAGAAATCAAGAAACTTATGCAATTAATAGATCAAGTTAGAACATGAGATTGGTACTTGTACCAAAATTATATAAAGATCCGAGTTTATGGGTGTGATTTGAACCCCTAAAAACTGCCAAAATTCCTCTCCATGAGGATCTTTACATTGGAATATATAAGACAAATGATAAATGCATATGAGGTACATTTTGTCTCTTCAAATAAGAAATCCCAATTCAGGATCAAGTCCCAAGTTGGTCCTTTTATTTGCAACAACAGAGTAGCAGGGGAGGAGGCCGATAAGATATTGAAGGAGATGAAATTCAGTCATAGTTTCACCTGGTCTTCTGACCCATTGGGAATCATCTCCACGAAAAGGGTGGAGGACAAGTCAGCTCCACACATCCATACACATGGACTCAAGATAGAACAATACATGAATCTAGCCAATACACTGCAAGATGCTAAAGAGCAGGTGATTTCCACCTTAGGAATTAAAACCCCAACTCCACAAGAAACGAAAGCTACAGGAGATAAAGAAGACAAGGGAAACGAACCAAAGAAAGAAATAGGAAGCAAGAGGACAAGACATGATCATTTCGACATGGAGATTGACACATCAAGCAAAGAATTTAAGATGAAGTAGAGAAAGAGAGCTAGAGTCCACATGGAAATTGACCAAAGCATTGAAAAGGAGTAGAAGATAGTCATTACAATTAGGGATTCACCAATATATTCTCCAGTAGGTGGTCAAACAATATTTTCCACATCTTCTTCCACCCTTCCATTCCAGTAGTAGAACTTGCAAACTCCTACATATACTACCACTACATGGAAAATGAAGGAGAAAATCTATGATACATTCAAGGAGATCAAAAGAAAGAATGATATACTCAAAACCAGCACCTACAACTAGTTCTAGAAGCAGACAAGTAGTTTAAAGAGCAGGCTTTTATCAGCCTTTGACTCAGAGAAGGGAAGAATGAAAATGGCTTTCTTGGAAGCACATATCCCTTAGCCTAAAACAACATCAGACTAAAAATCCACTACTTTTGATTTTGATGTGAAAGATATTCATCAAATAGATCAGATTGAGATGCATAATAAGATTAGAGAAATGATCTCCTCCACATTGGCCAGTATAGCCATGAGCCTATCTAAGTTACAGGTTTCATTGTCCAATGCACAATCACAGCAAAAAATGGAAAATATTTTCTCTATGGCCAAATATACAAGAATTAAATCCCTGGATGATTTAGTGACACAAATTGGGTATCTCCCAACAAACATACGAGTTGTAGAAGCAATTGTAAGAAAGAAAAATGCATATATATTTTCTTTGAGGAAACAACATAAAATGCCAGCAACAAAAGATCCTCTAACAAAGGATATAGAGTAAAATGAAATGGAGAGGTCTGAAATGATGAAGCTAATCATTGAAAAATCAACACAGATCAAGAAAATGGAAAATGATATGGAAAATATGATAAAAGAGAAACAAAAAGAAGCAGCAAAATTCATCATTCCATTACAAGTAGTCCCCCTTGCTATCATTGATTCAACAACAGCCACAACTACAAGTACATCAACTGGAGGCACTGAGAAGTTAGCTAAGGCCATGGAAAAAATGTCTTTATAGACAGAAAAAATCAAAAATATGAAAGAAAAATTCAATACCCTACAAGCTCAGATAAAGAGAAATGAGTCACCACATGCTACAGAGTTGGAGATAAGAAAGAAATCGATAGAAAATCTATAGAAGTCTCTTCAAGAGTCTTCTATTGGGAATGTGGTATGAAGAGTCATAGAAATCATCTGGTTAAATATAATTGACTCCATGAATGAGATATGGCCATCCATCAAGATAATTTTTGAAAAAGAGAGATCTAATTGATTTAGTGAGGATTGTGATAGAAAAGGAAAACATTGAACTTGGAGATACGCCTCGAACTGCTAACAATATCATCAAATTTTTAAACTCCAAAAGAAGTTCTCAGTTGGAACCCCTAGGAGTGGAGAACATGACAACAACCATACTCAAGGTCAAGAAAGTACTAAACAAAAGGAGTTTGGTTACACAGGTAGAAGAAAAGTGTCATCAACTACAAATTGGAGTTAGCATATTTTTCAATAGAATTGAACCTCTGAACAAAAAAGGATTTCCTTCCTTATTTGTGATAAATGAAAAGCTTATGGCTAAGCCAAATTATGTAAAGAAGCTCACTAAGATTTCAAAGGATGCATCAAAGCATGCCAATATGAAGAACACCATGACAGGAAGGGCTTTCTATGAATTTCTTAGCAATGACATTTTCATATAGCATGAAATCAAGCACATTTTCCAGTAAAAGCCAACATTCATGAAGTATACAGAAACCGATGAAATCTACAAGAAGTTAATTAGAATCAATATTGTGAATCCATAGGAATAGGAGAATTTATGTGACTACCAGGAATGGTGATAGCTTAGCATGATAGAGGAACAACCACCTCAGCTCAAACAATAAATTCCACAGACTAGTGTATCAGTACTACATATCAACCTCAGATTTGCCAGCACAACAATCCACTATGGCACTAAATAATGGCTTTATGGATACTTTAGCCATTTTTCATAACTGTTTTAACGTGTCCATGTAGTGGTCACATTTTTCAATTTCAGTTATCATTGTAATAAATAGAAGATTGCCCCTGCGTATACGTCAATCACTAGGAATTAGTTAAAATACTGCATTTTTATTCAGTATTAGGGGTTGGAGCCTAGATTGTAAGATTTTTCTATTGGAGCATTGTTATTTTGGAGCTGGAACATCAGTAATAAAGGACCATTTTGCAAGATTCTTGAGTTTTTTTTTCTTGGTTTTGTCTTTTCTTTACTATGTTCAATGTTTTCCACTATTATTTCTTTCAATGTATCATTTATATTCTAATTGTAAAACATAAATCTGAAGATTGAGATTTTATAATTAGAGCACCTTAATTCTAGTTTTTTTTACAATATAAGTGTTTTTTATCTGATGTCTGGTTTAAGAATACTTAATTGCTTTTAAACCACTAATGAAATCATTTTTCTTCATTCCATATTTCATTCTATTATAAAGATCTAGTAAATACAACTAGCTTGTCTTGCAATTGCTATGGAAAACTGATGCAACCACCCAACCTGTTGTGACTCCATATCCCAATGGAAATAGTTTAAAATATATCCCTTAATCCAACCAAAACTATGTTGGATTAAGGTGTAAAGCCAATGTGGGAGAAAACCATCGATGTTGTTATATATGTCTTCAATTTTATTATTATGAAAAACTTCTTACAATATTGTAGTGGTTCAAACTCATACCAACATGTAGGCACCCACCTTCATAAGGCTACAACCCTCACTCGTTCTCTAGCTCCTACTGAAAGGGAGCTCCAAACCCCTGATCTCGTTTACTAGCAGCCACTGGAAGCAAGCTTGAACCCCTTGATCTGATCACCAACTACTACTGGTAGGAAGCTTCAAATTCCTCCCTGAAATATCTAACCCTCAGTACCATCGTGGACCATGTTTCATAAATTTTGACACTGGATCCATCTTCTTCAACACATTACAACCTGTAGGCCACTTGTCATCAAATTTTTAGACTAGGCCCACTGCCATAATTTAAGCCCAATACCATATATCGAAACTCAAATTGATCATTGTACCAAGTAATTCAACAAATCACTAAATCATTGAACCAACAATCACTCAAAAAATCACCAACTGAAATCAACCAACCTCTTCTTAAACATTCAAACAGTGAGATCAGTGCAGCCAAAATATCAACATTGAACCCAAAACACTGCATCAACCTACTGAATCAATTGCAACCCTTATCAATCATATGAAATAATATGTATGCTACTTTTCTTAAATGAACATGTCTGTATACTCACTTTTCATGAATGCAACCTGCGTATGGACCTCTACATACCAAATTCTAAACTACTATCAATCTGAACCAGACAGTGAATTGCACACAAACATACTGAATCATTCTATCAGATCATATATCTTTGAACCCCATACAGTTAGTTGCATCATGGACATTCTTAAACAAATAAATACTCAATCAATTCAACTTCAGACATCATTATTAAACCTAGATCAACATGAAGACTTCAATGATAGATAATAGAGATACACTAGGATTGATTAGATCAATCAGACATATTCTTCAGCAGAAACCCTAGCTTTCATACACACTTATCATTAAGTGTTTCCGTGTGTATAAGTGTTTTTTAGGAATGAAACTCGCATAAATATATGCCCCATACTGCAGAAACGATATGCTACTACTCAGAAGAGTATACGTGTATGTATGTGACTTACCAGAGACAATCCTGCATACATAATTGCAATTTTCAACTCATAATTGTGTTGCACTTAAAAACTTTAGACATACCTAGATCATGACATTAAAAGAAATAAACACATGTTAAATCATAGATATAGTCAACCCATAAGCAAATCATACAATACATAGTCATTTAATGTCTAATGACCGTGATCCATCATTGTATTACTCGATGCATACTTATTTCATATTAACCACTCATCAATATCTCATACCATGCAATAATACTTCAGATCGAAGTAATTATCAATCACTATCACATATGCACACCTAAACCCTTGGATATTCATCTTCTCATAGAGGTTACGCCTTATCCAATACCACGGTCAAAACCACACTTATGCTAATGGTAATATTCGAAGGGATCAAATAGTTGTTACTCTGCTCAATATTGTGGGAAAATACCATGGTAAGGACCCTTGGTATTTAGTAAACCATAGTGCGCAAACTATCGCGCCTTTTCTTCTTCATACCTACATGTGTATGCGACTTCTCTTTACTGAAATTGTGTATACACAACTTATCTTCCTCATATGTGATATTCCTAATTTTATTTTAGATAGTTAGAATATTAAATTTTTTTTTTGTCAATAAGATTGATGAATAAGAGGGTAGAGGGACCTGTTGTGGCCCTATAATTTATAAGATTGGCAAGAATAAATGATATAGGACAACATCAAACCACTTTCGAATCCAGGACCTAGCTTTCCTAGACTCAGAGAGGGCTCTCTCTATTTATGATTTAAATTTACCTTTAATGTTTTGAATGTTGATGTTAGGCTAGTTACAGTGGTAGTGAAAATGGGTTGTTTTGATTGATTTTGTTGGTTGGATGAACAAGTCTATGGAAATTAGTCCATTGGGCTATGGAGTCATAACAGGATGGTCTATGGCATCAATTTTTCAAGAGCATCACAAGGCAAGCTAACTATACTAATTAGATCGTTAAGGCAGTATGAGTTATGATATGGAGAAAATAGTGATATTCAGTAATGATTAAAGAGCAATTAAGAATTATATAACTAGACTTTAGAGGAAAACATTCATATGGTAAATACAAACATAATTAAGGTGCTCCAACAACAAATCATAATCTAAAATTTATGTTTTACAATCATATGAATGGATGCACAACAAGGAAAACAATGGAAACATTTCACACAGATAGGAAACACATCACCATTTAAAAAATCTCAAGTATCCTATAAATGATCTATTATTATTGATGCCCAGCTCCAAAAATTACAGCTCTCTATTACAATAGTTCTTCCAATGGAGGGTCCAACAAGGTCCAACCCCTGACACTGCCAATACATGTAGTATTTAACTAAAAAATACGTCGGTTTCCCTATATACTTTGACAACCTTTCATTCATTATAATTAAGAAAAAACTTGACAAGTGTGGTCATGCAAGGCCGGGTCAAACTATTTCTGGCAGAACACCGCTTGTAGAATTAATTTTGGCGACTCTTCATGAACCCAAAGTAAGCTGAAAGTGGTTGAGATGGTCTCAGAGAGGCAACGATGGGTGGCTCTAAAATCTAGCTCTACTCTTGGACCGCCTTTACTGGATCATTAAATATTATGAGGTGCTAGCACATTTCATCGATCGGTGGTTGTGCTTCAATCTGCCGAGTAATGTGACCTCTGTTGATAATCCAGAGGCTAAATTCATTGATATTTTGTTGAAAATTCTCTTTGAATTCAGAACCTACAATTTTGGATAGAACGAGAAAGGTAAACCTTGCTTTTGGACTTGATTTTGTGTTATTATGGATGATTTGGCAATCCTTGAGTTGGTGCAGGTCCGTTGGATAACATTCTGACCATTTATGGTGCAACGAGATGTGGGTGGGAATATATGTGATAGGGTGGGGAGGAAGGGTGACCTTGTACGTGGTGCAATAGCATTTTCAACGGTCAAAAGGTGCAGTGGTTTGGTTAACGGTAGAACCCTATTTTCGGAGCGGGGTGACGGTGATGAACGGTATCAGAGGGGGGGTGCGAAATATTATGGGTTTGACACGTAGTGGAAGTTGCGATATCGGATACCACTCATTTCAGAACCCCCCCACCCCATTTTTAAAGTCCAGAGGCTAAGGGGGGGCCGAAAAACATCAAGGACCATTGGATGTGGGGCGATGCGTGAGGATGACGGAGAGGTGAGGGATAGTTAGCACAGAGGGGATGTATGATGTGACGATGGGATCGGGGAATAGATGAACGTCGAGTGGTAGAGTAGGACTTAGGATAAAATGAAAAGGTGAATGTTTAGGGGGTCAAGATAAGGGAATAATAATATTTTCACAACTTTGGGTATAATTAAGACATAAAGTATGTCAAAAATGATCTTGGAATGTGGTTTATCTCCCAAACTTTAGAACATAATCCCTTTTTCAACATTTTTACTATAAACACCCTCTATTTTTACCTTATTCTTTTTGTTTCTTTTTCTATTCTTTGGAAATGATTTAAATATTAAAATTTATGTACAATATGAAAATTTTCAAGTCAAAAATATTCAGTCACCTTGTGATACTATGAATTATAGGAGTCTAACAGTGGCTCTAGCTGGTGATGTTGTTCTCCCAGAGAGACAGCAAAGAATGGCATATCTCTGAATTTTGCGACCAATGCCTTGGCCATTGAGATGATTTAAGCTATTAGCCTTCTCTTCCACAAAACTTTTGCAACTAAAAAATTTAATCATTTTTTCTGAATTTCTAATATGTGTATTGCAATCTGAATTAAAACTATAAATGAACTATGCCAAAACTAAAGTCTGGAATACACTTGAAATTAAAACTGAAAAGAAATCCAGAACTAAAACTAGAAATATGCTCAGGGTACTGATCTTATTTTCACTCATATACCTACTCTAATCTGATAAAATTACTGCTATACCAAATAATAACAAACTTCCAATGCAACCGGTCAAGCAAATGGATACTGAACTAAAGTTTGCATTCCACCTTTCTAGGTAGAAAAATGAATTTAAAACATGGAAACTTAAATTTTCCACTTCATTCAATAGCTCTATTGATGAACCTGGTGAATTCTTCCTTCACTGATGACTGTAATAAACTGCTCAGTGGATCTAGATAAACATGCAATATGAGATATCTTAGATGCTTGGTGACATAAAATCATATCTTATCCTAGACTGGCCCCTTTCCTTTGCGTTGATACTGAGTATCATCTAATAATGAGGAAGACAATTGTTTTTATTCTCTATCCATGATAATCAGCTGTTATGTTTTCTCTTCATCATTCCCTTTATCATTCAAAAACTTTTCAGAGAGGTGCAAGTTCTCGATCATCTTAAAAAAAATATCATTACATATAACAATATGCTGTGCAAATTTTTTGACATCCCAAAAAGTAAATAATGATGGAGAAATTTTGTGATATTCTTCAAGGTATACACACTCAAAAAGAGGATTTGAGTGGTCTTCAATCAACAAAACTGATTGGTCTTCTTTTGACAAACCTTCTTGGCTTTCATTAGGCAAACTTGACTGGTGTTCAATCTCTGGATAAAACATTGTTGGTTGAATATTCTCTTGTGGGTCTAGGTCATCTAGCTCTGCTAATTTTTCTTCTAGATCACTTGACTGCTGAAGTTTTTCATTGATGTCCTCTGCTTGAACAGGCTTAGGAATCTGAATTTCTTTCTTAACCATCTGTTGATCAACCTACCCTTGTGCTGCTAGGAATATTTCCTATCGTGAAAATTAATGAGCTTCTAGACATCATATATCATTTCTTTCTTCATGATGAGAAGAAATTTCAAAAAAACCTTCCACTTTGTGAAATGGTCTTTCTTCTAAAAATTCTAAGATTTCATCATTCATAAACTGATCATATTCATAGTAATCCTTTAGATATTAAATAAAACTTTGAAATTTATCACAACAGTCTTGAAATAGTGACAAAGAGGGATAATCTTCTTTATATCATGAAATACAATATCAAAATTCTATAAATAACATATACTAGCAGTTGGTAAATTTTCATATCAAGATCTAGCCTTTTCCTCCAAACTTGCCACAAACATTTCCATAAGACAGTCCTCTAGAAATTGGATTTTAAATCTTCGGACATGCATATGAAATATTAACAAATGTATAACAACATCATCTCCTTTCTTATCTTTAAACGCTGAAAGATATTTTAACCATACAATTTTTGGCATGGGGTTTGGAAAACATGGGATCTTAGATTTGTCCAAAGGAGCATACCTGCATTGTATTCTCGAATTCATTTTGAAAACAATCAACAATAGAATGGAGTCACTATAAGTTCTCTACAATTTTGGATTCTTTTACCAGTGGAGTCTTTAGATAAAATGAAATTTGTGGAGTCGACAGGTGGATGATATCAACCTTCTTGTGTATGACTATTTGTCCACCATCAATAACTAGATACCAATCTTGGAAAATACTTTTAGTAGACAATGTTTTTCGACTGGGGTTTCTGAATTCGGATGAAATGTCAAGATTTCAAATAGTTCCCTGGTATGGTCGCCATTATGTTGTGGCCATATAATTTATAATATTGACCAGAATAAATGATAGAGGACAACATCAAACCACTTTGGAATCCATGACCTAGCCTTCGTAGACTTAGAGAGGACTCTCTCTATTTATGATTTAAATTTAAATTTAATGTTATGAATGTTGATGTTAGGCTAGTTATAGTGTTGGTGACAATTGGTTGTGTTAGAGTCGGTCCTTACAGCCCTCCGTCAGAGATCATTTCGCTTTTTGCATATCATTTTTAGGTTTCTCGCTCACTTCACTTCATTGCATTTCGCTAGGGGCATGCCATTGACTGACGAGAGGGTTTGGTATTCTTGTATTCCCTCATGCTTGTACCTGCTGGGCTAATTAAAACTCCTTAAAAATCATCGAAGTTCAGGTCACGTCATTCATGATCATAAATGAATATTTTGGTCAACAAGAGTCTTTTAGTTTTAGAGTCTAGGGTTCAGTCTTTTGATATGTTTAATAAATTCCCGTAGGCCATGAGGATGGTTTTGAAAAGGTTCTTAATTCAAATTTCCATCATCAAACACTTCTGAGGACATTTCTTGCTCAAAACTCTGTTTTGAACTAGAAATTGTCAAGTTCATTTTTTGTAACAGTCATGTATTTTTTCTACCATAAAAAAATTTCAAATGCAGCTTCTGATCTTTGCCGAAGTCCAAATGCTCACGTCCCTATAAAAAATCAACTCATTTCATCAGTCCAAACTCAGAAAATCAATGAAAAAGCCAAAATACAGAAGTTTAATGAAAGGATAAAGTGCCAAATGAAAAACATTACAAAGTGGGTTTTTGAAGAACTAAAAATTAAACCCATCTCTCCCATGATATTTCAAAGGCTATTTGAACCCATTTGTCAAATTACATTCACAAATTTTCAGAGCAGAGATCAAATTTGGAGTTTGAAGAGAAAAGTTCAGTGTTGAAGGGTCGAGACAGGGTGTAGAGAGTGCACGCGGCGCACTGAGGAGAAATTGGCAGTATAAATTTACATGCGCGCGGCGCACCAGGCCAACGCGGCATGTTGGGTTTGCGTGCGGCGCGTTGAGCTCTCCAGCTCCAAACTCATCAGCAGTCAGTGATTTTTCAAATTCAAATAATCTTTTAGCCTCCAAGTAAGTGTGTCAAAGCTCGCTCAATGATTTTTGGATATGCTGTGGTGGTTTAAAGGTGGAGAAAACAAATGCTTTAATGGTCAAAAAATTAACCCTATGTCTACATCCAAAACTTGCTCCATAGGGTTTTGAAATAAGTGTTGGTGATATTGTTGGTGTTTTAAACTTGTTTCAAACGACATGTATGTTCTTGTTATGGAATGTCATCATTGCCACTATTATATATACCACAGTCCCATTTTTAGTGTTCCCATATCCCTTTATTCTCTTGACTCCCATGTGAGATCCCAAACCCTACCTATTACCTCTTTCCCTTCCATTGATTAAAATCCAAGTGTTCATAAGGATCAATGGTTGTTTTCATGTTTTTGACTGCACTTTTTCCATTTGAATAACTCTTATATCTATCACTTGGCAAGTCCTATTAGTATTACCCATTCCTATACCATTTGTAAAGGTATGTAATCCCAACATTTCCCAAAGCAGTGAGTAAATAGTTTGTCTTTTCCAAAGTCACTTGACAGTGCATTGTGTCACTTGACAGTCCATTGTGTTACTTGACAGTCCATTGTGTCCATTGTAACATTTCCCACAGTCCCCATTCCATGTTAGAAACAGTTGGCATATTTGATAGTGAAAGGCAAAGCATCTAGTCATAATTTTCAGACATACTGAACTCTTGTTTTCACTATACCTATATCAGCATATATTTTTCAAACATCTTGATTTCAGCGCCATGTCAGAGACGGATTCAGTTTATGAGCAGGGGTATGACAGTGATTCCACAGCAGAGATTAATGTGCCAAGGAGGTCTCACAAAAGTGGCAAAAGTGGTAGGCATGTAAGGGAGGAGCCTACTTCTTTGGTTCAATTACAGGCTTGCCCGCTTGCAATGGATTGTTTTCAGCGTCAGTCATGTTTCCATTATTGTGAGATGATTTCCCAAACTCAACATCATCATGAGTTAGCTCGCCTATTTGTTTTACATTTGCATGATGGCCGTGTAAACCTTGCTGGAGTAAACTTCATTTTGTCACCAGAGACCATTGCTCAGGCCACCGGGATACCAAACATAGGAGAGGAATGGAACAAACGACAACAGCTAGAGAAATCCTATTATGAGCCATATATCAGACCTGGATATATGAGGCAGCTGAGCAGGGTATTTCCATTCCGATTTCTGAAGGATGAGTATGCACCATTGATGAGACTGATCATTCGATATTTCAGTTGCGAGGGCAGATTCTCGCGCCTCTATGCGTACCATATCCATTTGTTGATGCATTTCACGAGGGTACGTATGATGAGCATTCCATACTTCATGTACCGTAACATAGAGCGGATGACATTTCTTGTACAGAAGAAGACCCCAACACAGCAGCATAACAGTATATATCATTACGCGTTGATCAATATCATGGTGGTACATCAGCTCACATAGCAGGGCATCGCATGGGATGAGTTCATCTCCCGTGACTTCTTTGCAGCACCACAACCGCCTCCCAAGGTAGTTCATGATGAGGGAGAGCCTTCACACCAGTTTGATATTCCTGATACTGAGCATATCAGTGCTCCAGTGTATGTGACATATCAGCGGGGCCGCAAAGCCTTATTTGCAGCTACACGACGAGTACTATCTCCACCCGAGGTGGAAGGGGTCTCGTTGACTTCATCAGCAGTGCGAGTACTATCTCCACCCGGGGTGGAAGGGGTCTCACCTTCGACATCAGCACAGTTACAGGTTCAGGACAGAGGAAATAGGCCTATGCACGATGAGGGCCCTTCAGGAGGCCGGGACACTGATTTTATACTTATCGATGTTGATGCGAGCTCTCCTAGCTCGAAACTGAGGGAGGTCATCCAGGAGAAGAAAGCTGAGATTGATACTTTGAAAGAGAATTTGAAAAGATTACAGTGGGTGATAAAGTACCTGGAGCAGCGGAACAAACAGCTGGAGGATCAGCACACACTTGTAGAGCTGTGGCGAATCCGTGAGGATCGACAATTGGCCCGGAAGAGACCTGGTGACATGACACCAATTGAGCGAGAGACCGAACTCATGCATGTTAACATTCATCTGGAGAAGTTGTTTGCAAAGGCTAATAGAGACAAAGACATTCTCTTTCATATGAAAGGTCATTATTGGGCCCGCATGCACGTTTGCAAAGCAAAAATGAAGATCTTGAATAGAAGGTTGAGCAGAGCACTGAAATGGCGAAAGAGGCCTGATCCACTCTGGATTTTGGCCGAGGCTTTGTTGGTAGAGCATGAGGCATGATAGTGGATCTTTTCTCTGAATTTCAGAAAATTTGGAGAATTTTTTGTCATTTTTGAAAATTTTGGTCACAAAACAGGTTTTTTCGCCCAACGCGTAGCGCGTCCCGACGCGCGCTTATGATTGGGACACTTTCTGGAAAAAAATTTTATATTTTTGGATTTTTCATGGTAATTTATGCATGCTCAGAAATGGCTGAAGCATTTCATCAAGTTCTGGATGATCAAAAGGGCCAAAAACACCATTAAAATCACCTTTCTGCCACCTTTTGCACCAACAGGAAGTACTTTTGGGAGATAGAAGTTTTGGAGGGGCAAATGAGCTCCAAATTGAAAAATTCCACCTGGGTTGGATAGCAGACATCAAGGGATTTCCAAAAAGATATAATGAGCTTGATTTTTACTTCGAGAAGTGCCCCAAAAATAGGATGAAAATAGCACGACACATAGAGCTTTGGCGCGCGGCGCATAGAGATTTTGGGCATGTTTTTCACCTTCCAGCTCAGAAATTCGGCCAGTTTGGACTAGTTTCACCTCTTGATGTAATTTTTGGTTTTTCTTGATGTAATTTGATGTACATAATGTAAATTTGGCACTTATTTAATTGTTCTAGATGATTCATTCACAAAAAAGTGAAAATTGAGTGAATGAATCAGTTTCCTTCCTTTTAGAGGCAAGTTGTTTGGCTGCCTAGATTTTAGCTCCTTGTTTAGAATTGGTTGAAACTGCTCCTACAAGCATGAGCTCGACCCCTAGAGGCATGGGAAGGGGTTATACTTGTCTATTTATTGTATTTTCTGAGACACTTTCATGGTTAGACTCTTGGGAAAAGTTTGGCACACTATTGTACATATTTTCTGCATTTTGGCTAAGGAAAGATCAGAGGTTTTGCAGCACCTGTTGGGATTCTTATGGCTTTCAGTTTTGATGGTGTGTTCTCTCAATTATTTGTAAGTTCTTTAATTTTTAATGTATGCCATTCCCTTATTTTTCTTCTGGAACTAAATCAATGAGTAAATGAGGTAGAATCCATTGATTCCAGTGCTCTGCCTTTAAATTTGTTTAGTTTTATATGTTTTCGCCAGTTTGGAGAGGATCCTTGTTCTCCCTTGCCCTCTTCAGCTCCTTGTCATTATGATCCATCCATACACATAATCAAAAAGCATCAAGACTACTGCCTACCTTGCCCCAACTCAAATTCTGCAAAGATCTGGCCTCATCCCCGAGCCCAAATTTGTTTTTCCCATTTTTCCAACAAAAACCCAAAAATTTAAAACAAACCTTCCTATCTATTTACTAGCCTAAAATCAATATCCATTATAAGTCATCTCAGCCCCTTTGAAGACCTTTTTCCGAGATAGACCCGGAGAGAGCCCTCTCCTGTCCTCGTAGGGCTAGCTACGAGGCTGAGCGTGGTTTGATGTTGCCTTGAGATTTACCTTATTTCAGCCTAAGGTAGTTTCGAGCACTAACATAGTGGCGACCATACTGGGGAACATAAAATCTCAATGGTTTGCTTGTTGGTGTGTTCATTTCATTAGTTATAGACGGAGTCTGAAGTCACGCCAGGTAGCTTTCGAAACGCTTTTTCTATGCATAAGCGGAAGTAGATAAATGCCGCTTCAGTCAATCTCCGGTTTAGCTTGTGAATGCAGCACTTGATTTGCAAATTACCCCAGTACACTTGTTCGTTCTAGACTTTTAGGTGATTGAGTCTAGAAGTCGATAGGCTGAAAATAATCGGTTGTGTCCTTTGGTTTTTTTGAATAGATCAATACACTGGCTTCAAAAAGGCATACTAGATCAAATCCTGATCCAAATCTGCCTCCAGTATATGAAAACCCCAACCTAATCCCAAGCATTTTCCGTCGAGAAGCTCCCATCATTCTGTTACACAGTAATTTGTCACCGTCCCTGCAATTCCCATCTCGCTCATTGGAGGGTCGTTTCTGTGACCAATAAGTAGTGTCATGCCTTGCAAATACCATCATTGCATCCCTTTCCATGAGGACAACATTTCTTCTGTTGATCATTTCCTCAGCAGACCCCTAAAAACACCTGTTTTTGCCTTGGCGCTGGTAGCCCGTTATGTACTCGCGCCAATGGGGGAAAATTAACACTGAGCCCGCCCCAATTGGCGTTCTGTCCTAGTGTTGCACCCGCGCCACTTTGTTTATGGAATTTTTTTTTAAAAAGAGGCGAATTTTCGATTACAACAACTTCGTGGATGAGTCATCAGGAGTGGTTTCGCCTGAATAACCACGGCCTTCCTCCTTTGGCCTCTTGTTTCCACCATATTGGGAACCTCCCAAAGGATAAGGCCTCCCTTCCACTATTGTAGGGATCCCAACCTCCTCCTCTCCTCTATAAATATAGCCTTCATCCATTGATGAAGGGGTTGAAAGGCTGATAGTCTTGAAGTGCCTAAGCTTTGAATCTCCAAATTCCCAAGAGCCTTTGTGCTGTAAGAGCCCTCTTTCTTCCCTTAAGGCCGACTCAAGTAAGGAGACTATCGTCGAGAGACTCTGGAGAGGTTTGCCCTTTCCCTGGCGAGCTTTGCGAGACATGAACGACTGGAGACCCATTCGAAGGAGACCGCAGCGTCAGAACATTGGTTGTACTCTCTTTCGATTGTTATTTAATGAATGATTACAGTTATGGTTCCACTCTGTTTTCACTTGTGTTAATAACGAGTTATATCCTTTCTGACTGATATATAGTTGCGTATTCTAGATTTTATGCTTGTGTTCGTATTTTTTCTTGCATGTGCAGGTGTCCATCCACGGAGATCGTGGGAGGATCATGATCTGCCAAGGCTGAGGAACGGGAACGCTCTCTTCTACGGATCATAGCATTGGATTCCAGGTAGGCCTCCATATTTGGTATTTTATTCGTAACTAGGAACTTGCGTTGTAACATTTGATGATTGTTGCTAGACCCTTGCTGGGCTAGTAGGGATCGCCTCTGTCCGTAGAGGGGATTTACCTCCTCAACAAATTGGCGACTCCACTGGGGATCGTCTAGATTTCACTGTCTCATTTAGATTGTATCCTTTTGATTGCTTCGTGGTTTTCCTTGCTTGGTTGGCCTTTTGGGCTGGCTCTTTCTGTGTTTTGGCTTTTGGTTCAACCCCAGAGGATCAGATCTGACCTCTGCTTTTTCGGATTTTCACCTTTTAATGGTTGGCTTGATTGGCGCGGTTTCTAGCCTGACAGTCGTGCCAATTGGCGCTGTTTGCCAGTTCATCACTCGCGCCATCCCCTGTCTGGCGCGGATTACAGCCAGACAGTCGCGCCATTTCCTGTAGGTGGTAGGGTTACCCTTGTTCGGAAGTTTCTTTTGGTCAGTACTTTGCTTCTGGGTTTGTTTTAGATTCTGCTTGAAGTGGTGAGTCTGGTCTTGGTTGGGAGAAATTCTTTGTTTTTTCATTTTCAGGAATTGGCGCTTGTTGTCAGTTAGCAACCCGCGCCAATTGGCCATTGGCGCTAGTTGTCAATGTACAAGTCGGGCCAATTTCAGGATGTGTGAAATTTGAGATTTTTTTCCCTAAATCCTTCACCAGTGTGTCTTTCCCTTCTGGCCTTTCCTCTGTATGAGCATAGATTACATTGCTCATTGTTTGGAATGTCTTCTTTCCATGATTACTTGATGTAAAAGGGAATGAATGCCTTGTTTTGATCTCATGCTTTAGAAGTCCTCTTTGTGTTTTGTCACCTTTTGAGGAATTTTGTTACAAAGTGTTTTGAAACAACGATTGCATTCTTAGTGTTTGTTTACATCTCTTTTGCATTAAGAAGATTTGCGTTGTTTTAGTTTTCGTCTCATAGTTTGCTTTTTCGTTAAAATGCATTAGATCACATTGCATTGAAAGGTAGTTTTGAGATTTATCATTGAACTTAGATCACATTGTTTAATGATTGAAAGCTAGAAATCACTCTGATTGCATTCTCTTTTATTAAAAGCGTGCATTAAGTAGATTCTCATTTCATCGAAAAATGCATTGAGTGCATTCTTATAATTTGAAAAGGAAAAAGGAAATTGTGCATAGATTACAATTGCATGGTTTTTGAAAAAAAAAGAAGGATTTTGCATAGATTACATTGCATAATTCGCATCATTGAATGTTTGAAATTACTTTTGGATAGTGAAAGTCATCTAGTTTGGAAAAGATTTCGTTCGCAGTGTTGTTTTATGTCGCATCATTGTTTGAAGCTCTTCCCTTAACTAGATAGCATTCATCGAATTGAAAAGTTTTCTTTTCTCATGTAGTTGCATTCGGGAGATTATCATATGACATACGGTAGGGCCTTGGAACTGAAACATAATTGAAGATCAACCATAAAATTTACTCAATTTACCTAAGGAAGCATTGAAATCTAACGAAACATATTTAGAGGTCTAGGCTAGAGACGTGTTCCGGCGTCTTTAAACCTAGCAGCTGTCGTTCGCCTTTTGGCTTTAGACAGCGCTAGTACGGACTTGTGCTCCCCGTACCATTGCGTATATAAATGGAGACCCCTCTAGGTTGCTATCCTTTATCCGTAGAAAGCCGAGTCTGCCGCCTTATACCCGTGATACACCGGACACAGCATTCGGGAAGATTTCCTGCACGTACGTTAAGTCCTTGGTTGATTTCTCCTTCATTTTGAAACCAAGGTGTATATTGCAGTTCACGGTTATTTGGTATGCCCTTTGCCTAGTATTCCTGAGTAGTCATTTCGATCTTTTCTGACTCTTTAAATTTGAAAAGGTCATCAAGCGCTTGTCCTTTCACGCTTGTTTCCAATCTGAAAGTGATAGAGTCACCTTTTGCCTGTTTCTTGACTCTTAAAATATGAAACGGTAGAGTTTTGTTTCAATGTTTTAAAAATTAACTACCCACGAAATATTCCTGGTTAAAGTTAGTTTCCTTAGGGTGTTGTTCTGAAGATCGTTTCTAATGGCAACTTTTCCGGAGTTCACCAACCAAGGAATCCCCTCTGATGGGAATCCTAGTCCTTTTCCTCCTTTTGGAAATGTTGGTGCCCCTTATATGGCAACGTTGTCCCTTCCTGGGTTAACTGTTGGGTTGCCTATTTGGTTGTTCTCAACCTCTATGGTCTCGAATGTCTCGGCTTCTGTTCAATCAGTTCCTCCACCTGAACAACATCATGTTGATTCCAAGGTGGACCTCTCCCCTTCTTCGCCTGTTTCTGTGTTCTCCTCTTCTACTTCGCCTGGTGAAAGTCTTGATTCAAGTAACCAGGTGGCTAAGAAGAAGAAGAAGAAGAAAAAGAAGAAGAAGTATGATAAGAGAGAGGCTAAGGCTACAGCTGCTGCTTCTAATGCACCTCCTCTTGATAAACCTTCCAACCCTCCACGGAAAGTCAAGTTCCCTTGCATGTTGTGCATGGGAGACCATCTTCTTCGAGATTGCCCTGGCATTCCCAAGGTGCTTGAAGCATGGTCCAACGGTCATACACCGTTACCTTTGGCTGCCGGGAGTCAAGTTGGGGACACATCTTCAACTGGTGCTGGTAAGTCTCCTAAGAAACAAGGTAAGATTACCAATCCCTGTAAGTTGTGTGAAGGGCACCATGCCATTCACCTTTGTCCGTATATGGATGAAGCCAAGAGAGTTTTGGACAACTCAACTATTTCTACACCACGCCTCCCGGCTAGTTATAAACAACTTTCTTCGAGTCTTCCACCAGCTGATTCCATGATTGGTCAAGAGTCATCCTTGGTCGATCCCGCTCCCCCAGAAATTCAAATTCAGGAATCCGTTCCTGAACAACCATTAGTCGTGGGATCGGTTGAACTGGCCCCGCCTATGGTGTGCCAGGTCTTTTCCGTGGAGTGTGGATCTCACATCTCTCAGGTTCTTCTTGTTTCTTCAGATTCTTCAGACTTGGAGAAGGATTCTCCTATCCCTGTACCTCAAGAAGTTGCCCCTCCACCTCCCGTGATGGAGGTCTCGGAGGATACTCCTCCCACCTTCGAGATGGAGGTCATGGAGGATGCTTATTCTTCTTCCATAACACTAGGGGAAGACCTTCTCGGTTCGATGGTATCCCCTCCGAGTAGTCTGGTCACCTCCTTTGATTGGAGTTGATTTGCAAGATTCTGCCTTCCGTCTTATGTGCCTTTCGAGATCACAGTACAGGCTCTTGGTCTGGCCGTACCCGGCACCATTATAGACGAAGGTGCCTCTGTTAGTATTCTATCCTCAACTACCTGGCAAGCTTTTGGTTCGGCGCCGCTTGCGCCTGTTACGCAGAATCTGTTGACTTTTAATAGAAGAACGAGTCAACCGTTAGGGATCCTTCCAAGGTTACCTGTTACTTTGGGAGGTAAAACCGTCCATATGGACGTGATGGTTGTTCCAGGCCCCTTGGATTTCAATCTGATCTTGGGGTGCGATTACACCTATGCCATGGGAGCGCTTGTCTCCTCCCTTTTTCATGTGGTCTGTTTTCCACATGAGGGACGGATCGTGACCATTGATCAGCTTTCGTTCTTTGGTCCTGATGTGGCAACTGGCCCACCATCATCCCTTCCTGGTTTTTATCCACCCGTTGTATCTACCCCACCGCAGGTCAACTATGTGGCTACCTACCCCGTGCATGTGCTCAGTGATGATGACGTTGTGCATCAGGTGCTGGGGGCATTGGGTCTAGACTTCCAGGATGTTTTCCTTCCATCGGGAGGGGAACTCTTGGAAGCGATGACTTCTTGTTCATTATGATGAGGTTGTCAGAGCATGGTTCTTTTCTTGTGTCAAGCTCCTTAAAAAATGAAACAAGGTTGTCGTAGCATGGTTCTTTTCTTGTGTCAAGCTCTTTAAAAAATGAAACAAGGTTGTCGGAGCATGGTTCGTTTTCTTGTATCAAGCTCCTTAAAAAATGAAACAAGGTTGTCGGAGCAGAGTTCCTTGTCTTGTGCCAAGCTCCTTAAACCATGAAACAAAGTATCCTAAGGATATTTCTTTTAATGTGTCAACCTCGTTAAAATAATGAAACACGTTCCCGTTCAATTCGAGTCTTTGTTAAGATCTCGTAAAATCCTAGTCAAGTCTTTCTCTTGATCTCGTAATTTGAACCTTCCCTCCATCTGTTTACTCAGGTGCATAGACTGAAGCTTGGGGGGCATGTACCTCGAATTGAGTCACCATGATGGGGGCATGCTTACTTTTTCAAGCATAGTTTATCTTTGTTTCAAGCTTGTGTAAAAATGAAACCAATTTCAAGCAGAGTTTCCTGATTTCAAGCTTGTGTAAAAATGAAACCTTTCCCATTTTACCTCTTGTGATGGCCATTTTATCGGCTGTTTTCCGGATGAGCCTTGGTTTTCTCCTCCCTTCGTCCTTCCTCTTTGCTTGGCCGATCTTGTATTCCTTCACTTGGTTGTTTTACATTCTGTGAGGAACCACCGCTGCGATGAAGTGGTCTTGTGCTTGACCTCTTGACCTTTATTTGTTACGAAGCGGTTCCACCATTACCGAAACTATTTGCTACCCTTTATACCACTCATTCCTCCAGGAGGAGTCATCTTTCAGCTCTTTTCTGACTCTCTAAATATGAAAAGATTGCCGAGGCCCTTGTCGTTTCGATCTTGTTAAATTGGACACGAATCGACATCTACCCAGTATACGTTTAACCCTTTTTCGGGCTGGGATGGATTGATTACGAAAAAGGAATACCCTAGCCTATCGCGACTAGGAGGTTTCCTCGGATATTGTTTTCTACCTTTTCGGATCTGAGGAACTATCTACGAAAAGGGACCTGTGGAGTTTACTTTTCTGCTGTCTTTTCAAACTCTCTAAACATGAAAAGACGCCGAGTTCTTCCTTTGTCAGACTCGTTAAACCCTGATGACATCGGATCCAGTCGAAATGACGTTCTTCGAGTTCCTCCTTCCTAGGACTCGTTAAATGCACTAGGATGGATTTGCCCGAAGGGCGGACTTATATTACAAGCATATGTTATCCCCTTCAAGCTTGTTATCAAAAATAATTGGGGTACTCACCAGAAATGGTGGGGGAAAAATGGAACCATCATCGTTGTCGTGTCGGAAGTATGTCGCTCTTGAACATGGCATTTGTCTGCATTCGTGTCGGGTTGGAGACATATCATCTCGTTTCTTCACTTTTCCTCCGTGGGTTTGGATAATCCCTTTTGACCTCTCATCTGCTCATTTCCTCGTCACCATGACCTCTGATCCATTGATGTCAAATATTGCCAGGTTCACTGTCGTGCCGTTTATATGTTCAAGAGAAGTTGGCCTCTGCAAATATCAACCTTCCTCTGATTCTCATACGATCCTGATTCACAACAAAAACATCATGTTCCTCTGTCTCATGTCGATGATGTGGGAAACATTATGGCCCACCTTCGATCAAGGTCACTTCCTGTCGACTTCAGCTCATTATCCAGGAAGTTGATCTAGAAACTCCTTTATGGTACCTTGGAGCCTGCATGCCTCAATCGCAGGTTTGTCGCATTCGACATGAGGTTTTCATCATTGGCCTCCGATCGAGTGATTCTGCGGGTGTTCGACACCAACTCATTGATTCACACGCCGTAGATTGTACCTGCAGTACCTTGAGGGCCATTGTCATTATTGGTGGTTCCTCTCGCGTCTGTTAACAGCTTTCATCATTGGCTGGTAATCAGACGATGTTCCTGCATGTTCGACTTCAGCTCACATATTCACATGCTCGAACTTGTACTTCGTTTGGGTCAAGATGGAGCTCAAGACCCTGGATTGTGTCTGTTGTAATCCAGGCTGCGATTGTGGATTATTATCATTATGTATATGACTCACTGACTGGATGGCTGTGACCATACCTGAGTCTATTTATTTGATCCTTGCTGGATGGCTGCGTCCATACCCTGGATCTGGATTATGGTGTACTCTGCTTCGGATGGCTATGCCCATACCGCATATACATCATGTACTTGAGATATCAGTTGTATTTTTCTATGTAGGTTTTTCGACGGCGGAGCTTCAGTTGGACATGTTCTCGTAAAGCATTTCACCCCTCTCTCTCTCTCGGGCCTCATGCTTTAGGGGGCATCTGTTACACAGTAATTTGTCATCGTCCCTGAAATTCCCATCTCGCCCATTGGATGGTCATTTCTGTGACCAATAAGCAGTGTCATGCCTTGCAAATACCATCATTGCATCCCTTTCCATGAGGACAACATTTCTTCTGTTGATCATTTCCTGAGCAGACCCCTAAAAACACCTGATTTTGCCTTGGCACTGGTAGCCCGTTATGTACTCGCGCCAATGGGGGAAAATTAACATTGAGCCCGCGCCAATTGGCGCTCTGTCCTAGTGTTTCACCCGCGCCACTCTATTTATGGAAATTTTTTTTAAAAAGAAGCGAAGTTTCGATTACAACAACTTCGTGGATGAGTCATCAGGAGTGGTTTCGCCTGAATAACCACGGCCTTCCTCCTTTGGCCTCTTGTTTCCACCATATGGGGAACCTCCCAAAGGATAAGGCCTCCCTTCCACTATTGTAGGGATCCCAACCTCCTCCTCTCCTCTATAAATATAGCCTTCATCCATTGATGGAAAGGGGTGAGTTGATAGTCCCAGAGTGCCTAAGCTTTGAATCTCCAAATTCCCAAGAGCCTTTGTGCTGTAAGAGCCCTCTTTCTTCCCTTAAGGTCGACTCAAGTAAGGAGACTATCGCCGAGAGACTCAGGAGAGGTTTTCCCTTTCCCTGGCAAGATTTGCGAGACGTGAAGGACTGGAGACCCATCCGAAGGAGACCACGACGTCAGAACATTGGTTGTAATCTCTTTCGATCGTTATTTAATGAATGATTACGATTATGGTTCTACTCTGTTTTCGATTATGTTAATATGAGTAGTATCCTTTCTGACTGATATTTAGTTGTGTATGCTGGATTTTATGCTTGTATCTGTTTGTTTCTTGCACGTGCAGGTATCCATCCGCGGAGATTGTGGAGGATCGTGATCTGCCAAGGCTAAGGAATGGGAACGCTCTCTTCTTCAGATCGTAGCATTGGATTCCAGGTAGGCCTCCATATTTGGTCTTTTCATTTCGTAACTAGGAACTTGCGTTGTAACATTTCGTGATTGTTGCTAGACCCCTGCTGGGCTAGTAGGGATCGCCTCTGTCCGCAGAGGGGATTTACCTCCTCAACACATTCCTTTGGTCAAATCTCACTCATACCCCACTTTTTTTTAATACATTGAAGATATTGAGTTTGACGATCAGTTCGAGTTATCATTGTTTGAAACCAAGTCCGAAAGTGCTACTGGTTCTACCGTCATCAACCCTGAGTTCATCAAGTATCTAGAAGTTGAACAAGCAAATAGATCTATCGATAATTATATTCTGAATCTTCAAAACTCCATTGTGGCAACCAACATCCCTGAATTCATTGAATCTACATCTGAAACTCTTGGGCCATCTGAAATTGCATCTGGTTCACAGATTCCCACTGAACCTCCCCTTATCCCTACCATTCTCGTACAGCCTGAGATCTTTGATCAGCAATCAGCAGTAGTTCGTCCTCCATCTCCACCACATACACCTCGTTCATCTACTGCTCCTATTCCACCTATTTCTCCAAGACATATTATAAATCCGCTAAGAGCCATGGATGCTAGATTCGCACCTCTTGTTTTACCTACAAATTTGGATCCTATGCCCATTGATTATCAAAGTAAGATTCCAATATTTGATGGCACTCCGTAGAGTGTGTCCGCCCAGCAGCATATTGTTAGAATGACAGATTTCTTGGACTTGCATGAAATAGATGAAGAGAATGTGTCCATGAGATTGTTCGCCCAGAATTTTGGAGGTGAGGTTCGTAAATGGTTCAGAGATTTACAGCCTGGAAGTATCAATACATTACAAGAGCTTCAGACACAATTCCTAGATCGGTGGGAGATGAAGAAAGATCCACTGCAAATTAATTCTGAGTATACTAGCATCAAGCATAATCCTGGTGAGTCCGTTCAAGATTATATTATCAGATTCAATACAGTTTATAATGCAATTCCAGATGACTTAAGACCATCCAGAAAGTCAGCTCTCCTTAAATTCCTGGATGGTTTCGATCCAGAGATGGCTTATTCATTACGAGACAGAGATCCGCCTACCTTGGAAGATATGCAGAAGATTGTTGTTAGTGTTGAGGCAAATCTAAATGATAAGAGAGCCAGGCTGAAAGCAGAAAAGAGAGTGACCATAAAGGAAGAAGCTTCCACATCTACATCAGAATAGCACTTCCTTTGTGAAATGGAAAAAATGTTCAAAAGAATGACGCTTGATAAGCCAAAACCGCAGATTCGAAATCCCAACTACCGTGGCCAGCAGCAGCCACATTTCAAAATTAAGCAGCGTGAATAGAGAGCACAAGAGCCTCTAGCCCAGCAGCAAGTTAAAACACCTCTTCTGCAGAATTTTGTGTGTCAAGATTCAGACGATGATGATGATGGAGTAGGGGAGAAAAACCACTTCTTTACTCCAAATGATCTGCCCATTTACATCACTGAAGATGAAGAGGATGCAGAAAGTTCAGCTGCACAGAAAGATGAGGATTTTATTTTAGCAAATGATGTAGCTCTGGAGGAAGAATCAAATGAATACCAAATAGGGTATATGAATGCTTTTTCCACTCAGCAGAAGCAATACTCATTAAGAAATAGAGACATGCCCATAAACCCAATTCAAAAGAGAAAAGAGGCTTCAGCACCGAAGATAGATTCACCTATACCACAGAAGAAAGGAAAAGAGACGATTGATCCCGTAGCTAACAAATCATCATCAGCAAAAAAAGACAAATCAGCCAAGCATAATGAAAGATAAGGCTGAAAGGAAAGAAGTTCCAGTCAAAGAGGTTGAAAGGGTTTCAGCTTTTAGTTTGGAGAATGAAATTTCTAAATTGAAGGTATCTATTCCTTTGACAAAAATTATGAAGAACAGCAGTTATAGAGGTCAAGTCTCTAAAATTCTGAATTTTGATCCAATGTTTGACACGGTGAATATTGAAGATGATCAGCCCGAATTGATATTTGGGCCTGCTTTAGATGGTGAGTCCCTTGACAGTGATGTTCCTCCCTTTTATATCAGTTTGAGGTTGCATGAATATGTATTGCATAATGCCATGTTCGATTCTGGTGGTTCACACAATCTTATGCCAAAAGCGATCATGGAAAAGTTGGGTTTAGACATTACAAGGAAGTACCATGATTTGTACTCATTTGATTCCAGCCAAGTGAGATGTATCAGACTCATCAAAGATTTGGTGGTAAGTTTAGATTAGATTCCTGCGAAGAATGTCTTGATGGACGTGGTTGTGGCGGACATTCCTCCCCGATTTGGGATGCTCCTTTCTAGATCTTGGGGAGCAAAGTTGAAAGGTACACTATAGTTAGATTTCTCCTATGCAACAATTCCTGTCTTTGGCCAAATGAGAAAGTTATATCGAGAGTAGAAGATGAAATACATGATAACAAGCAAGGAGAAACCAATCAATCATCCTGTAAATTATGTACATACCGACTTAGAGTCTTTTTTTTTGTTTTCTGATAATTTTAATGATATAGATAGTTAGTTAGTTCAAGCAGAAGATATACCAGAGATTACCGAGAATTTCAAAGAATTTCTGCAGAAAGAAAGATGAGAAAAGCAAGCTACTGTTGAGCAATCAGCTAAAGACGATGGGCAGCAAACAGAAAAAACAGAGTTGGCGCAATTTCAGCACTTAGAGGATGATGAAGATGGTCTTTGGACCATGGATTTCGATGGCGCAGTGGGTAGTGATGGTGCTGGAATTGGTTTTTGGATACGCAGTCCATTTTCCGCTCCGAATAAGGTCCCGAGCAATGTGCGAGTATGTTCCTACAAACTAGAATTTGATTGTTCTAACAATGAGGCTGAGTATGAGGCTCTGATTGCTGGCCTAAAGATTCTAAGAAAGCTGAAAGCGAAAAGAATTGCAGTCTATGGTGATTCCGAATTGGTGATAAAACAGGTAAAGGGTGAGTTTCAAGCCAAGGATCCTCGCATGAGGGCTTACCGTAATGCAGTTTTAGACATTTTGAAGTTATTTTCAGATTATACCTTGACGTGTGTGCCTCGCATCCAAAATGGTGTTGCTGATGGACTTGCTAAAGTAGCAAGCAATTTAAAATCCCAATGAATTCCAGCAATAAGTTTGAGATCCATGTGAAGCACCGCCCTACCATTCCGGACAATCAGAGATGTTGGCAAGTTTTTTAGAACGACGAGGAGATTAGTGATTTTCTACAAAACAAGGGTAAGTTTAAAGATACCTCCATAGATACAGAACATGATGATGGTAATGATGATATGCAGATAAATCAAATGGAAGTGCTACAACTTAAAGATAACATCATTCCTAAAGGATTGATTCCTTTAGAGGAACTCTTTGATCAAGATGATGTAGCCCGCAAACCGACATTGAGGCCGACTGAAAAAGGTGTTGAAGAAGTAAATATTGGGACAACCGAAAATCCCAAGATGGTAAAGTTATCCAGGTCATTGTCACCGGAGGTAAGAGCTGAATATGTGAGATTTTTGTCTTCATTTGCTGATGCTTTCACGTGGGATTACTCAGATTTAAAAACGTATGACACTAATATCATTCAGCATACTATCCCTATTAAACCAAATCAGAAGCCTTTCCATCAGAAGTTGAGGAGAATCAATCTGAAGCTACTACCCTCGATTAAGAAGGAAGTAAACAGGTTGTATAAGTCAGGAATCATTGTACCTATCAGATTTTCTGATTGGATATCCAATTTGGTGCCCATGAGGAAAAAGACAGGTGAGATCCGTTTGTGTATTGATTTCAGAAATTTGAATAAGGTGTCATTGAAGGAAAATTATCCGCTGCCAAAAATGGACCATATATTGCAGCGAGTAGTTGGAGCATCAAGGATGTCACTACTCGACAGCTATTCAGGATATAATCAGATTTTAGTGCATGAGGACGATCGTGACAAAACCGCGTTCACCACTCTGTGGGGAACATTTCACTATGCTAAGATGCCATTTGGTTTGAAAAATGCAGGTGCCACTTTTCAGCATGCAATGGACATGGCTTTTTCCAATGAGAAAGATGTATTTTTGGTTGTTTACCTTGATGATTTGACGGTGTTTTCAAATTCTGATGAAGAACATTTGTATCACTTGAAAGTTGTTTTTCAAAAGTGCAGAAAATATGGCATTTCACTAAATCCGAAAAAGATCTTGTTTGCCATGGATGAAGGCAAACTTCTTGGCCACATCATATCGAAAGACGGCATTCGTGTTGACCCTACATGTGTTGAAGCAATCCAGCAAATTGAACAGCCCCGGAACAAGAAAGAAATACAGTCATTTAATGGTAAAATGAATTTTCTGCGTCGTTTCATTCCAAATATTGCTGAGCATCTTAGAGAGATCACAAACATGCTGAAAAAGGACAGTCAGGTGAAGTGGACAGAAGAGGCGGTGAAATCATTCAATTTGGTAAAGTTAGCTCTTTCTTCAGCTCCTATTTTAATCAGCCCGGATTACACACAGGACTTCATTTTGTTTTCGTTTTCTTCTGAGCACACTTTGGCAGTTGTTTTAATGCAGAAAAGAGATGGAGTTGAGAAGCCCATTGCCTTTTTCAGTCGAATTATAAGGGACAGAGCTTTGAAATATAACATTATTGAGAAACAAGCACTTGCTCTTGTGAAGGCCTTGAAGGATTTTCGTGTGTATATTCTGCATTCCCACGTTATAGCTTATGTTCCTAATGCAACTGTCAAAGATGTTTTGGTACAAGAAGATCCGGAAGGAAGACGGGGTAAGTGGATCGCTGCGTTGTTAGAATATGATGTGCAGATTAAACCGACCAAGCTGATCAAAGGACAAGGACTAGCCAAGCTCATGGCTGAAACAAATCTGCATGCTTTAGACATAAATTTGATCATTGTTATGTCTGATGAGGATGAGGAGAGTACATCATTTCAGGTATCTGATATTTTTGTTTCTTCCCCTTGGTATGCTGACATTTTATATGTACTTCAGAATTTGTCTCCACCACCCGGGATGCCTAGAAATAAGAGTAGAACCTTGAAGTTGAGGGCTGTAAGGTTTTGCATATTGAATTCTGCATTATATTGGAAAGACCCTGGTGGAATGTTATTGAATTGTTTGGTAGAGGAAGAAGCCAAAAGAGTTTTGGAGGACTTTCATAAAGGAGACTGCAGGGGCCATCTATTTTGGAAAACCACAGCGAATAAGATTCTAAGAGCGGGATACTATTGGCCTACTTTATTTTCTGATATATATAAGGCTGTTAAGAGTTGTCACGAATGTCAAATTTTCGAAGAAAAACAAAAATTACAGCCTTTGCCTCTTAAACCAATTGAAGTTAGCACACCATTTTAGCAGTGGGGATTGGATTTCATTGGGGAAATCCATCCGGCATCTTCAGGACAACATAGATGGATTTTGACAGCAACGGATTACTTCACGAAGTGGATCGAGGCAATTCCCACCCGACAGGCTACGGATGTGGTAATTATTTCTTTTCTTGAAAATAACATTCTGTCACGTTTTGGTTGTCCTAGTAAGATAATCACAGATAATGCAGCGGCCTTCAAGTCAAAAAGGATGGTTGAATTTTGCAATAAGTACAACATCAGCTTGGGACATTCGACTGCCTACCATCCGCAAGGAAATGGCTTGGCAGAATCTTCAAATAAGTCTTTGGTAAATATCATTAAGAAATTGCTAGAAATCAATAAGAAAGGCTGGCACAAGAAATTAGTAAATGCGCTTTGGGCTGATAGGGTAAGTCAGAAAAAATCTATTGGTATGTCTCCCTTTGAGTTGGTGTATGGAGTAGACACAGTTTTTCCCACTTCTCTTGCTGTCCTGGTAGTCAAATTGCTTCAGGAAGCTGGTAGTGAGGAATATCCCATGCAGCAAAGGATAAATCAGATGATTCATTTACAGAAGACACGGGAGGAGGTCTTTCAAAATACATTCAAGTTGCAGGAGCACATTAAGAAGATTTATGACAGGAAGGCGAAAGCAGATAAGTTTCAGTTGGATGAGGTGGTCCTGAAGTGGGATGCTCGGAATGAGGAAAAAGGCAAGCACGACAAATTTTAAAACCTTTGGAAGGGTCCTTTTAAGATTGCAGCGTATCGTGGTCAGAACGCCTTTCTTCTCAAGGAAATGAACGGGGATGATTGTCCTAGAGCGCCGATCAATGGTCGGCTGCTCAAGCGATACCATTTTTGAGTATTTTTTGCTGATTTCATTATCATTGTATATATCGTTCTACTTCTGTTCCATCGCAAGTGTGTACTAATCTCTTTTCTTCAGTCTGGGGCCCGAGGCGAAGGCTATAATTCTGAAGAAGGAGGTTAGTTGGTTTGAAGTTTGTCAAGTTAGTTTTATCAGTCATTTCAGTTTTAAAGTTGAGTCGGTTTCAGTCAAGTTTCAGTCAAGTTTTCAGTCAATAAATGTGTCCAAGGTTTTGTGTTATCTTTTGAAATAATGACTCCATCGCCCAATGGATGAAGGCACTGTCTAACTCTTCCAGAGATCTGTCGTTCTTGGCATCTCCTTGGAGCTACCATCCCCATTGGAGCCAATGTTAGAGTCGGTCCTTACAGCCCTCCGTCAGAGATCATTTCACTTTTTGCATATCATTTTTAGGTGTCTCGCTCACTTCACTTCGTTGCATTTCGCTAGGGGCATGCCATTGATTGACGAGATGGTTTGGTCTTCTTGTATTCCCTCATGCTTGTACCTGATGGGCTAATTAAAACTCCTTAAAAATCATCTAAGTTCAGGTCACGTCATTCATGATCATAAATGAATATTTTGGTCAACAAGAGTCTTTTAGTTTTAGAGTCTAGGGTTTAGTCTTTTGATATGTTTAGTAAATGCCCACAGGCCATGAGGATGGTTTCGATAAGGTTCTTAATTCAAATTTCCATCATCAAACACTTCTGAGGACATTTCTTGTTCAAAAATCTGTTTTAAACTAGAAATTGTCAAGTTCATTTTTTGTAACAGTCATGTATTTTTTCTACCATAAAAAATTTTCAAATGCAGCTTCTGATATTTTCCGAAGTCCAAACGCCAACGTCCCTGCAAAAAATCAACTCATTTCATCAGTCCAAACTCAGAAAATCAATGAAAAAGCCAAAATACAGAAGTTTAATGAAAGGATAAAGTGCCAAATGAAAAACATTACAAAGTGGGTTTTTGAAGAACTAAAAATTAAACCCATCTCTCCCATGATATTTCAAAGGCTATTTGAACCCATTTGTCAAATTACATTCACAAATTTTCAGAGCAGAGATCGAATTTGGAGTTTGAAGAGCGAAGTTCAGTGTTGAAGGGCCGAGACAGGGTGTAGAGAGTGCATGCAACGCATACAAAGGAGCGCGCAGCGCACTGAGGAGAAATTGGCAGTGTAAATTTACATGCACGCGGCGCACCAGGCCAACGCGGCACGTTGGGTTTGCGCGCGGTACGTTGAGCTCTCCAGCTCCAAACTCATCAGCAGTCAGTGATTTTTCAAATTCAAATCATCTTTTAGCCTCCAAGTAAGTGTGTCAAATCCCGCTCAATGATTTTTGGATATGCTGTGGTGGTTTAAAGGCGGAGAAAACAAATGTTTTAATGGTCAAAAAATTAACCCTATGTCTACATCCAAAAATTGCTCCATAGGGTTTTGAAAGAAGTGTTGGTGATATTGTTGGTGTTTCAAACTTGTTTCAAACAACATGTATGCTCTTGTTATGGAATGTCATCATTGCCACTGTTAGATTTACCACAGTCCCATTTTCATTGTTCCCATATCCCTTTATACTCTTGACCCCCATGTGAGATCCCAAACCCTACTTATTACCTCTTTCCCTTCCATTGATTAAAATCCAAGTGTTCATAAGGATCAATGGTTGTTTTCATGTTTTTGACTGCACTTTTGCCATTTGAATAACTCTTATATCTATCACTTGGCAAGTCCTATTAGTATTACCCATTCCTATACCATTTGTAAAGGTATGTAATCCCAACATTTCCCAAAGCAGTGAGTAAATAGTTTGTCTTTTCCATTGTGTTACTTGACAGTCCATTGTGTTCATTGTAACATTTCCCACAGTCCCCATTCCATGTTAGAAACAGTTGGCATATTTGATAGTGAAAGGTAAATCATCTAGTCATCATTTTCAGACATACTCCTAACGCTTGTTTTTGCCATACCTATATCAGCATATATTTTTCAAACATCTTGATTTCAGCGCCATGTCAGAGACGGATTCAGTTTATGAGAAGGGGTATGAAAGTGATTCCACAGCAGAGGTTAATGTGCCAAGGAGGTCTCACAAAAGTGGCAAAAGTGGTAGGAATGTTAGGGAGGAACCTACTTCTTTGGTTCAATTGCAGGCTTGCCCGCTTGCAATGGATTGTTTTCAGCATCAGTCATGTTTCCAATACTGTGAGATGATTTCCCAAACTCATCATCATCATGAGTTAGCTCGCCTATTTGTTCTAAATTTGCATGATGGCCATGTAAACCTTGCTGGAGTAAACTTTATTTTGTCACCAGAGACCATTGCTCAGGCCACTGGGATACCAAACATAGGAGAGGAATGGAACAAACGACAGCAGCTAGAGAAATCCTATTATGAGTCATATATCAAACCTGGATATATGAGGCAGCTGAGCAGGGTATTTCCATTTCGATTTCTGAAGGATGAGTATGCACCATTGATGAGACTGATCATTCGATATTTCAGTTGCGAGGGCAGATTCTCGCGCCTCTATGCGTACCATATCCGTTTGTTGATGCATTTCACGAGGGTACGTATGATGAGCATTCCATACTTCATGTACCGTAGCATAGAGTGGATGACATTTCTTGTACAGAAGAAGACCCTGATCAAAATCATGGTGGTACATCATGGTGGTACATCAGCTCACACAACAGGGCATCGCATGGGATGAGTTCATCTCCCGTGACTTCTTTGCAGCGCCACAGCCGCCTCCCGAGGTAGTTCATGATGAGGGAGAGCCTTCACACCAGTTTAATATTCCTAAGACTGAGCATATCAATGTATCGATGTATCATGTTTTCCTCCTCTGGCGGCTTGAGCACTAGTGTTGCATTCTCGACGATGATGTTATCTCCACAGGGGTGGGGGAAGGGGTCGTTGACTTATCCTTCATGCCAGTACTATCTCCACCGAGGTGGAAAGTCTTACCTTTGACATCAGCAGTGCAGTTCAGGATAGAGGCAAGAGGCCTATGCACGATGAGGGCCCTTCAAGAGGCCGAGACACTGATTTGATACTCATCGATGTTGATGCGAGCTCTCCTAGCTCGAAACTGAGGGAGGTCATCCAGGAGCAGAAAGCTAAGATTGATACTTTGACAGAGAATTTGTAGAGATCACAGTGGGTGATAAAGTACCTAGAGCAGCGGAACAAACATCTGGAGGATCAGCACACACTTGTAGAGCTGCGGCGAATCCGTGAGGATCGACAATTGGCCCGGAAGAGACCTGGTGACATGACACCAATTGAGCGAGAGACCGAAATCATGCATGTTAACATTAATTTGGAGAAGTTGTTGGCAAAGGCTAATAGAGACAAATACATGCTCCGTCATATGAAAGGTCATTATTGGGCCCGCATGCACGTTTGCAAAGCAAAAATGAAGATCCTGAAGAGAAGGTTGAGCAGAGCACTGAAATGGCGAAAGAGGCCTGATCCACTCTGGATTTTGGCCGAGGCTTCATTGGCAGAGCATGAGGCATGATAGTGGATCTTTGCTCTGAATTTCAGCAAATTTGGAGAATTTTTTGTCCTTTTTGAAAATTTTGGTCACAAAACAGGTTTTTCCGCCCAACGCGTAGCGCGTCCCGACGCACGCTTATGATTGGGACACTTTATGGAGGAAAAATTTGTATTTTTGGATTTTTCATGGTAAGTTATGCATGCTTAGAAATGTCTGAAGCATTTCATCAAGTTCTGGATGATCAAAAGGGCCAAAAACACCATGAAAATCACCTTTCTGCCACCTTTTGCACCAGCAGGAAGTACTTTTGGGAGATAGAAGTTTTGGAGGGGCAAATGAGCTCCAAATTGAAAAATTCCACTTGGGTTGGATAGCAGACATCAAGGGCTTTCAAAAAATCTATCATGAGCTTGATTTTGACTTCGGTAAGTGCCCCAAAAATAGGATTAAAGTAGCGCAACACATAGAGCTTTGGCGCGCGACGCATAGAGATTTTGGGCATGTTTTTCACCTTCCAGCTCAGAAATTCAGCCAGTTTGGACTAGTTTCACCTCTTGATGTAATTTTTGGTTTTTCTTGATGTAATTTGATGTACATAATGTAACTTTGGCACTTATTTACTTTTTCTAGATGATTCATTCACAAAAAAGTGAAAATTGAATGAATGAATCAGTTTCTTTCCTTTTAGAGGCAAGTTGTTTGGCTGCCTTGATTTTAGCTCCTTGTTTAGAATTGGTTCAAACTACTCCTAGAAGCATGAGCTTGACCCTTAGAGGCATGGGAAGGGGTTATAATTGTCTATTTATTTTATTTTCTGAGACACTTTCAGGGTTGGACTCTTGGGAAAAGTTTGGCACACTATTGTACATATTTTCTGCATTTTGGCTAAGGAAAGATCATAGTTTTTGCAGCACCTGTTGGGATTCTTGTGGCTTTCAGTTTTGATGGTGTGTTCTCTCAGTTATTTGTAAGTTCTTTAATTTTTAATGTATGCAATTCCCTTCTTTTGCTTCTGAAACTAAATGAATGAGTAAATGAGGTAGAATCCATTGATTCCAGTGCTCTGCCTTTAAATTTGTTTAGTTTTATATGTTTTCGCCAGTTTGGAGAGGATCCTTGTTCTCCCTTGCCCTCTTCAGCTCCTTTTCTTTCTGATCCATCCATACACATAATAAAAAGGCATCAAGACTACTGCCTACCATGCCCCAACTTGAATTCTGCAAAGATCTGGCCTCATCCCCGAGCCCAAATTTTTTTTTCCCATTTTTCCAGCAAAAACCCAAAAATTTAAAACAAACCTTCCTATCTATTTACTAGCATAAAATCAATATCCATTATAAGTCATCTCAACCCCTTTGAAGACCTTTTTTCGAGATATACCTGGAGAGAGCCCTCTCCTGTCCTCGTAGGGCTAGCTACGAGGCTGAGCGTGGTTTGATGTTGCCTTGAGATTTACCTTATTTCAGCCTAAGGTAGTTTTGAGCGCTAACAGGTTGTTTTGATTGATTCTGTTGGTTGGATGAACAGGTCTGTGGAAATTATTCCATTGGGATATGGAGTCATAAAAGGCTGCTTTGTGGTGTCAATTTTTAAAGAGTATCACAGGGAAAGCTAACTATACTAATTGGATCTTTACGGCAGTACGAGTTATGATATGGAGAAAATAGTGATATTCGATAATGATATTTAAAGAGAATTTAAGAATTATTTAACTAGACTTTAGAGGAAAAAATTTCAAATGGTAAATGTTGGCCTGTGACTACACATAACATGGAGAGGTGGTCCCTATAAGAAAATGACAGGGTAGAGGTAGAGAAGCAGTTACCATTAGTGAAGAAAAAGGAAGAATAGAAATAGTTAAGACAGAAAAAAAACAAGGATAGAGTCTTGAATGAGGTTGGGTCAATTCGTGCATGCGTTCATGTCAAGTCGTGAATGCTAAAGCAGGACTAATTTTGAATGCGGGGCAAGTATTCCACGAAAAAATAAGAAATGACCGGGTGCAACCAAAGAGACAAGGTCGGAAAAACACAGCAAGGGGAGCAGTGAGGGCTGTTGGTCCAAGCATATATCAACGACGAAGATTAAAATCGCAGTCGCATAGTGCAAGTGTTTTAAGATAGGCGCAAATGGTAAAATTTAAAAATACCAAAGTGCGATGTGTGATGGAGGTGGAACCCAACCACCCTTACCTTAATATTTCTGCCTTTCTGTTTCATTTCTCTACTTTACCTTTTTTCGCCACTATATCATTGTTTCTCCTCCACTTTTCCCATCTCCTCAATTGCGATTAAAGTGGGCTAGTCCCCCTGACATGTCATCCCTTTCCCCCCTACCATCCATCACATTTCAAAAACGTTACAACTTATCGTTTAGGCATCTGCAATGTATTTCTTTAAATTTATGATGCGGTGTTTGGCCCCACCATGGCAGCTCTGCCCCCCACTTTCCCTTGCCACATTGCTTACCTCTTCCCCACACTTCGCACTTCGCATCCTTTAAAGTTTACCTACATTGTTTAGTGTTAAGAGTTGCGATCTACGGGAAATGGTCGGGTCCTACCTTCCTCCACGTCACCCTTTTCTCCCCACCCTCCATCACTGATTGCACATTATAAAATTTCACATCGAAACTAAAAATTAGAACATGTGATTTTTAATTTGTGACATATCGAATCGCATTCATTTTAATTTACCTTTGAATTACCCACAACCAATTTTTTTTAACTTGCGGTGTGGCCAACTCCCACCTTCCCTCCACGTCACTTACCTTCTCCCCACACTTTGCACATCGCACATTTGAGAGTTTACCTTTACTGCCTCGTGGTAAGGAGTTGCGATTGCGATGTAGTTGGACCTCACCATCACTCCCACCATTCTCATTCGTTGTCACACATCTCATCACCGCTAAGCCCTCTGCATCCCTCTGTCACCTCCTCTTCACCCAAAATCATCTGATGGTCCTTGTTTCATTGCGCACCACCTGTAGCTTTCGAACTTTAACCATGGCAGGGGGGTCTGAAATCGATAGTATCCTTTACCGCCCACTCCTCCACGTGTCGTTCTCTCATCATTTTGCACCCCCCCTCTCTGATACTGCTTACCACTTAAGCCCCCCTCCGAAATCTGGTTCTCGTTTTGTAATTCAAATGACACCATGTGGGCTATTGAGGCAGAACATGTAGTTGTGGTTTATGCAGTCTTCTTAGGAGATCTTCACTAAAGAACCATGTGCACTCAGTACAACGAGCCTCTTCATAATGGATTAAGTGGAAATCACCAGAGTGAGGGAGTGGATGTCTACAGGCAATAGATGGAATTGTAAAATGATAGTCAGCCTGTACACCTACGACCGCTCCTCGCCATACCATATTGAAGGCACCCATTATTAGCCTCAATGGGAAACCATGTCCTTTTTGTTTTTGGTTTAATTTTTATGATTTTTCTGGTGAAATCTCAATTTCACCCCATTCATGTTTTAATTTTCTCAGTACATAAGAAATTGCTCAATATACGCTCTGCAAGTTAGGTAGCATGTTGTGATTTCATAGATATGGGTCGATCATTAATGATCAAGTACTGTAGACCCTCTAGGGAAACTCTATATATAGTAAGTTCTATGATGAAAGTAGGGTTTTGGAATTTTGGAAGAATTTTGCTGTATTTTTGTATGATTGTGCTCCCTATGCTCTGAGATACATATTTTGGAAAGCTTTTTGAACTTAATATAATACAATGTTGTTATTTGGATTCCAGATGGAGTAATGAGTACTATTTCTCTGTTTTCCTCGGTTATCAGTAATCTCCTTTTTATGTATAATCATCTGTCATGCTATGCTGCTTTGAAGGTCCATGTAATGTAGTTGTTGGTAGTCTAGAGTTTTATTTATGAATTCGTGTTTGCATAATTCCAAAGTGTTAATGCTCATGTATTAAGCTTGCTACACTCCCTTAATTCACACTCCACGAACCTCTGTTGCTGTCCATATCTCATTCATATATGTTTCCTCTGAGTTCATGGGGGACATATTCTTAATCTTATTAAGCCTATCTTGGGTGGGTTCCTTCTTAGTTCTTTCTCAATGCCCCCTGCATATTTTTAAAGCTTCTACTCATTGTTTTCTACTTGGACCAACTAAAAGCCATCAGCCTTGTAGCCTCTTGAGCCCATTCACCATTTAGGGAATTCACATGAATCAGTCTAAAATGGTCTCCTCTATTCTTGAACCACCAAAACCATAATTCCTTTGACCCATATTCTATCAAAGGAATTTATACAATTGCCTACATTTAACCTCTGATTTTAAGATGTCCTATGCACTGGTATTTTGCAACTTAAGGCTATCTCTAGGAGCTACAATAGTAAATATAGATAGAATTAAGGTACTCCGACAACAAATCTTAATCTAAAATTTATGGTTTATAATCAGATGAATGGATGCACAACAAGGAAAATGATGGAAACATTTAACACAGATACGAAACACATCACCATTTAACACAACTCAAATATCCTGTGAACGATCTCTTATTATTGATGCCCAACTCCAAAAATTATAGCGTTCCAATACAATAGTTCTTCCAATGCAGGGTCTAACAAGGTCCAACCCTTGATATTGCCAATACATGAAATATTTAAATAAAAATTACATCATTTGGCCTATCTACTTTGACAAATTTTCATTAATTATAACTAAGCAAAAACTTGACAAGTGTGGCCATGCAAGCCTAGGTCAAAATATTTTTGGCAAAAAATCGCCTATGGAAGTAATTCTGGCAGCTCTTCATGAACCCAAAAGTAAGATGAAAGTGTCTGAGATGGTCACGAAGAGGCAATGATGGGTGGCTCTGACATCTGGCTCTACTTTTGGACCACCTTTGCTGGATCATTAAATATGATGTAGTGCTGACACTTTTCGTCGATCAGTAGTTGTGCTTCAATTTGAAGAGTGATGTGAGCTCTGTTGATAATCTAGAGGCTAAATTCATTGAGCTTTTGCTAAAAATTCTCTATGAATTCAGAACCTGTAATTTCAGATAGAATGAGCAAGGTAAATCTTGCTTTCGGACATGAATTTGGGTTATTATGGATTATTTTGCAATCGTTGAGTTGGCGAGGGTCTATTGGATAATGGCCTAACCATTTATGGTGCAACAGGATGTGGACAGGAATAGATGTGATAGGGAGGGGAGGACATGTGACCATGTACGTGGCGCAACAACATTTGCAAGTATAAAAAAGTGTGGTGGTTTGGCTAATGGCAGAAACTACTTTTCAGAGGGGGATGACAATGGTGAACGGTATCAAAGGGGGGGGGGGGGGGGGTGTGAACTATTTTGGGTGTGACACGTAGCGGTATCACATACCACTAATTTTGGACCCCCCTCCCCTTTTGTTAAAGTTCGGAGGCTGAACGCGGGCCAAAAAAAATCAAGGACCGTCGGATGTGGGGTGATGCATGGGGATGAGGGAGAGGTGAGGGATAGTTAACACAAAGGGGATGTATGATGTGGCGGTGGGGTCGGGGAATGGATGAACGTTAGGGGGTAGATTAGGAATTAGGATAAAATGAAAAGGTGAATGTTTAGGGGGTCAGTATAAGGTAATAATAATATTTTCAAAACTTTGGGTATAATTAAGACATAAAGTATGTAAAAATGATCTTGGAATGCGGTTTAGTTCCCAAACTTCAAAACATAATCCCTTTTTCAACTTTTTTAGTGTAAACACCCTCTATTTTGACCTTTTTTTTTTCTTTTTTTTCTTTTTATATTCTTTGGGAATGCTTTGAATATTGAAATTTATGTACAATATGAAAATTTTCAAGTAAGAAATATTCAGTCACCTTGTGATACTGTGAATTAAAGGAGTCTAACATGACCCATAAATCTCTTTAGTAGGAATAAAACCACTTCTAATGTGAAAGTGGATCAGTGTATCTAGTTGAATAAGTCACTCTATTGGCTCGAGGGGTCCTAAACTAGGTTTGGAGGTTAAGTTTTGCCAACAAGGCCCTATACTACTGGCCCTTTCAGTAGTGACCTGCTTGCGCAGGCCAAAGTCTCACCTGACGCAGTATGGGAGGGTGTTGGAACCAAGTTTCCACACCCTGAGAGAGATTAAGTAAGTCAAGCGGGTCTTCGTTCCCAGCCTATCGAGTTCATATTTAACAGATCTATTCGCAAGCTATAAAATAGAGCTATGATTAAGAAGAGATCTAGTAATTATCCTCGCATCCACATGCGTAATACCGATCTATCAATACAACAAACTATAATCGTAGTAATTAACTGATTACCGATTCATATAACAGAAACATAGATACTTTCGCAACTATCACACAGATATTCTTGCAACTCAATCATTCACATTAATCATAACAAAACAGATCCAGATAACATCAGACATCCAACAGTACTTCGCATACATATTAATATGAGAAATCCTCTTACATTCCCAAAATACTACCTGCGCACACAACCAGCAGGGTCCACACACAGCAGGACTAGGGATCTCTGCGCACACAGCCAGCAGGAGTCCTTACCCAAACAACTCGACTACATATCTAACAATTTGTGCTTCACATCAATCCTAATTCTTTCCTTCCTATGACTAAAAAAGGTTCATCTATTTATACTGATTTAGCCTACGCATCCAATGGTCCACAAATTTTGGTTTGCGAACTCTTGGTCTACCCTTAACCCATTACAATTCATTAGGGGCTTTGACCCACCTCAAAACCCCTGCATTAGACTAAATATTACAAATCATATACAAAAATGGACAAAATTCGCAGCTTTAGGAGACCCTATTCCAACAATTCCCCAACACAATCTTGTGACTCTTCCTGAGTCACTTTGATGGAGGGGTCTCCACCTGTGCCTGCAATAATATGATCACCTCGGCCAATGGGTGCAGCATGCCTTCGCTCTGAGCAGCAGTATTTTGCACAATTTCAACCAACTTCTGAGAAATTGGGCCTTTCGTCACGGCGGAGACACTTTCCAGAGTCTGGTTTAGCTGCTTAACCACAACATCAACATCTTGAGAAATCTTAAGGGCCTCAGTAGCCCACTGCTTCAAGTGATCTCCAACGACCTTCTTCTTCTGCCGGATTTCTTCAATATCAGCTTGGAGGGCATGAATGGTGCACAGCCATGTTAAGCAATGAGCAGGAACAAATGGGGGCAGGGTGGCCTCTAACGTCTCAAACTCTTCTTCTTTCAAATGCAGGTTCTAGTTGATCCCCCGGAGGATCGGGTCATGTTGGACCTTGGTCCATAGATTCATAGTGATTTGTAGCAATTGGGAACCCTGCATGATTTTCCCTATAATGGCGTTCGTAGCCACGATGACTAGCGTAGTTTGCTGGGCCCATACCTCTGGAGGTGTTTTAGGCTGCAACTTAGCCTACAGATTAGCGATTTGCTACTCCATCCATGTCTTGACCACCTGCACTTCTGCCCTGGAGGCCTTCAGTTCTGTGACCAACCTTTCAACCTTAGCCTGAGGGGTGGCTATGGCCGGGATATCTATAGTAACTTCTGCGCACATTTGGTGAATCACGTTTTTAAGATTTGTTTGCTTCGCGATGGCGAGGCACACTTCAATGTTCTTTGCATTAATTGTTTGTTTAGCCACTCCAAGTTGTTGGTGCACTTTTCGGTCCCGATGGCGAATTTCCTGAAATAAAGAGTTGTGGAGACCTTACAAGGCATCATGAGGTACACTAGCTAGATTCAGCTAGAATTTTGTACTGACCTAGACTTGTAGACCCAAGCCGAGTGGAGTGATCACAATGGCTATGCCAGGTAGAGAATAGAGGTGGCTTTCATCTATAACTAGCGCGACAATGTTGGCTGTCGAGGGCATTCGTACCTGAGTCACACTGGTCTATAGTGTGTCTGCCTTCAGTTGTAGAGTGCGGAGCTCATCCTGACTTGTGTCGATCACAGCTTTCTATTATTCCCCTAAGACTAACCATCTCTCTTCTGCGGCCAAAATGACTGCGTCAGCAATTTGTTCGAGGTCCCCGTCAGTCCGTGTGACTGTCTCATCTTGTTCTGTCTGCTGAGATCACTGCTTATTTCAAGGACCTTTGACAAGATTGCTTGTTTGCTTCATGCCTCGGGGTGAGGTAGGTCCTCCTACATCCAGGTCTGGCTGTGAATCTATCTGAGTCTCCGCCTCGGCTTCCTTCTCAGTGGTCTGCTTCTGCTACACATCCTTTTGTGCTGCTGTGCCTGTGTCATTCCTGGTACTCTTTCTTGGTCCTCTGGTATCCTTGATGACGACAAGCGAGATTACTTTTGGTGTGTTGGTCCCTTTAGAGCTCTTCGCACTGGTTTTGAAACCTATATTCCAGTTAGGAGGCCAGAACGCAATGAAATTATCCTAGGATTTGTGGACATTGGCCAAAAACTCATTGCACAAATATTGTGACCAATTGAAATAGACCCCTTTCTCACACTAGCCTGCAAGCTAAATTATGTATGCGAGGACAGAGGCCACCTGACATTTCTGCATCATTTTACACGCCAATAACATAGTGCCCAGCTGCGTAGCGGGATCACTAATGGTTTTTATCATGAAGTCGCAAGTATTCTGCTCCACATGGTATTTTTGTCACACATACTCAGTAGTTTCCCCTTTATACTTCTTACCAACACACTCGAGAGGATTTAGCCCTTCCATAAGGAGACAAATTATTCAATGGATAAGTGCAATGTCAATAGGGATTTGATCCTTGATCCACAAACACCCATCATGGACTAGTGCAAGTAACTAATGCACTAGATGGTCTGTGATATTATAGTGGCCGAACTGTGACATCCTGAGTAGGTTGAGGAGCCCGGGCCCTGCCACCCAATGTACCCAACTTACAGGGACAATTTTTATCCCATCATCCTCCTGAACTCGTTCCAGATATAACTCGGGCGCCAATTTAGGGAAGGCCTCCAAATTGGCTATGTCATGATCATTAAATTTAATCTCATGGAGCCTTCCAAAAGGTTCACCAATAACAGGGACCTTGCCCGGGGTCAACAACATCTACAAGTATGTGATCAGACCGTCGAGCTTCTTCGGCATGGGCTTTTAGGGCCTATGCAGCCGAACGAAAGGAGGTAACCATTTTATGGGCTTCGTGGCCTGAACCTCTTCCTGCACCACCCACAACTGGGGCATCACTCCCAAGGATTTTACAATTCATGAGGAAGTACGAGGTTTCCCTACATCCCATTTTGTGGGTTTCGGGGGCTTTCCTAAGCCCTGTGCTTTTTCCTTCCCCTTCTTCATGACTGGGGTGGATAAAACTTCTTCAACTTCAAACTCAATCTCCACCACTTCCTCAATTCCTTGCTCCACCGATATTACTTGTTCTGAGGGTTTAGCAAGATTCGTAGCCATCATCCTCACATGAAAGTTAAACTCGAGATTACAACTGTCAGAGGGAGCAGGTTGCTCAGACATGAAAGAGACACTATAGCCACAAAAATTCTTACAGCACAAATTTGTCTAGGATAAATATGCCAAGTAAAAGCTATTCAAGCGATACAGAACCCTTGTCTAACCTATCTTGCCCTTTTTATAGCTTGGTCGAGCACCCAAAGGTAGGGTAAACTTCACTTGAAACTTACTATCAGGAAACCGGTAAAAAATCTCCAGAAATTTCCTTATTAAATGTCGGTCGCCCGCTCCTTCCAACGATAATTTTTTATTTTTACCTTATTTGAATATTCCAACGGCTAGTTTTCATACCCCTAGTGCACTCAGCGCACCCCTGCACTCCCAGTGCATCCCTGTGTTTTGAGAATACTTCCCTTTCTTCCAGCACGCCTGCTGCGATCTGGGTTTACTCCTGTCTCGCCGGTGCACCCCCCTGGGCTTCTAATTCGGTGACCCTAACCTACGCTTCGTATGGTGCCTTCTATCCACACCTTCCTTAGTGGGCATAGCCCATTTTAGATAGCTACTCCAGCCATATATTCATTTGATCCGATATGGTTTGAGCCAGCTGTTGTTGACATAGCCAGGTAGCATATCACTGCGTAGGGTGGCTAAGCGAACAACTCCACCATCCGTGATTTCTTTAACTACATAGGGCCCTAGCTAGTGCTGTCAGAACTTCCCCAGGTGTCTCACAAATTGGCTATCATATAGTAGCACTAAATCATCCTCTGCAAAGGACTTTCATCAGATATGTCGGTCATGCCATGCCTTATCGTGTGCCTTTTGAACCTGATGCCGGAAGTTAGCAATAAATGGGTCTTCTTCCAAAGCTACAAGCTACGCTAAACACTCCTCCATGATATTAGGTTCCACCATATTCATAAAGGCTGCGATGTGCAGAGTAGGAACAATATATTCCATGGGCATAATTGCCTCCTTGCCATAAACCATCCTAAACGGTGTTTTTCCTGTTAGTTTTTTATAGGTGGTGCGATAGGCCCAAAGAACAGACATGATGTGCACGTCCTAGTTGCTGCGATCGGCATTACAAAACTTAGTGAATTCTCCAAGACTTTATTGAATGCTTCAACCACTCCATTCGCCTAAGGGTGATATGGAGTGCTGTTGGCATGATGGATCTAGAATTTCTCTGTTAAGGCTTGTATAGTCTCATTAATAAAGTGTGTGCCCCTATCGCTCATCAAGATTTTTGGACAAACAAATCTGGTCAAAAGCTGCTCAAAGATGAAGTGCGCAGTGGTATCTGCAGTGAAATCCTTCACCGCTTGTGCTTCAGCCCATCTGGTTACATAGTTAGTGGTAATGATGATCTAGCACGCACCTGTTTTCTTTCCGAGTTGGTTAATAGGTCCCACAAAATCGTTGGCCCATTTGTCAATTGCTTGTAGTGCCATCTGCGGTTGAAGGGGAATTTCATTTCTACATGATGGCATTACTATCATTTGCATGTGTCGTAGGCTTTACAATATTCGTGAGAGTCAATATCCAGGGTAGGCCACCATAGGCCAGCTCTTAAGATCTTTTGCGTCGTTGCTTTCCCTGCGTAGTGACCTCCTGCTACCCCATTGTGGGATTCTGCCAAGATATCATGTCATTCATGCTCTAAGACGTATCTGCGCAAAATTTCATCTGCGCCCATCTTATACAGATGTCCTGCGATGACGGTAAAATCCATAGCGCAGGCTACCAACTCCTTCTTTTGTTGCAACGAATATTCCACAGGCACCTTGCCCGTATTCAGGAACTGAATGATGTCAGCGAAGTGCGCATCAACCACATTAATAGAAAATAGTTGCGCATCAGGCAGCCCTTCCTCTAGGTTGGTCGATTCCTCACCAATCTCGATTCGAGACAAGTGATCAGGCCCGACATTCAACTTCCCTGGCTTGAAAATGATTTCAAAGTCGTACTCTTGGAAGAGAAAAAACCATCGACATATTTCCCCCCCCAACATAGGTTTATTCACTGGGTACTTCAAAGCCAAATGATCTATGAAAATTTTGAAGTGCCCTCCTAACAGATAGTATCGATACTTATATAGTGCATAGACAATGGCCAACCCTTCCCTTTCCGTGGTGGCATAATTGTGCTCCGCACCCGAGAGTTTTCGACTAGAAAATGTGATTGGGTGATCAATGTCGTCAACTCCAGACTATGTAAGGACTTCCCCCAGGTCCATTCCTGAAGCATCAACGTGAACATGAAATACCTTTGCCCAATTGGGAAAAATAAGGATAGGTGTAGATACCATATTTTCCTTGAGTAACTCAAAGCTCTTCTAGCACCCGTCATCCCAAAAGAATGAAACATCCTTCTTAAGCAGCTTTTCTAGAGGTGCAGTGATCAGTGCGTATCCCTGAATGGAGTTTCTGTAGTAGTCCGTATGTCCGAGGATCAAATGCAACTATTTCTCAGTTGTAGGTACCGCCAGATTGATGATAACTACAACTTTCGTAGGGTCCATCATCAACCCTTGTCGACAAAATATATGTCTGAGCAATATTTCGAAGGGTACGTAGAAGATACATTTCTTGATATTTAGAGAAATCATGTGCTTTTGGTAGGCGTACAACATCATGCTCATGTGCGAAACGTGTGTTTTTACTAAGCCGAAGACAGTCCAATCATTGAAATACACCTCTAGAAATTTGTGGATGAATTCCTTGAACACTGCGACAAGTACTCGCGGGAATATAGCAGGGACATTCTTGAGTCCAAATAGCATGAATTTATACTAGAAGGATCCCCATTTAGTGGCAAACGTCATTTTTCTACAATCTTCTGGCACGATCTGGATCTGGTGGTAACCTAAGAACCCTTCAGTGAATGAGTATGCTTGCTGGCCTCCTACACTATCTAGGATCTCATTGGAGAATTGTGTCAAAAAGGGGTCATGTGCACATCAATCATTTAACTTGCATAAGTCCACAAATATTCAGATTTATACTTTCGTTTTCTTTTCTTGAACTACCATCGAACTTACCCAATCCGACTGCTTGACTGACTCAATAATACCTATGGTGAGCATTTTGTCAATTTCTTCCTTAACCTTCTACTTATACTTAGGGTTCAGCCGATAAGTCCGCTGCTTTACAGGGCGCACATCTGGTTTTAGTTTGATGCGCATAACCCCTAGGTCCCCTGTGATCCCTTTGAGCTCTGAAAACTTGGCTGGGAATAAGTCTTGATATTTTGTGAGCAATTCAACAACCTTGCTTACAGTGTCATCATCCCAGTAGTCCCCAATTTTAGCCAACTTAGGTTGCTCTGTCGTGCCAATGTTGACTTCCTAATTTCAGAGGCTTTGTCACATCCACCGTCTACAGTGGAGGTCCTGCAACTGCACGCTCCCCCTTTGATTTTGGGATAGAGACATTGCATGGGTTCAGATCGCACTCTTCTATATTTATGTTGTGACAATTGACAATATCCTGCATCTGTTTTTCCCACGTCGGTACCCCAAATGCTGCAGAGGAGCTGGATTCACCAAACATGAATATATATATATCCTACAGAATTTTGTCAAGCGCCTCTCAGCCCCCTATTAGTCCAAATGTACCTATGAATTCATATTTCAAATTTTCCCAGTGGAGATTGTGTTGATGTAGCTCCGTATCCAAGTACCATGTAGTGGGGATTGGTCCCAACGCATGAATAAACAAGTGAACCCATTCCTCCATAGTTCGGTCATACCACTTCTCCATCCAAGAGAACAAGTGTTCACATGGATCCCATGGGCTAAGGAATGTCTTAATGCGCACCTAAAATAGGGGCTCAAATCATAGGATCATCATGTCTTGACATTCCTCCCAGTGCCGGAGCACTTCCTTATGCATGTCCCACCATCTTCCAGGTGTTGCCCTCATAGCTAGATTAAGAGCCCATAGCCTTCATTCTCTAGGAACCTTATCTTTGAACGTGCACAAAAATTGTTTTATACTACTGGAACCATCAAGGTAGGGCAATTCTCTTACCTCTCAAGATATGTAGTGGAAATCCCTTATGATTCATAGGTAGAGTAGTGCGGAGACATCATGTAGCCGATTTTGCCAGCTTTCTATTTCTCCATCAGAGTCTAAGGAGCATTCACTATCTTTTTCCTAGAAAAGCATACCATCAGCCATAATATTGATCCAGTCTTCATCCCTCGTAGTTAACTTATAGATGTGATCCACCTCTTCTTCCTCACACACTGGCTCTATTAACCTTTCTCCTTCTGCGGGTTCTAGTGGTATGATCACCCATGTTATTTCACTTTCAAACACCATGCTTCTCTTCTTCAAATTGATAATACCACCCATATCAATGGCCCAGTCCAATCCTAGGAGTGTTGGATAAGGGTCCACATCTTCTACAATCTAGATGACTTCAAATTTAGCCCAAAACTTAACTCCTATGATATCTACCACGATCTTTGATAGTCTTCCTAGCAGGATGATCTTCTATTGGCTGGCCTTGCGCAACTGGATAGTGGACCATTCCAACTTAGGTTCTCCCATCCACTACCAAGTATGTTTAGGTAGTACATTTGCAGCTGCTCCCAAGTCTAGAATAACCTCATCCATCTCGCAGTCACCGATCTACGCAGTAAACTGCATCTCCCTACCAATGTGTCTCTTATGCTTATATAGTTTGTGCACATCCTTAATTTACATAGTTGGGGTTGTCTTTTCTGCGCAGCTGTCTATCAAGGCTTGGAGGTGTTCTACGGCCCTTTGGTTTCACAACAGCTTCATACATGCCTGCAAGAATGGTTTAACCTCATCATCTGGCTTGAGGCTCCTAGGGGCTTGAGGAGTAGGTGCTTCAGCCCTAGCAAAGTCTTGGCGAGCTACGATGAAGGTTTCCTTCCCCTTCTGTAAGTCCAAACCTTCTTGTTTAATGTTTGATTTACGGATAAGAGGCTCTGCCTCAGCTTTCTCTGCAGCTCCCCCGGTGGCCATGCTGCTACGTGTTATAACATTAACACTTAGTCCCTTGTCTCAGGGTTCCGCCTTGAACCTTTGCACATTCTGCGTAGGTGTCTGCTACTTCTCTTGCATCTTACATCTTTTCAATTTCTTTCTTAATTAAAGGAAATAAGACAGGGTTTATCCTTCTTAGTTTCTATTTGAAAGGTTTCTGATTTTCTTAAGAGGAATTTTGTGTTGAATGATGCTAGTGTCATAAGATTTCAGATCTTTGTATCCCCAAGAAAACACATCTCTAAATTCTTTTAAAAGCTCTATGTATTGCAATTTTATATGAGTTGGGAGAGTGCTGGATAGTTTGATCATCTTGGGTTCTACTAGGCTGCCTATGTTATGTTCTTCTACATCTGTTTCCATAGGCTCCATTCTTGGTTCTTTGGCTACATCATTAAAGTCAAAAAGGTGTTCTAAAGGTGTGAGACCTCTTGGAATTGTATCATTCTTGCATTGTAAGACTTCCAAGTCATTCTGGTATGTGTTTTCAATTAATTCTTCTTTAAAAAGATTCTCACAGTGATTTATATCAGCAGAATATGTCATTTCTGTTTCTGGTGTTTGTTCATTATCCAGACAGTTTTCTTCATGGCTGGTTTCTAATGTTGGTATGGCAAAATCATTTTCTGATTTTACGAAATCATCTATGTGTTTTTCAGTGTCAAACACTTGCCAGTGGTCCTCATTGTCAGGCACTGCAGGCCTGTTTTTTACCTTTATCTTAAGATGTTCATTTATCTGAGGTACTTGGCAATGGCTGGCAGTGAAGGCAAGTTCATTTGCAAGATGATTTTGTGCTCTTGGAATGAAAATGAGTTCATATTTTTCAAAGGCCTTTAATAAATCAAGGGTAGCATTTCGATATTCTCTAAGTCTTGGGTTTTTAGTTGAATATTCTCCTTTGATTTTTCTTATGATAAGTTCAGAATCTCCTAGGATTGATATTTTCTGGGCTTCTAATTGTTTAAGCAACTGTAAGCCAAGGAGAAGGGCTTCATGTTCAGCAATAATGTTGGTGCATGGAAAATCTAGTTTATATAAATAACCCTGATTTGTATTTTGAATCCATACACCTACCCCTGCACTTGTTTTATTACAAGACCCATCAAATTTTATTGTCCAAAGTATTTCTGCCTCATTTTCATTTTCTTGTTGCTATTGATTGCTAATGTTTTATATTTGATTTGAGGGAAGTTTTGAGTGTTCTAGTAAACTGATTTCCTCTTTGTTTTCCTTTTCTTGTTGAGTGATTTGATCTTCATTGTACAAGATAAAGGAATCTAAACTTGATTGAATGGAATAGATTGGAGAGTTGTTTGGTTTATCTATGTTTCTCACCGTGTATTTCATGTGGGATTTCCTGTATAATCTTCTGTTTTGGTTAAAGATTGGGATGGTGGCATAAGACATGTCCATTTGAAGGCTCCCCTAAAGTTTGGCTCCCCATGATATTGACAAAAGCATGCCATACTTTGGGGGAATGTCCGCTACTACTATGTCCATAACTAGACTCTTGACAGGGATCTGAGATAATTTTACACATAAATCTTTGATTAAACCCAAGCATTTGACTCTGCTTGAATCAAAGGAATACAGATCCTTGTATGGTTTAGTAATTTCTAAGCCTAAGCTTTCCATTACTACTTTGGGCATAAGATTATGTTAAGCTTTGGAGTCTAACATGGCATTGTGTAATATCCTATCATGTATATTCAAACTGACATAGAAGGGAGGGACAGCTCCTTCTTGGTATTTTCCTTCAACTTCTGGACCAAACAACAACTCAGGTTTGTCATTTATCAAGTTTAACGTATCAGTGTCACTTCCTGAGTTCAAAGCTTTCAAAACTTGGTTTTTGTACACTTCTTGGGTTACTAGTTCAGCTAGAGGTATGGTAATTTTTATCTTTGCAATCTCTCCCTCAAGGCTGAAAGGAACTATTGATTTTGTCATATTTACATCTGTTTTTTCAATTGAAGTCCTTTCAGCAATTTTGATTTGCTGAACTTTGTTTGGACTGCTATTTGGGACAATTTTGTTAGGGCCACTAGCTGAAGTGCTAGGGCTGCTTTGTTCAACATTTGGCTGGCTGCTTTTCTCTTTGTTTAAATCTATTTTCTTAGCCAAAATGTTGGGTTTCTCTGCTATTTTCTTAGGCTGATTTTCTGCATTTTTCCTAACAGCAGTGCTAGTGTTTTTATCTTTTGAATTATCTAGGTTCCTTTTGCATCTAAGATTATACTATTTGTGTACCTCCATGATTTCATTCTCAAACCCCAACCTATAGTCTTCAGAATCGTCATAAGTGTTTTTCTTTTTTTTCTTTTTTCTGAAGAGAAGAAACCTTGTTCTTCTTTAGTGAGGAAGACATCATCCTCACTGTCTGATCCAATCAAGTTTACATGATTTTCTCCCAATATTTAAATCTCCCTTTCTTCCTCGTCTTGATCTACAAAGTTTTTTTGGAAGGGAGGTCTAATTTGTTGGTCATTGTCCTTTTGTCTATCTTGATTGTTTTCTCTTCTATAATTCTGGTTCCTATTTCTGTTTTGGGGGTTGTTTTGAGTGTCTCTTGGTTGAGTTTTCTCAATTATGCTCATCTTTTTCATCATTTCTTCCATGATCCTTTCCATTTTTTAGCTAGATGTGGAGGGTGCAGATTCCTCCCTAAATGATACTTTCCTTTCATTCCTCATCCTCGCTCTTTTCTCTATTAGATTTACCTCCACAGCAAGAGCTCCCTTTTGCATGTCTTCCAAGGTTAAGGGATCTCTTTCTCTTCGCTTATAGGCCATTTTAGGATCAAATCCCTCAGGAAATTTAGCCAAAGCTGAGCCCTATGGAGGTTTCAAGTCTGGGGGGAGGGCATTATAAACACTATTGAACCTAGTGCAATAATTTCGAACACTTTCCCCAGTGTTTCTTTTGAGATTGTTGTAGTTTGAAAGTATTTGGAGAGGGTTTTTTCTAACTTCCCACTTGTTTAGGAATGACTGATAGAGGGCTTCGAGGTCATTAATACTATTAGGGGTTAATCTTTTGAACCACTTTCTTGCTTCTCCCCCTAGACTTTGAGCAAACAATCTGAGTTTGATAGTTTCATCATCGACCTCATTTTTATCAAGATAGTCATTCATATTGTCCACATGTTGTGAAGCAGTAGAAGTGCTACTGGCATCATATAATGGTATCTTGGACTGATAGTCCTGTGGCAGATTGACTAAAGGTAAAGGAAGGACTAGAGGGGCATACCATGTTTCCATGATAGGAGGTTGTGGAAAGAATGGGGGGTTTACAAGTGGAGGATGTAAGAGGGGAGGGGATTGATGGAATGGTGTGGTTTGTACAGTGGGTGTATGAAGAACATATGTGGATGGACCAACAAGAGACTGTTGAGCAAATCTTAGATGAGAGAAACCAAAATTATGAAGGTAATGCAAATCAGGTTGGATAGTTTCTCTGCTAACAGTGTTTTCACCACTATCTTGGGATGAAGGTGAAGGCTCAAAGTCTGTCTGATCTATATTATCAAGTGACCTAGTTCTGAATGGGTTTCTTAAGTCAACTTGTGAATCTTGTAGAGCTGTAAGGTTTTCAGGAACAGAATTAGCTCTTTGGACTGGTCTGAAAATAGTTGAAGCTTGAGCCTTAGGAGACTTCCTAAGTATGCTTTCAAGATTATCAACTATCTCAGGAGGGTTTGGGTCAGGATATGCTATAGTATGAACTCTTCTAGAAGCCACTATGTTATGTTTTCAAACCCAATCAACAAGAAAATTTAAACCAAATATGACAATCTTCATTAGGCTAACTGATCTTTAGCAAGAAAACTTTAATCCTCAAAGTCTTCTTAACTGAGTTTGTATGATGTTTATGATAGTAATGGGTTTCCCAGTGGAGTCTTTAGGTCTATTTAGGATTGTGGAGTCACCAGGTGGAAATTTTTAGCTTTAGAAGGTAAAATGTTTTATGGTCCACCACCATTAAAAGGTTTGAATACCAATCTGATTTTTTTTATTTTTTTTTTGGGGTTTTCTGAGTTTTTATAGTCCTAAGGGTTATGAGAGTGTCCTAAATCTATTTCAACACTTAGCTATGGTGACAAAACAAACAGAGTTTACTCTTATGGCTTAGCTAGCTGATTCCTTCAAGGTTTGATAAGGCTCTATGAGAATCGTAAGGGTTACTTAGTTTGTCACTGATTCAAATAAGTCCTATCATAATCACCATTTGCTTTGGTAGTGCTTGAAGAGAGCTACTTATACTGCACTGGACAGTGAGTGTTTTTTTTTTAAGGATTTTACTCAGATTCCCACCGTGATCGCCATTATGTTGGGGTCCTGTGTTTTGATAGATTGGCTAACCAAAAGACAAGGCAACATCAGAACCAATATTTAGAGTTCCAGGATCTAGTCCCCCTGTTCTTAGAGAGGGATCTCTCAAATTATTTATTTTGCAAATATTTATCTTGTTTGCTTTTAAGTATTGATTTTAGACTATTTATTAAGTGCAGGTGTTTGTTTGGTTTATTTTTTTGTTTGTTTGGTTGAACTGACACAGTAGAACATGAAAGGTCTATGTAGTGTATATAGAAAGAAGAAGTATCATATTCATTGGGCAGTGGAGTCAAGAAGAGGTTTATGACAAGATCATCAATGGATATGGGATATCAAAGGGAAAATCTAACTTCACCACAAGATCCTTTACTTTTTTGAATGAGATGGACATTAATGATTTGGAAAGAGAAAAAGAATTCTCAACAAAGGGAACTTAAAACATAATTTGAACAATAAAGAAGTATTTGATAGACAGGGCTAACCATGAATTCTACAAACCATATTTTAAGCAAATAACGACTTCAAGACAACATTTAAAATGAAATATAAGATTCGAGGAACACCCTATTTCCTCAAAGACTTTATTTCAAAGGAATTAGAAAACATGAAAGATTCACTGATAACTGCAGTCATAGAAGATGGAATGCCTAACACAACTATGATCACAACTATAAAGACCTTTAAAACAATTATTCAAGCAAAGAAAAAGGGTATGATCAAAACAAACCTCCTTGGCTAATTATAAACAATGGTACTTCAAAGGGAGACTTCAAAAACAGTTTTCAAGTGGCAGCAGACAAGCAGGGAAAACCATAAATCATGTTGGAACCAACTATTTGAACTATTAGAGAAATTAACAAGCATGAGGACTAAAGAGAAATATTAAAGACTCTAAAATACCTCAGCAGAAGAAAACATAAAATAGTGAAGGATAAACAGGTCTAAGGTGCTTCCAGGAGTCATTTCTTAGCCTAAACTTTTCACCCTACTGTAGTAAGAATTTATGGAACAAAATGAAAATAGGAAAAACAACAGATAGTTCATAATAAATCACTAAAAACAAAGCTCAGGGATCCAATGATAGACCCTTATTAAGAACAAGCATGTCACAACATCATCAAGCTTCCAAGACTTCAATTTCTTCCTCAACTTTAGACAGACTATGTATTATTTCAAAGAGTTCCAATGTTACAACTAGTGACCAACCAACCAACAACCAACAAATTCTCATCTTCTTTAGAAGTATTTATAGAATAAATGAGGAGGTGGGAGAGTTCTAGGGTTGAGTATCATTGATTCTATACTAAATGAAACTCCTAGCCTTGAAAACCATGTAAGGCCTAAGGTAGGAATGCATTGAATTACAATTATGTTTTATTAACTCTGTTTTCTGCTTTTTAGGCTTAGTGGATGAAAATATTGACTTTCAGGAATTTTCTTATCTTTTCAATAACTTTACTGACAGTTTGAAATATCTTCCTTTATTTATAATAACTGTTCAGCTATATTTGGCCTTAATGTTTCGGACTGATATTTGATCTGGGTATTCCTTTGAGGCAGAAAACTGCAAGGTGGTAATTTTGGTAGATGGGAATTCAGTTAGCCCCTTTAACGTGGTTCTGAGGTGTTCTTCATTGTTTTGTCTTCTTTCACTTCTTTAAACGTTGATTCGCTTTTGATATTGTGTTTATGTCTGATTCAGGCTTTGAGACTCTATCTTTAATCATCCTCGAACTGCTGACTGTGATCATCTGCTTCATTTGTGGATTAGGCCTTTGATTCCTGAATTTGTGCCTTAATTCCTTTAAAATCTGATTAAAATCTTTAATTCTCACTTATGCTCTGATCTTCACCTTTGACACTAATATTCTTTATTTAATTTTTCTCACTATGTTTTGTTGTTCTTTGCAAGTGCGCAGAGGGTTTTTTCGGAGAAATTGTTTGAAAAGTTGATGATCATGACTCATCGACCCTTCCAAACCGCGAAATTTAAACCCATGATCTCCTTAATTTGTATTTAGGGCTATGAGGATCATCATCCTCAACCCATAATACTGTAATTTCCTGCAGGAGGGTTCTAACCTTGTAACCCATTAAATCTGCATAAAACAAACAAAATTTATTTTAAATCCTATGAAGATTTGGTTAAAATTGATTTGGAGGGTTTATGGAGGCATTTTGGACCTGTGCGAATGGGAAAATGCATCGGTAGGAGGAAGAAACCCTGGCAAAGGTGAAACAGGATTCGAAATTTTGAATTTGGCACGAGAATGAAGAAAGGTGGTTTCGGAAAACCAGAAGCAGTTTTCACGTAACATTTCGGGGGGGGGAGGGAGAGGAGGTATTACCTTTTCGAATGCAATTCCATTCATTGCTCGACAGGTGGATTTCTAAAACCACTTTTATCACGCGGAAGTTGTGCGGTGCTAGGGAGAGGCCAAAAGTTGCATGATATTGGCTTCTGGCCATCGGATGATCGGTGGCAGATCCAACAGTGCAGATAGAACATGATGGGGGCCAAGATGTAGGGTAGAGAATGGAGTGGGGTCTATGGCGAAGTAGATTTTGTCGTGTTGTGGATGGGTTTATTGGTGGTATCGGGTTAAGTCCCGATCATTGGATCCTTTTCATGGACGGACGAGATTAAAAGAAGGAGAAGATATATTGAAAGGGGAAGAGGGAAGGTAGGTGAATGGGCAGAAGGAAGGGGGCCCGATGGTCGTTGATCTGTAGAGATCAACGGTCTAGATCTGCTTAGAATTATAATGTCGAGAATGGAGAAATAGAAGGGAAATAGTGGTTTTGGCACGGAGGGTTATGTGTTTTAGTGCCCGATTGTGGGGCTTAGGAAATATGAGGGAAAAGGCTAAAGGTTTATAAGCTCTTGAGGGCTTAAAACCTTTGTAGAGAAAAAGACTCTTTTTAGGCCAAAAATAGGGATTTTAAAGCCAAACAGGGTTCCGATAGATGAGAGAAGGATTTTTAAGCCAGATGAAGGGATTTAAAAGCCAAATCAAGGGGAGATATAAGGTTTAACCGAGGGTTAAGGTAATTTAGACATTAAATGAAGGTGTTTTTGAGGGATTTTGTAAGGGAAGCAAGGATGAAAATGGAGATTCTGTGGGATTGGAATGGAGAGGTGAATGGTGAGAAATGGAGTTTTATAAGCAGTTTTCTCTTGGTGAGCAGCAGGTCCTTGAGGGCTTATAGTGAAACAGCAGTGAAGATTAAATCAAAGGGTAATAATCATCATAAAACTTCAAAAGATGATAATTTTTCAAAGGGAACTATATCTTGAAGGTTTAAAAGACAAGTTTAGCCACCATTGAGTATGACAAAATTTATAGGTGGCTAACATGCCCTTCAGATTGTGAGATCCATTGGCTAGGATCATTGTATTGTATTGTATATATCATATTTGAAGCTATATATTTTATGAATATTTTTGCAAATCTGAATCATTAAATCTCAGATCTACTCCTTGTACTTCATCTTTTGCTTAAAACCGCAAGGGGAATTTGTAGAGGAGCTCATCTAGTGTACAAATATGATATAGATCTAGCTTTTTGTACATAGATCTACTGTAGATCTGAAGTGTAATACACAGTTGTTGCAGCTCATTAAAATAATGATGTCAAGTCTTTTCAGTCTTAATACATGATTGCAGCACCTCATTTTTGAGGATTTTCTTCTATAAGTCTTCTATTTTCCTCTTTTACATTTTATGGGCCACATTGTAAATCTGATTTGCTAATGTAGAAGTGATTATTGAGCCTCCATATTGGCCTCCTGCACTCAGTTTGCTGAACTGCATTATTTCTGAAGTAGTGTTGTTTATATCTTTGCTTATTCCATTTTGGGATATTACACAACATTTCTGCTCTGGTGCGAGAATCCATTTCTTCTCTGGTGCAAGCAGGTCCAAAGCATAATCAAACCAGTTTTAAACCTATAACATACAAACCTTAATTAATAATATTTTAATTATGTTAGAAAAAGGAAGTTAACGAATACTCGCAACAATAATCATCAGCAAAATGAGATATTTCAAGTAAAAATAAGACAAATTGGAAGCCCAACATCCCCTCATGTTGACCATCTTGCATGCCCTCATGAAAAAAATTATGGTACTATCACTTCCTCGTAAAAGACAAAATTATAAACATTTATAGGCATTCAAAATTATGTTCCTGCAATTTTTCGTGATCACTCTTCCTATGCTAGTTAAAGCTTACTCTTAAAATAGAGTGTCTTTTGGACTCTTTATTTGCTTAGATTGATTTCAAGAAAATAGAAAGTGAAAGCTGGCATGAAAAATTACAAGGATGTAATGTTCCCAATTTTTATGGAACATTAATTTTTGCTAGTTTCATATAGAAGATAAATAAAATGGGTAGAAGACCCATTCATTTGATGAATATGTAATAAAAATCATCTTGGTATGAAGGAGGATCACTTTTGGAGCTTTATTTCACACCTCCATGTGTGAAAGGGGGCTTATGCAAGAAGGCTAGGCCAGGTTTGACCAAGTCAAACTGCGCAGTAGCATGAGGTGGAGAGCACATTGTGGGCCAACGCAGTGGGATAAGGAGGGAAACTTCTATAGGAAGGAAACCCTAATGAGTGGGGTCCATTGAGAGAGGTATCACATTACTTAAAAGGAGGGCAAGGTTTCCATTGCAAAATATGTTGTGTATTATTCATCTCATTGTATATTCAGACAAGAGAGCATTCTTTGTTGTTCAGCAAGAATTGCCGAAGGAATTCCTATTTAGGATTCCTTCCCCTTCTTGAGAGGCCTCTTGAAGGTTGTTCTTCATTCTCCACATTCCATGGCTCAGGGCCTAAGCTACCATCTCAAGTGACATCGTTATTCTTGTTCAAGAGTGTTGTTGCATTGTAGAGAGTTGCAGTGGAGGACATCTACACCACTTCCAGAGTTGATTTTCAGAAGAAGGGAGTCCCTATCCCTTTGAGGACTTAGTAAGGAATATTTCAGAGCATCATTGTAGATTTGGCATCAAGGCCATCTCATTCTCTTTCCCCTACAGCGCAGTTCACCCAGTGACTGTGTTATTTTCTTGAGAGCATTTGTAGTAGGGCTCTTGCAAAGTATTGGTGGGAGAGATCTTTGGTGAAGGGATCAAACTTTCACTTGAAAGATCCATTGGAGGAGGCACATTCAGTTTGAGTATCAGATTTATCCATCTCCATCCAGTTCTATTTCTGAGTTGCTGCAGCTACCCAGCTACTCCGGCAATTTGTAGATTTTATGCTCTATGATCAATCCTTCCAGGATTGATAGGACGTAGCCTTTGGGAGTTGATGTCTTCACTCCTAATGTTATTTTGTACCATATCAGTGTATATCTATGCATTTTCAATTTGTAACATGTAGTTTCTCTTTAAAACTGCGCTGTCAGAGCTAGAGCTTATATGTGCAGTAGAGTTTCTTCATGATTTATGTACTCTTCTCTTGAGGCTTGGCATTGTGCATCTTGATTATCATTTCCCTCAAGATTTTGTATACATATGTTGTTGCTAATATTATAATGAGATATATATGGATTCATCTTACATGTTATGAGTATGTTTCACTGCTATTTGTCAAATGGTGTATTTGCTTATTGCTGTAGCTCTATCTTGAGGTATTCTCAATAGAGTAGCTTTTCCTAATAGGAAATCTCACATAGCTATAGATAGAGTCTGTGAAGGGTCAGGTAGCCTCTAGATCTCACCCTCTCTTTAGAGGTGACATATTCGGAAAATTCCCCCACAATCTATCTCTAGAATAAACTTGTGATATTTCTAAAAAAGGGATAGTACAGTGGTATCAAAGCACCTTTCTTGGCTCAGATTGTGACCTTCAAGCCCAAGAAATAGGAAGAAGATGATGATGTAGAAGATGAGATTGATCTCATCTATTTTTAGAACAAATAATAACCTCCCCAAGGAGGAGAAGCAAAGAGAAGAAGAGGAATGTCCATGCACTTCCTATTCTCAAAAAAGAAGCAAGCATGAGAGATTCTTGGATCATCTGGTTCTAAATCAATACCTGGATGAATATAAATCCCATTTTGCATCATTCAGGAAAGCTAAAGCATTCCCACAGTTTATTTAGCAGAAGGAGGAGAGAAGGCCCTGCATTAGAAGAGAAATCAGAGGCAATAGGTTTCTATTGTCTACATTTGATGGGGACACTTCAGCTAGAGCTTGGGTGAAAAATCTAGAAGCATTTTTCTTGCTACATCCAGTGGCAGAGAAAGAGGCAGTGGAGATTATAGTGCTGCACATGGAGGGTGAAGCCTCTGTTTGGTGGTCCAAACCCTTGGTCCCTTCAAGGGTAAGCTCTTTTGAAGACTTTGCTCAAAGGTTGATTCAAACCTTTGATGGAGAGAGGACAAAGGAAGAGCAGCCTTTTTCAGCTATGGAGGAGGAAACTATCGCATTAGAGGAAGCAACTACTGCAGCCACACAAGAAGACCCCAGGATCCATCAAGGTATGAGTGAAGTTCCACTTTTCATTTCAGTAAACAACTTAAAGAATTATGGAAATTCATCTTTAAAGTTCCCAGGATCTATATCTTTTGCTATTCCAGAGTACCATGATTGCACTACGCTATGAAAAATGTTTAAGGAAGAGATAAAACCTCATCCTCAGGCACTTTTGATGAGTCTCATTCAGCCCTTGAGGTTGGGATGTGAACCATTGGAGGATGAAATAAACCATGGCACCTTCATGATAAATTAGGGAACAAATCTTGAACTGGCGGATGAAACAGCTGCTACACTATTGGAGGAATTAGCAGCATTGTCAAACATGGGTGGAGAGGAGATATTACCTCCATCACAATTGGATCCCCATGGTTCCAACATAGCCATGGGTGAAAGATATTTTCTAAGAGGTCTCCAAGGAGCTGCATTTCATCCTTCCATGAAATGCAAAGGAGAAGATATGGCTTGGGAGAATGGTAGCCCTCATGGGAGGAATAACAAAGGAGGAAAAGGAGAAGACATCCACAAGGAGATGAGTGGGTGTGGATGAGAAGCAAGGGGCTGATTTTCCACTTGAAAATATATGATACCTGGCAACAAGAGGCTTGGCTGCGCTGGCTCCTCTTGAAGGAGTTTGGCCATCACTTGGAGCACTGTTTTTCCAAGAAGATGGGAGTAGAGGAGAGGTGGCAGGATGTTTACATCATCGAGTAGAAAATAGTAGGGACACATGGAGATGATATAACACATATAGCAGTCACGGTACCTTCATCACATGAGTTACATGACATGAGCATGAGAAGGTAGCAAGCACTTAACTTTCTTGAGTTATCTTGGAAAGAGCACAAGCAGATTTTCTTTCATATGATTTATGGTGTTGCAAGAGCAGAGGAGAGCACTCTCATAGTGAAAAGGTATTAATATTTATCTTGGACTGATCGGGAGGCATTTCCATCTTGGGAAGAGCTTCATATTTGCAGCAACATCACCGGAGATGTTCTTGACAAGGAGCATGTCAAGAAACATAGATTGGCATGGGAAAGAGCCTTTCTGCATGAGCTCACAGCGCTGACACCTGGGAGGAGGATCATATACATATATCCATCTATCATCTTACTTCCAACTTATGGTAAGAGTCTTGTGTTTACATTTTCTGATCTACATGCTCTTACCATTATGTTGCAGTGCATGGCTCCTCAAAAGGGCAGCTTTTTCATGTGGCTCCATGAGCAAAGTTGGGCCAAATCATATGATGGAGACAACCATATTTCACATGGGCTTGGGAAATTTTTTTTCCATTATACACATGATCAGCTAATTCATATAATTAGCATTGTACTTCAAAACATTTTGCCTTGTACATTTCTTAAGCAGTAGTTTGCAAAACTGTGTTATGCACTCTTGGGAGACTGTTGGTACTTTCCAACACCATATGAAACCATGAGTACTTCCTCTATTTTGATGAGGAGCATGTTTCAATTTGCTGATATTTTCCATATTATTATTGGGATCATGATGGGTGAATTGACACATGATTTGAATGTGTATTTTAGGGGAGATGATTCCCACAGCTTATGCATGGCATGTTCTATTGAGAACATGAGGAGAGACATGGTCACCACAGCCACTTATTTGCTTTCTTTGGAGGTGAACCATGAGTCTGATGATGATATCCATCCATTGTATGTATATGGGGATGTATTTGATTTTGTATTGCTGATTCACTCATCTATTCACTATTCAGTAGTAGAGGTGAAATTTTATGTATATTACTTGCCATGTTATTTTATGCAGTTGCAGTGGATGAGATTGCATTGTAGCCCTATGAGACAATGTTTGTAACTTGATACACATGATATAACCTACAGAAAATGTGTAATTGGGGTATTCTATGATGATCATGTCCTACTCATCATAGATGACATACTTTGGGCCAGCTGGATTTTCATTGATGGAGGAGAGATCCTTGGAGGATTGATCTTCATGTAGCTGCTTGGAGGAAATAAATTTTCATCCCTTGATCAGCACACACTCCAGACTAATCATAAGTGGAGGAGAGGACAACATGGGGTTAGCTATGGAGCTTTCCATATTCAGATTTTCAACCCACCTTCTTTTTCGAAGCTCAAGGTGGAGAGAGTTTTCTATGAGATGCTATGTTTGGAAGCAGCTCATGTTGTATGGAAGATTTCTTGGGGATGGGAGATTCATATGGGGATGATAAGTCCCAATTTATATCAGATCTCATGCCTCAAGGAGGCCCTTAGACAACCCATTGTTTCCTTCATGGATATTTTCTTCTACATGACAGCTATTTGGGGATGTTCACCAAAGGCTAGATTGCATATGTTGGAGGGACCACCTGAACACTTTATTGATGATATGGCATTCTTTTCTTGGAGGATTGTATCATGCATGGATGCTACAAGGAGATTAAGGGGAAATAAATCAGTCTATCCTTTTACTTGCTTGAGGATAAGCAATCTTTGAGAGGGGAGGACTGAAATGTTCCCAATTTTTATGGAACATTAATTTTTGCTAGTTTCATATAGAAGATAAATAAAATGGGTAGAAGACCCATTCATTTGATGAATATGTAATAAAAATCCTCTTGGTATAAAGGAGGATCACTTTTGGATCTTTATTTCACACCTCCATGTGTGAAAGGGGGCTTATGCAAGAAGGCTAGGCCAGGTTTGACCAAGTCAAACTACGCAGTAGCATGAGGTGGAGAGCACATTGTGGGCCAGTGCAGTGGGCTAAGGAGGGAAATTTCTAGAGGAAGGAAACCCTAATGAGTGGGGTCCATTGAGAGCGGTCTCACATTTCTTAAAAGGAGGGCAAGGTTGCCATTGCAAAATATGTTGAGTATTATTCATCTCATTGTCTATTCAGACAAGAGAGCATTCTTTGTTGTTCAACAAGAATTTCCAGAGGAATTCCTATTTAGGATTCTTTCCCCTTCTTGAGAGGCCTCTTGAAGGTTGTTATTCATTCTCCACATTCCATGGCTCAGGGCCTAAGCTACCATCTCCAGTGACAAAGTTATTCTTGTTCAAGAGTGTTGTTGCATTGTAGAGAGTTGCAGTGGAGGACATCTACACCAAATCCGGAGCTGATTTTCAAAGGAAGGGAGTCCCTATCCCTTTGAGGACTTAGTAAGGAATATTTCAGAGCATCATTGCAGATTTTGCATCAAGGGCATCTCATTCTCTTTCCCCTATAGCGCAATTCACCCAGTGATTGCATTATTTTCTTGAGAGCATTTGTAGTAGGGCTCTTGCAGAGTATTGGTGGAAGAGATCTTTAGTGAAGGGATCGGCCCTTCATTTGAAACATCCATTGGAGGAGGCACATTCAGTTTGAGTATCATATTTAGCCATATCCATCCAGTTCTATTTCTGAGTTGCTGCAGCTACCCAACTACTCTGGCATTTTGCAGATTTTATGTTCTATGATCAATCCTTCCAGGATTGATAGGAGGTAGCCTTTGGGAGTTGATGTCTTCACTCCTAATGTTATTTTGTACCATATCAGTGTATATCTATGCATTTGGAATTTGTAGCATGCAGTTCCTCTTTACAACTGCGCTGTCATAGCTAGGGCTTATATGTGCAGCAAAGTTTCTTCATGATTTATGTACTCTTCTCTTGAGGCTTGGCATTGTGCATCTTGAGTATCATTTCCCTCAAGATTTTGTATACATATGTTGTTGCTAATATTATAATGAGATAGCTATGGATTCCTCTTACATGTTATGAGTATGTGTCACTGCTTTTTGTCAAATGGTGTATTTTCTTATTGTTGTAGCTCTATCTTGAGGTATTCTCAATAGAGTAGCTTTTCCTAATAGAAAATCTCACATAGCTATAGACAGTCTATGAAGGGCCAGGTAGCCTCTGGATCTCACCCTCTCTTTAGAGGTGACATATCCAGAAAATGCCCCCACAGTCTATCTCTAGAATAGACTTGTGATATTTCTAAAAAAGGGACAGTACAAAGGATGGTATTATTACTTGAACAAAATAGAAAACTTTTAAAATTTCCAAAATAATTCCTTATTGGAATCCCTGATCAGAAGTTTCACTTTAACATCCTCATTGTAAACATTGATGACCTGATTTAAAAACAAGGTGTCAAAAGTAGACATAGTAATACCTTCCCACATTAATCATTTTACCATTATCCATGTATAGTTGAAGCGTCACTTGTCTGGCACAATGAGCTACCTGCACTAAGGGTCCCACGCTCATAAGGATCATTCCAAAAATATAGAACTCTAAGGTATGACAACAGAAGGATTTTAAAGCTATTCTCAAATATATTGATAGTGAGTTCAGGGAAAGGAAAAAACAACCAAGTAAATCATGGTGTAAAATTAACTTTAATACCATAGGCATGGCCCTGCTACCAGCAGGCATCTATAGCCTTGATAGGGATACCTTTTAACCTCATGAAATGATTTTGTCCCGCCTATTAGATATAGATTCAGAGTCATTTAAGAACATTTTTGTTTTATCAATTAATTGAAGGTCGCTGACTTGGCTTGGTAACTAGCTATCAACAGTTCCATTCACAAGAACTAACAAGAATGAACAAGTCGGCTCGTAATGAGACCTCTTGTCTTCCAGCTTTTTAACTGAAAGCCATTACCTTGGCTTGGTGACTAGTGTGGTAATATCATTCTCTTTAGGACCCATGATCATAGTAGGTTGGCTTGTAATGAGACCTCCTATTCCTCAATTAATTAATTTATGTTTTTTTAGAAAAACAATGATTATAATTAACCTCAAATGGGTTACTTAGTAGGTGGGAAAGCAAATATACTCCTTAAGAGTGTAGGATGGTGTGAAAATTTTTTAGTTACTACTTTTTACTAGTTGGTCATGCTACCCTAAGAACTTATTTAAAGACATTGTTGGAGCAAGGTACCCTAACTGCTTTTTTGGTCTATTGTTGTAATATTTTGTAATATTTAGTGCATCGCAGAGGATTTTGGGCAGGTCAAAGCCCCCAATGAGTTGTAATGGGTCAAAGGGTAGACCAAGAGTTTTCAAACCATGATTTTTGAACCATAGAGTAGCGCAGGCTAATATGTTATAAATAGATGGATAAATCAAGTCTAGAGGTAGGATGAGTTTTGGATTAATCTTGGACATGAAATGGTGATATTTTGTATTGATTGTCTGGGTAAGGGCTCCTGCTTGATGTGTGCACAGAGACCCTGAGTCCTGTTGTGTGCGGACCGCGCTGGTTGTGTGCACGGGCTAGTAAATATATTTTGTAAGAGGGGATCTAGATATTAATGAATGAGAAGACTATTTGAGATATCTAAGTATTTTATGTTATGATTATTGGTTGTGTTCTGTGTTATTCCTAAATTTATAATGGTCTGCTAAATATGGATGATTAATGATGTGCATGTGGATGCGATAGTGAAAAAGGGAATTAATGCATAGATTTTGTTAGACTTAATTGCTTTACTCTGTTAGCGTGCTATATGTTGATTTATAAGATTTGTTATATTGTCGAAGGATTCTGCATTAGGGCTTTGCCAACGCAAACCTGTCAAACCTGAACGGGCCCACTTCAATTCACTTTCTCTCTCTCGAGGTGTGGAAACCTGGTTCCAACACCCTCCCATAATACTTTGGGCAAGACCTTGACCTGCGCAAGTAGGCCATTGCCAAAAGGGCTAGTAGTATAGGGGCTTGGTGGCAAACCTTAAAACCGAACTTGGGTTAAGACCCCTCAAGCCAACAAATGGTTACGTTTCCGAGACTGGGAGAATTTTGAGAGAGAGATAAGGTAATGCCATGGGGTCATTGGCAACAATTGAAGCCTGAACTTGAGGATTGGTTCGAAAAAAAGATTTAGGAGTTTTCCCTAAAAGAGAATAGGAGTAAGAAGCTATCTGTCGAAGAGTTGAAGAACAAGTAAATATTTACAAAAGTGCATGAAATATTCTTCGTATCCTTTGTACATGAATTACAGGAGTGGTTGGCATGATTGGTGGAGTTCCAAACCTGTTGTAAAGATGATCAGGTCACATAGTGGACCCCTGAATCGATCCAACAACTAGAAAATACTAATAAAAAGATCACCAGGACTGTAGACCACCAAGTTGATAGTATTTTGGGAGGATTTATAACAAAATTTGTAGTTGATCAGTTTGTGTCATAATCGTAAGCAGAGCGAAGGTTCTTCAAAGGATTTAGAGGTATGTTCCTGCAAACACTGTTGTTGTTTATTAAAATGCTATTATGTGAAAAGGGTGTCCTATGTAGCCACACCAAGTGAATGACCTCCAACCAGAGTGGAATCACGACACAAAGGGGTAAATACTACTGGGTTAATCAAGAAGGAGATAGATCACTATACAATCCCTTAAGGGAATCACTTGATCTTAACCAGGGCAGGTTTGCGCAAGTTGAGAATAGTCCCTCGGCTACGCCGTCATCAAACCCATGCAAGGGTAAGAATTCTCCTACCCCTCCTCCGCCACCACTTTAAGACGATATGGCTGAGCACATGAAACTTCCTACCTTTAAGGGTGTGGGGGATGAGGATATGGATCGATTCTGGTTTGTAGCAGAGTCTATATGGACTACACAGAACATTAATAATGATGCTATGAAAAGAGTGCAATTGTCCATAGCCTTTGAAGGAAGGGTCCTGGATTGGTTTATGCGTTACATTGGTCAGCACGAAAATGCGTCAATACAAAATATTAAAGATGCCCTGAAGTAGTAGTTTTGAAAGCCTAAATCATACTCTCAATGTGTAGTCGAATTGAAGGACTTCAAGCAAGGACCGACAAAGTCCATCTGGGAAGCTGACCAATGACTGAAGAAGGTCATAAGTGATGGGGGATTTGTCTATGAGGACAAACAACACAAGGAATGGTTTATCACCATGCTATTACCAGATCTGCGTGGACCTATGGAGAAATAGAAGATTGACTCCATGAAGAATCTCTGGATATTGCCATAAAGTTAAAAGCTACACCGAGAGATGATACTCAATTTACGGCACTACAGATCCAAAGCCAGCTAGAGGCCAAGGATGAAGCATCTACCTCAAATACTTCGATAGACCCAAAAACAGATGAAGCAGTTAAACCATTCCTTCAGGCATGTATGAAGTTGTTGCACAACCAGAAGGCAGTAGAGAATATCCAAACATTAATAGATATTTGTGCAGAAAATGGTGCCTCACAACTAGAGGTTAAAACTATGGACAAGTTGTACAAGAACAAAAAAATGGCTAGTCAGGAGATGCACATGACTGCACAGATTGGATAATATGAAATGGACCAAGTCATCCCTGACTTAGGATCAGACACAAATGTCCTGCCCAAGAAAACCTGCAAAAGAATGGGAGAACCAAAGTTGGAATGGTCTACTATTTATTTACGAATGACTAATCAGCAAAATATCATCCCACTAAGATGACTACCAAAGGTTGTGGTAGATGTTGCAGGTGTTAAATTTTATGCTGATTTTGAAGTAATCCAGATATAGGATGATGCGGACCCTTGCCACGCACTCTTAGGCCTAGATTAGGCTATTGACATGGGAGGTATCATTATTTTTAAAAGGAGAATTATGATCTTTGAAAATGAAGGAACATGGGTGATATACCCCCTGGATCCAACAGAAGGTGAGCGATATAATGAGCTAGTACATGAGGAGGAGGATGTTGATCACATCTACAAATTGACCGCCCAGGATGACGATTGGATCAACCCTACAGCTGATGGCATGTTATGTTTGGAAAATACATCGAATGCCTCTTAGACTCGGATGAAGAGATAGAAAATTGGCAGAACTAGTTGCATGATGTATCTACATTGCAGTGTCTTAAGATCACAAAGATCTTCTGGTGCATCTCCTCAGAGGTAAGAGAACTATCATACTTTGATGGGTCTGGTAGCATTAAGGACTTTCTTAAAGTAATTGAAGCAGATGTCCATGAAGAACAACGGTTTTAGGCCCTTGACTTGGCTATACATGCGACCCCCGCACAATGGTGGGAAACCCATAAGGAAGATTTCTAGGACTAGGGGAATGCTGAAAGATGATGATCCTACAATTTGACCCTCTTATCAACCCGCCTATGGAACTCTTCTCGGGCCAAGGGGATCCGCGCAAGAATTTGGCTCTCTGGATGGAAGTATTGAATGAAAACACATGGAATGAATGGGTCCATATGTTTATTCATGATTTAGGAACAATCCCTACCACCTCTTATTTGGCTGAAGAACTTCACCAATGCACTTTTCACTGGGTAAAACAGCTGAGGATTTCATGATGAAATTTTTTCTAGTGGGAGGAACTGAGAAACTTGATGAAGCCCTCCAAGATATAAATGCTCTAATCTTTAATGAGTCCTTCTCTAATCAGGAATGTACTTCGCTAGCTTGGGATGCGCAGATGGATGATATTGTCAATTGAAGAAATTTGTTATTAGAAGACTATGATGAGGACCCCTGGAATATCACTATCCGAGAGTTAGAAGGAGAATGTGTCGTTGCAGGACCTTTTCTACAAGCAGTTGATGTAACCAAACCATTGAAACTGAAGGAAGTCAACATTGGCACAGAAGCACAGCCCAAGGTGGCCAAAACTGGGGATTACTGGGATAGTGACACAGTGGGAAACATCGCAGAGCTGCTGACCGAATATCAGGATCTGTTCTCCACAAAGTTCTCAGAATTCAAAGGGATCATCGGGGATATGGGTGTTAGGAGGATTACCTTGAAACCAGATGTGTGCCCTATCAAACAAGGGCCTTATCGCCTGAGCCCTGAATATAAACAGAAATTCAAGGAGGAAATAGAGAAGATGGTGGTCGCAGGTATCATTGAACTAGTGGAACAGTCATATTAGGTAAGCCCTATGGTGGTCCAGGAAAAAAAGACTAAAGGAGATATAAGGATCTTCATAGACCTATGGAAGTTCATTATGTCTGTGTACTGATCCTTTCCCTACATTGTTCTCTAATGAAATTCTGGATAATGGGGGAGGTCAGGAAACATACTCGTTCACTGATGGGTTCTCTGGGTACCATCAGATTCACATAGCACCTGAAGACCGCAACAAGACAACCTTCACAATTGAATGGGGATCATTCTAGTACATTGTCATTCCATTTGGGCTGAAGAACACCCCTACCATATTTTCATGCGTATTTGTAGCATTATTCAAGGAATTCATTCATAAGTTTCTAGAAGTCTATTTTGATGACTAGATTGTTTTTGGATTAGTGAAGAATCATGTGTCAAACCTATGCATGATTCTCGATGCCTGCAGGAAACACCAAATTTTTCTAAACATCGATAAATGCATATTCTATGTCCCATTTTGGATTCTGTTGGGACACATGGTGTGTCAGCAGGGATTGATAGTTCACCCAACCAAGATCGCGGTTATCATCAATTTGGCAGTCCCCACCACTAAGAAATAGCTACACTCCATCTTAGGCCACATTAGTTACTATAGGAAGTTTATTCAAGGGTACACTTTGATCACTGCACCGACGCAAAAAATTCTAAAGAAGGATGTCTCCTTTTTTTGGGATGACGAGTGTTAGAAGAGATTTGAGCTACTAAAGGAAAATTTGGTAACTGCACCTATTCTTATATTTCTCGATTGGGAAAAGGTATTTCATGTGCATGTGAATGAATCTAGGATAGCGTTAGGAGTTGTATTAGCATGGCCAGGATAAGGGGACATCAATCATCTGACTGCCTTTGTTAGCAGAAAAATCTCTAGTGCAGAGTGTAACTATTCTACCATGGAGTGCGAAGGGTTGGCAATGGTGTATTCCCTTCATAAATACAGGCACTATTTACTACGTGGACACTTCAAGATGCTCAAAAATCATTCAACCTTAAAATACTTGGTCAATAAGCCTATGTTGGGGAGGAATATTTGTAGGTGGCTACTGCTATTTCAGGGGTATGATTTTGAAATCATTGTTAAACAAGGGATATTGAACGTTGGTCCTGATCACTTGTCTCGAATCAAGAATGGGGAACAGAGAACCAATCTGGAAGAAGGATTACCTAACGCATAACTATTTTCTATCAATGTGGTTGACGAGCACTTTGTAGACATTATCCATTTTTTAACCATAGATATGGTGACCAATGACTACTCAGTACCATAGAAAAAGGAACTGGTCGCCCACGCAGCTGATTTTACCATAATCGTTGGACAACTCTACAAGTTGGTCATGGATGAGGTGTTGCAGATGTATGTATTGGAGCATGAAACACAAGCTCTCTTAGATGAAGCCTATGGAGGAGCTGTAGGAGGGAACTATGCAGGGAATGCCATTGCGAAGAAAGTATTGAGGGCTCGCTTATGGTGGTCCACATTTTATAACAATGCCCATGCATAT